>OV725079.1:73556957-74156957 GCA_928085145.1 Nezara viridula | reverse complement strand
ATTAATAGGAATGTTGTTAATTACTTATTATTTATTTTTCATTGGTTTTATATTATTAATATAAAATTAATTGAAACTTAATACAAATAAGTTTATTTGACTATTAAGTTTTCCCCTTTGAGATCTTATTATCGTCGAGAAATTTGCACCAGCTATGGCTCTGGTTTTCGGAATGTACTACTCTATTATTTCTTGAACATAACGAAGTGCAATGAGATTATCTATTATAATATGTAGTATAGTCCATCCTCATGAGTAGAGGCCGGCCCATATTAAAGCACTAACTGCTTTCAGGAGATTTCTAGGCGCTTATATCGCTATAAATACAGAAACGCGACTCGTCTGTAAATATGATAGCATTCCAATTTGCATCCTCATATAGGCGCTCGCTACACCATGATCTGCGGAGTTGCTCGTAAGGCCCCTTAAAGTGTTAGATCAATACAACACTACTAGACCAATACAATTATATGTTAGACCAACTTCTGGCAAACAAAAGAAAATATGGTATTTAAATTAAAACGAATTATTTTTTTTATTTTATTTTTTTATTCACACCTGTCATAATGGTAATGACAACCAGTGATTGTGAATTCGATTGCTAAATATAATATAATGAAAGGCGTGAGGAGGATCAGTGCCCCGCGGCACCTCACTCGGCGTGATATCTACATTAGGCGAGGAGGTCCCTCATCCAGCTCCTCTTCAGTCTCCTACAGACGTTACCTGGCATATCCGTAGTGACCATGTCATTTATAAGTGTATTAGGATGTCCTTGTAAGTTGTCATGGAATCGTTTGTAATGAGTTTGTATGTGTTCGTTAACAGTCGGCATATGGAGGTCAGTATGTAAGGTTATGTTGCTAACGTACCAAGGTTGCTTTTGTAATTGTTCTGAATGTTTTTGCTTGAAAGATTTGAAGTTTGTTTAAGTGAGTCTTTTTAGCAGTTCCAAATACATGTGATGCGTAAGTCCAAATAGGTTTTAGTAAGTAATTGTATGTGTTCAATTTCTGTCTAAGTTTTAGTTTGGTTTTTTTAAAAGAAGTGAACTCAGAATTCCTAAGTTTTGATTTAGTGTTTTTCGTTTCTTGATTATATTTGGGCCCGTGGTAAACGAATTAAATAGAAACATAACTATTCGTATAGCACTTGGGATTGCGAAATAATTATTTCGCTTATTTTTTACTGAGTTTAATTATATATTTTAGCAAACATGTATGGACAGTCCATCTAAAAGGATGGATCCTGAAAAAACAGTTTGACGGATTTCCAGTAGTCACTTGATTCTATTATTGCCCTCTGAAATGAATGGGATCGAAATTTTGAAATGATCTATCTATTATTCGTTAATCTAAGTACACTTAGTTAAGAGGTGATTTGGCCAGCCTACGATTATTAATTGTCACTTAATACATCATTTCAGTTTAGGTTGAACAGCGATAACACGTTTAACTGCTGATTTTCAGAAGAACTACAGTTAATAATTAATTTAGTTTGGTACACTAAAATAATGCCTAAGACAGTTGCTATAACAATTATTCAAATCTAAGAACTTAAATGTCAGGTAATCTGTTCTGCTACGGAATCAATTTACATTGTAATCTAAATTAATGGACATATGCTCCTACTCACAATCAATTATAGCAAGATCCGCACAATTGGTGGGTACTTTCCTCATAGGCACATTATGAAAATTAAATTGACGCCTTAAAAATTTGATTACAAGCCAATTAATTGGGTGTATACAAAAATGGCCGTTGTTCAACCAAATATTTATATTATAATTCTCTTCGATATAAAATACAATTAATACTCAAAGAACAGTCCATTGTCATTAGCCATTTCCTTGACAATTGCTCGATCCCACGCTGATACCATTCTTAGGGATGGCTGACAAAGAACTCTTGGACCGTAATTTCAACTTCCGCAAAATTACCAATATTTTTCTCTTGAAGAAAATAGGCCATGGATCTAAATAAGTAGTAATCCGATAATGCGAGGTCTGGACTATATGCTAGGTGAGGCAGGAGTTTTTCAGGCAAGGGTTTTCAATACATTTTCACAAATGTCTGACCTCTTAGGTGATTGCTAAGGAGTAAGTTCGTGAGGGACCAGTCTACTGCTCTTTTTCACCTCCTCCATGGATTGGCGACTAACAGTATCTTTCGACAAACCACACTCTCTGGAAAGTTCGCGAATACTTGTGGACGGATGTGATTCCACAGCTTCCTTCAGAACTTATCCTTCAATATTCATTAATGGTCGCCTGGAGCCCTCCTTCCTTTCCAACGTCGTATCCCCAGCGCTAAATGTTTCAAACCAACGCCGCGCAGTGCACTGATCAAGAAATCCTTCCCCTTCACATTTAAAAATTCCACGAGGTCTTCAACGGAGAGAAATTTTTTTTTCAAAAAAATCTTAAAATTACTAAAATTTCGTAGGTCACTGTCATGTTCCTTCTTTGAAACAAATAAAAAACTGAGGATTTTTTTGAAGAAGTCGAATGGGATTAAACAAACTTAGAAAATGCTCTAAGGGAGTACTTAAGTATTGGTAAGTATTAAGATATTTTACAGTACTTTGAAATCTTGAATTTGATAAAACGGTTATTTTTTTTTTATACACCCTATTAGTAAACAACATATTACACAATGAATGGTTAATGGTAATTTTCTTTATATGATAATTCTAAATTCTAAAAAATCTACAATTTTATCTGATATACTAATCAAAATATATATATATCATGTATTACATAGATATTATATTATATTAGAATTAATGCACCATAGTGCAAAATGATGCAGTACAATCTTCTTTTAATATAAAATGATTATAATTTGCAACTTATAACATTATATGAAATATTATTAGAGATTTTTTAGAATGGAAAAGAAATTCCGCCAATTCTTTTTCCGGACGTTTCGGTGGTCAGGCCATTATTAGTTGATAATATTAATATAAATTTTATGTTTACTTTTTTAAACGATATCATCCTTGTAATCCATTGTCCGTATTGAGGTAATTTGGTTGGTGACAGTCCTCATGTCGATTTTTATAAGTAAAGAGCCAAAAAAAATTTAAGTGAGGTCCATGCTCGTCCATAAAAGAAAATGGTTCATGAATTCGAAATGTTGACAAGAATGGAAGTATAGCAAAGAAAACGATTTTTTAAAAAAATCTTGGCCAAAACTCAATTCAAAATTACAAAAAAATATTAATTTGTGTTTTTGTGAAAATTCTATTTCACCAGATAATTAACTTTATTGGGTAAATTCTAGAATCAACTGTTATTTGCTTGACAGCTGAAGCGACTTGAAAATATTCTTTTTTAGTGGGTATTAATTTTACAATTTCGAGAATTCCTGATAAATTGCGCCCATAGGTGAGGTTTTCATGGCGCGAATGACGCTATTGGAATTTTTTAGGGGAACACATTTTGACAGAGTTTTGAATTTTTGAGGGGGGCAGATTTCAACAAAGTTATGAATTTTTGAAATGAAAAGTTTCAAATCTGAGGACAAAGGAAACATTGAAGAAAAACGTAAACAGTGTAGTTGTAATGATCTACAAATTTTACCAATCTATTTTTGCTTGCACTGTTTTTAAGAAGAAAAGAGAAATAAAATATATTGGGATAAGAGGGGGCGGGGTCATGCGCCATAAACCTTGAGAAGAGGGGGGAGGAAGATGACCATCTCTGTCATCACCTCAAGTATAAATATATTGTAATATATATATATAGAATTTACTTTTTTTAAAAATTTAATCAAATTAATTTAAAGTTCCACTCTTAAACTTTTATCTGAAGGTATGGGGGTTGACACTTAGTGGAATATTACACAATTTAATCTAAGTAGTATCGGATATTTGATATAGAGGGGTCAGAATGGAATAAACTAGATAGACCAAAATAGATTTAATAGAACTATTAAAGTTTTACCTGTCAACTAATAATACTGTATATATTATCATTTCTTTCCGATGACTAACGAAATTGTAATACCATATTTCGATTATCTATTTCGTAGTTAGGAGAAAATTCACGTCAATTTAAAAATGCACATTGGTGATGATATGAGTGGAGCTGCACCTAAGGATCAATATTGCCTCTTTACTGCAGCCTATACTGCAGCCTCTTCACCACCTCTCCTCTTGAAACAAATATTTTTATACCTGATAAAAATATAATAAAGTTATAATTGATTGTATAGTGAAAACTCATAACTTTTATTTATTGAGTTACTTTACTATTTGATGTATTGACATTTTTCAGGGCCGTCAATTTCCTTCGAAGAATGTCGTAAATCAGTTCCAATTTGTCAAATATTCTCTATATGGGTTTAATTTATATGATATCCTATTTTCTTTTTTATTAATTATATTTATTCTTCAACCAGTATTTTCCTTATTAACACTAACTTGACTGTATGCGAAGAAGTTCTCGATATGGACCTTATCCGATTGATCGTGCGTTATTTTTTCCAATTGCTATTTCGTTTAGAGGTGAACTTATCCGCTAAGATAGCCGCCCAAATTTCCAGGCTGTTTTCGAACTATCAGTAATTTTATATTTAACTGTCATATGCCTTCTGATATACCATAAATCATCAATCAGTTTCTAGCGCATTAAATTAAAAAACAACAATTACATAAAGCCAAATTGCAACATGTATATGCTACGTTTCCGGAGCTCTAGAGCAAAAACAGTACGCAACCGGTGTGTATCTGGATGTTGCACAAGCATTTGATTGAAATCTGGCATTAGTGACTTCTTTTTATAATCAAAACTCTGCTTCCTCATAAATACCATCGCTTTCTCAAGTCTTTCCGTTTCGAAAGATTCATCTCTATCCGACAGGGATTAGAACGACCAACCAGTAGGAGTATCTCAAGGATCAATCTTAGTCCCTTTATTATGCATTATATATATGTACGGCGTACCTGGTACGAATTAATATTTGATGAGAAAATATATTTATATGTTCTATCAATATTAATTTTTATTATTGATCTTTTTTAGTGCCAATTGCTACAGTTACTTGTGATGTTAGTTAATAATAATAACTTTGTTTTATTGAAAGCTCTGCAACTAATTCTAGCCCCGTATGGGCAGTTTTAAGCAGGTTTACGTGTTTTTAGTTTCTGCCTTGTTTTATTCCATTATTGTTATTCGGAATAAAGAGAGTAAAGTAACTTCTCATTTAATTTGAATGAAGTTACTCATCTGTTTAACCTATATTATCAAGTCATTTGTCGGTCGAAAGTCTTAAACTTCAAAATTATTCCTTTGGAGTCGCCACACCATTTTCCATTTTATAAGGATATTAACTCATTCATACACACACACATGCACACAATTTTGTTTGTTTTTTTTTTTACTTGATGCTATACACTTTGGAGATCTTTAGATTGACGATGTAGTCTTCTTCCAGACATATGTTGCTAGCGGGAGAACAGCTAGCCAAGAGGAGGTCATCCAACCTCATGTATAATGGGTCAGGGTATCCATGCTGTAGTGGGATTTCATGGTTTTCCCCAGTGGATGGTCATCCATCCAATTTCTGACCAAGCTTGATGTAGCTTAACTTTATATATATATAATCTATGCTAATTAGTAATAACAAAAAATTAACATCAGGTATCAATAATGTAAGGTTAAAACATATATAGTTCATCTTACAGTTTTTGCATTAAGTACCTACTTCTTTTTTTTTTCTTATTTGCTGTGCTGATATGATAAAATAATTTCAAGTTGGTTCTTGACTTGTTGCTGTCAGTTTAGAGTATAAATTATCTCTATAGAGGAAGAATATTTTCTTTATAACACTCGTTTTATATAAGATAAAGCATCCACACCCCACCTCATCCTCCTCCCGCCTCCAGTTAGAGAAAGAAGAAAACCCTGATCTGTTGCCGACGTCAGGGATTAGCCAGCCCTGAGTGATGCCACCCCCGGTCATAGCTCACCCGAGTTAAGTGAGTTGCCGGACTAAGAAAATTAATTTAATACCCTCAGCTTCCTAGAGTACTGCAGGGGTTGGCTGGACTCCAGGTCTGGAGAGGAGGAAGAGCTAAATCTTAGCTGGTCCAAAGTAGTTCCAGTTATTTATTAGGTGAAAAACAGGGACGGCCAATTAGCATTGGAGCCAGCAGATCGATCTCCTTGGTCCTCCGCTTCTGATCTCTGCCTCCGGGCCTCAACCTTACAGCCGAAATACCGGGGAGCGGGGGGAGCTTCGGATTGCATTAGAATAACGCTGAAGACAGCATCATTTATGAGGTTCCTGCTATTACCTGCGAAACTAAATGTGTTATTTATGAATTTACTAATTTACGAAACCTCACACTGCTAAAGATGTAAAGGAGGAAATAGAATCTGATGATGATTAATTTACAAAAAGGGCGAATCCACTCAATGGATAAGGCATCGAGCTGCTTTTCTACAGGGCTCAGGTTCGAATCCGTCTATAACAGTTATTATACAGTTAATATTTCGTTACATTAGCCGTAGATCGACCTCGGGGTTTGAAGACTCTCTTACAGCACTCGTGATCTCTTTTTTTTATAAAGTTTATAAATAAAGAGTGTACTCTTAATCAATTCACTTATTCAGGGACAAAACCGGCCAAATCATTGCATCCTTTTAAAACTGTTGGATCCAAAAACACTATACTTCTCAAAAACACTACAATGATTAAAGTGTAACAAGCAGTTAGGAATTTATTAGAGATCTAATGTTTATTGGAACATTCTTATCTGCATCCTTGATTTCATTATTACTAAAATATGTATTTAAATATCAAATACAATTTAAAACAGAGATCTCTAGCCTAATGTAATTTACATAACTGAAGCTAAATTATGTTCTTTAAAGTGTTCCTTTCATTGATCCCATATTCAGTCCGCTCGCTGAATTTTAATAGTAGCGAACCTTTTTCCCAAGTTGAAGAGACTGCTTTCTACAACCTAGTATTTTTTTTTATATATATTTACCAGAATGATGTAAGGAATGCAATTCTAATAGTAGAGAATATCTTGATCTCGAAATAGTTTTTGTCTGATAATTATGTAATTAAGTAGAGCGACTTTTAAATAATCATTGCTTAAAGATTGCATAAAATCGTACATCCTATCAGAAATAATTTCAATCATATAAAGATACCTGAATTCAGGAAACCGTAGAAAGATTGTAATAAATTATGTCTTGAGAGATATGACGGCAATAGTGTGACTATTAAAGAGAGCTCGTATTTAAATGAAAGACGAGGGATGGCCGTGCTTTGAATAAAGTTGAAGAAATTAACAAATTAGTTTAATTGTTTTATACCATATATCTGTTAATCAGAAATACATGAAGTTATCTAATTCTATTCTGTGGTATTACTGAAAATTGATTACAATTGCAGGAGAAAATATTTTTAGTGCGTGCTTAGAATGTTCCAAAACTCGTTTAAATGCTACGTGTTTAAAGTGAATTACTTAATTGTAATATATTTAAGAGGATCATAGAACTGAATCTACATCATTCTATTTGATTTTTTTTTTATTGAGTTAAATTGCATTCTGTTATAATACAGAAGGTTTGTAATAGTGAGCAGATTTCGTTCACACAATATATACAGAGAATATAAATAAATCAAGTAGAATAAAAAGCAAACTGATCACTAAATACTTATAACAATACTTATATTAAAATTAAATAATATAAAAGTGAACTTGATTTTTTTTTGTTCTTCCCTACCTCGCCTTTTAGGCTATATGGGGTTTTCCCGGGCCGGGGGGTGAGGGCGGGGAATTTGAAATTCCCTCCGGCACCGGACTCGTACTTTTTTAAACTCTCATAACTTCGGCTATCTGGTTACAGAAAGAATCGCGATGCTGTGCACACGCGTTAGCCCTTTCGGCCATTCCGCCCCCTCCAATTAAACAGGCAGATCTACGGGGGGAGGGAGAGGAGGAGTGAGGGATTTCAGGATGAATACCTTTCCCCCAAAATAAAAAAAAAATGTAAAATTGTGCTTTATCAAAAAGTCATAGCCATGCTTTATGAAAAAGTCTTATCGTTCGAATGATAAATTGAGCCTCAAGAATCAATTAAACACCATTTCATAAAGGTATTTAGTTTCTTTCTTTTCTTTTACTTATATCAAAGTAATTATTTTAATCAATTTAAAACCTATATCCGTTAATGAACCCAAGTATACCTATTTACAATATTAACAATCAGCAAAGGAGAGACTTCGAACTAGTCTTATCTTCCCATCCGTGGAGGAAAGGCAGGATTCTAGGAGATCCAAGTGCTTCTCTCTCAACCCTTTCAGTGTTCTTGAAAGGCAGTGAAGGTTGAGCCTCTTAGAATATTTGAAAGAAGAAATAAGTTCAAAGGACATGTACTGTAAATGGAGCGATTATCGGTGCACCATCTAAGAACTTTTACAATCCAACATATACCAATAAATAAGTTTTAAGAGTTAGAGTTTGTATCTAGAGGATCACTGTGAGTGGGTACAAAAATATGAAACATTAATGTTTAAAAAAAAATTGAAATACATTTTAGTTATTTAAATAAAATTCTAATAGTCAGTTTCTTCATCTTAAATTTGAAATTCTATTAGTTTAAAGATTCATTCTCCATTTGGAAAAGAATCGTGAAAATGGGTGGAGAAACTCTTTCGTTTTATACAAATAATCAAATTACCTTTAGGTAAGGTATTCGATGCAGTTATATATTTATTTACCTAAAGTTTATTGTGTATTCTTCAATTGAAAAAAACCTTTATTTTTTTATATAGAAAAAGAATAAGTCGGCGTGTAATTAGATGGATATTATAAGACATGACGACTGAAATATATTAAATGTATATTGATCGTTATAACTTAACGATTCGTAAAAATTTTATTCGTAAAAATTCGTCGTTTCTTTGAATTTTCCAATATTATTTGTTAATAGAGGTAAATAAATATTTCCCTGCTACATAAACATTCGTAGGGCGAAGGTTGTTGGAAGGAGGATGTGGAGGAAGGTAAGATGGAAGTGAAGAATAAATATTTTGGAGAGGATCGGAAATTGAACCCTGTCCGTCGATTATTTAGCTATCTGCCAAATATACAGCCTTATAAACAGGGCCCATGTTTCGCCTTTATGACGGCCCATACTGCACCGTCTCTCGCCCATAGCCGTCCGTATATCTGCCTAGCAATTCATTTCTAGTATCCCATTATCTCTTAATTTTTTTCATTCCAGGATTAATAGGAAAATTAGGCAAGATATATTTTCTCTTGAATTAAAACTGTGATAGGGGAGCTCGTTGAGTAGGTTTCTTAGCCAGCGCGATTTCGCGTATGTATTGACATTAGCAGTGAACTCAAATTATTAAAATAAAATATTTTCCTTTATATCTAAGTAATGCAAAGAAAGATGAATAGCAGCGAAGCGATGTTATTTTAATTACTTTGAATTAAGACAATTTTAGCAGTTTTTAAAATTTTATGAATACCTAAATTGAATATAAATATATGTATATTTTTAAATTGAGAAATATGAAATAAGAGATAGGACCCACGACCTCACAAATATCAGTTATCTTATTCGTTTCATTTCACTTCCACCACAACTCCCTTATCCTCTCGGAGTGTTGTTCCTTCCTATCACTACATGGACCCTCATTTGGTTAACCCGTTTCCCCAATTCAACCCTACCCAAGCAATCCACGCTTGTTAAGCTCAGTTTTGATATTTCGTTCTTAATCGGTTATGGATACCACTTTATATTTTCTTTTGTTATATCCATCTTGACCATACGATTTGTTATTATATATATATTTTTTTCTTTTTTTTTTTTTGGTTTGGGCTACAGGCCATTAAGATCTTTGACCGCGAGATTTGTTGGACCAAATCGCGATTCCCGATTTAAGTACACGTGGGTAGGGTCATCAGTTACTTCCGACCTGTGCGAGTTGCCTCCAGTAGCCTGACGGGCCTCACATACCCGGGGGAATCTCGGGCGGCGTGGCTTTTCCTGGTGGACAGTCACCCGAATCGGGCGGTCACCCATCCAAATGCTAACCACGCTCAGCTTTGCTTAACTTTGATAACCTATCGCAAGCGCCTTAGCCATAACACTTAATATTCGGCTTCATAAAATTAGACAATATTCTGATATGACTGATGACTGATACAAAACGTTATATTAAAACATGGAACATGACCAGAAACAGAGCAGAGACTGATGACAAAATTTAAAATAGATTTCTTATATTTTATTTTAAAAAAAAACAGACTTTGACCAATTTACGGATGAGTGTAGGAAGAAAGTTTAAATTAAGACAAGTTGATCCGTTTTGCTTTGCTTATTGTGCTTTTTTTCTTTTATTTTCAATTTATTTTTTATGTTTTTTTTTTCATTTGTTTTATATTATACTGTATTTTATTTTTATATTGAAATTTTATGATTCGGTTAATTTTATTTCTATTATTTTGTTTACAAATTTAATTAATGTTTTTAACTAATATACATTATGAATTGTAAAATTATAAAATGTAACATATACTACATGTAGTGTGCCTAATTATAATTGGCCTGGAGCATGTGTATTTATTAATAAACTCTCTTTCTTTGGGGTTACCATAGAAGGAAAAAAAAAGGTTTAAAAAAAATATTTTAAATGAAACGAAATATAAAATTTATTATTAAAGAAAGGTAAACTGAACCTAATATATATATATATATATATATATATATATATATATATATATATATATATATATATATATATATATATATATATATATATATATATATATATATATATATATATAGGTTGATTTTTGTATTTGTGTAGATGTAAAGTTTGATAAGAGTTGAAATATAAGAATGCAAGGATGTACCCACGTAATTTTTTTGTTTGTTTCTTCAGGGTTTGACGTCCATATTTACATTAACATCCACCACAAAGAGGGCAGGAACAGGGTTATCTTAGAATAAGAATATCGCAGTATATTCCATAGGTAAAAGACTAAACAAATTTATATAAACTTATTTGGATACATTCGTTCGAATAACTATTATTCTAAGAGCCACTCTATGTTAATATTTTACATGGTCTAGAATGAAATCGAAAGGAAACGCAAATAAACAATGAATATTTCTATATAGACTGTTATTTTAGCTATAAATAATTAGTCTTGCTGGAATATTCAAACGATATAGAATTATGTTACAAAACTAATTTAGCTGTTGTTGTTATAGCTTTTATTACATATCCCGTTCCTGTTCTTCCATTGTTGCGTACACATACCAACTGAGGATTGTATTTAGAATTGTATTAACGTATGGTTAATACAATTTAATGAAATAGCATGATATGGCTCCTATGTAATACTAATATTTCTGTTATTTATGCACATACAGAGGAATGCTACTGCAGGACATCCGTTATTAGTGGATATAAGTTTATAAAGATTTAATTTTGATAAATAATTTAATGTTCTTTAAATTTAAATATAATATTTTGTTTGCCAAATCATTATATTAAAATTTAAATATTAGCTTTCCTCCTTCAGGGAATATCATACCAATTGATAGGCATGTAGATACTTATAATTATAAATTTTTATAATTGATTAATGACATACATAAGGCAGAAATATATATATATATATATATATATATATATATATATATATATATATATATATATATATATATATATATATATATAGAGAGAGAGAGAGAGAGAGAGAGAGAGAGAGAGAGAGAGAATGAGAGAGTTTCTAGCTTATATATACATAACAATCAGAGAGTGAGCTGAATGTGAAAATGACAGGAAGGGGGACAGGCGTTAGGAAGACAGTCACAGCGCAGTCACAGATACCCGTGGGATTCAACTAATTAATGGGATTAGCTCTGGAGATATCTCGTATCTCATAATCTATGAGGATATCGGTATATATACTGTCGTCGTGCTTCGGGCGATACAGTCATTATAATTGGTCTGGTTATTTTTAAGTATCTCGTGGATTTAAGTCTCCTGCAGTATCATTTAATAATACCCTACTTATCCCTGTTGAACAAATCCGATAACTAGGACTCCACCTGGACAAACGTCTAACTTGGAATCCTCATTCAAGACTGAAATGACAAGAAACCGCTCGACGTTTCCGACTGCTCCAACACTTACTAGATAAACGCTCTAAACTTTTAATTAATTTTAAATGACTCATCTACTTAACCATAATAAGACCTATATGGACATACGGAGTTGAACTTTGGGGCTCTACCAAACCATCGAATTCCTATCGTATCCAATCCTTACAAACCAAAATCCTTAATCCCCCATATTTTGTCACAAAAAAAACAAAAAAAAAACCATTCATAAAGACCTTAAGGTTCATAAGACCATATGCTGCTGATTTAGTCCTAGCCAGATACCTATCCTTTCATGATAAACTCCAGTCCCATCCGAATTTAATCGTTTCCAGCCTTGCTTCTTCCTCGATTCCTGATGATTCCCCTATGCGTCTGAAAAGAAGATGGCCTCGTGATCTTCTCACCTAGAATTAAATAGGGAGTGCTACCACTGGGCAGTATATCTTCAAGTCAGTTAATGTCATTATTTCTAATGTGTGCATTTTTACTAGTTGTATTGTTTATACAGCTGTAAATTTTATTAAATTAATAAAAAAAAATTTGTTTTCAATGTTAATCTTCACCTGCCGACGACTCTTAACAATCAGCAGATGGTATGGTTAAAGTAATGAAACTAACATGTCAGGCATGGGGGAAGGATAGCACCCAGTAGTACCTCTTCTTTTCCATGGTTTATTAAGGAAGGAGGTCTCTCATCCAGCGCCTTTTTAGTCTACTTATATCGATGGGTATGTTAGCTGAAGCCATATCTCTGATTAGTAAGTTAGTATGTCCGTGTAAGTTATTGCGAAATTTTTCGTAAAGAGTTCTCATGTGTTGGTCAACTGTAGGCAGAACGAAGTCTGTATGTAAAATTTTGTTTGTCACTTACCAAGGTGATTTAGTTATAATTCGTAATATTTTTTATTGAAACGTTAACTGTGTAAAGTCGATAGTATAAAGAATACGTAATCACGTTTAAAACTCGGATTCCAAAGTTGTTTATGTTCCTAATACTTATATTTGCTGTATATTTAATATGTAAGTAAGTAGTAGTAAAAATAAAACGTGTTAAATTCTACTGTTGCTATTTTTTCCTAATTTATTATCTTGGTATCTAGACCAAGAAATCCTTTGTCTACCTTCAATTGCATTTTCTCCTGATCAACGGCCTTGGATCTCTCCCTAGATTAATGTGTACTGGCCCCACTGCAGATTTTTAGTCATAAATTCAATTACTAATGGAAGCAATTTACTTTCAATTGAACATCGTGATTCTTAAAGCATCAATCGGAAAAATACTAACATACTATATTCAAATATATGAGTTCAACTGTTAACTCCTAAATATGATCAGGAGACTGAAAAGGAACTGAATGAGAGATATTCCTAAATGAACCGATGTAACTGAACTAAGACAAGAAAAAAGTGATGTTGAATAACATATTCTTTTATGCCTGGCATATCATTTTTCCCGTATTCATAAACCCATTTGCTGGTTATCAATATGTAGTTAACAGATGCGACTTCATGTTTAAAGTAAAAATAAAGAAATATATACAGGAATGAAAATTTAAGAGGGTAGAAAATAATAAGTACTTAAAATTGGGAAGAACAGAAATATTAATTTTACACGAAAAACAACAACATAAAGCAGTCAAATTTGCTTTAAATAATGTATGATGCAATATATTTCCAAAACGCAAAGTTCTTATTTCAATGCTAAACAGCTATAATTCTGTCCGTCCCTTTGTATTAAACACAACTTAGGGAATATTTCATTATCATGGAATGAACGATTTCCGAGATATTATACATATATAACCGATTCCTCTTTCTTAAATACACCAAAATATTCAATATATATACAGCAACTATTGATAATTATTATATCTTTATGACAAGAGATATGAACGTATCTGAATTTTTTAAATTTATAAATCTACCCGTCTTGGAAGACATTTAAAAAACCTAACACGTTTTATATATGTTAGGTTGTAATTGGAAAACTTCCAGAACACAACCTTTTCTCTCTGAAATGTAGGTAAAGAAAAAAACCCCCAAAAAAACCGTGGTTTTGCCAATTCAGCCATCATCAGGAATGAAAAGGAACTAAACCCAAGATCATCACATCAGTTCATCACATTCTATCATATATTCTTATTGGATTTCACTATGTGATTGGATGTTATCGAGGAGCGATGTGATGGTATTTGGTCTATTTCTTATTCTACCCTGATAGGCGAAACGTTATTCTGTTATATTATTCTTTACCTGCATTTTAAAGACCCATGGCTGTGTGGTTGGAAATTTTCCAATTATAACCTAACATAAATTTTCTGTGAGTTGAGTTTTCACTCGTTTACATTAATATATTACATATTATACTATAATATTTGAGGTCTTTGTTTCGGAAAAAATGCTGGAAGAATATAAGCGCATTATTTCTAGCAAATCAAAATAATATTGCAAAAGTCAATTAAAATTACGGTTTTTTCTTATTAATATTAGTTTTTTTGTGTCATAAAAGCAATATTAAAACATAACGCGAACTTTGATATTTTGTTTAAACACTGGTTGGATATTAGATATGGTTTCTCAATACGTAATTTAAAATCTGGTGTTTCCACTCACACGACGTCCCTACCTATTTCAGAAAAGTTTTAATATCCTTACATATGTCCATCAAGAAACAAAAAAAAAATTGAATTAGATTTATTTTCCGAAAATCGATGAAAGAAATGATTGAAGTGCGATTTATTTGATAAACTAAAGCAATGTAAATCGGCTTAGGTTAGATCAGTGTACAAATTTCAATACCCTCTACTATTGCTGATCAAAATCTTTTTTACCGTAGCCTTATTTAGTCAAACAATAATTTCTGTAAAAAGAAGAGGAAATAGAAAAACTTGTGTGATGCGGTCAACAGATTTTCTTACTTTCAATTAGCTATCTTTTTTATCCCATTTACTTCTTACTGACACCAGGATATGAACCCACAATAATACATTGGCAATTGAATAGCTGTAACTTCGTTGATAGTTGTAAGTAATAAATTAAAATGTGTAGAAAGTAGAATAAGCTAATGCTGGTTCGATTCCGATGTTTTTTTTTTCTGTAATTTAATTATCTTTCAAAAGTTGTATTATAAATTTCACCATAGAATATATATTTAGCGAGTTTCTTTTCTCTTTAACTTTTTTTCCTAAATTTTCTCGAGAATTTAGTTTATATACGAAAATTGAAAGGACAATCATTAGAGCATTATGGGAAAATTTCATTATATTCTATAGAAAAACATGTTTTTATTTATGCGTATGGAGCACTCAATTTGTGTCATAGGCATCAGTAGTCAAAACCCTAAAAAATAAAAAAAGAAGTAATAAAATCGGTTCTATAGTTCCCGAGAAAATCTTGGCAAAGACAGATAGACAAACCAACGGCAAAAAATGTGTTTTTTGTCTCAGGAGGCTCTGAAACGTTTAGATCCGTCGAAAACCGCTTATCGGAAATTTGATCCGATCGCAATACTTTCCTTACGTAGTATAGGTAGGAAAGTTAAAACATATAATTGTCTGTTTTAATAGAACAATGAGCATTCTATGTAGTTGTTAATGAAATATACGTCAAAAAGTTTCAACATTTAAAATTTGTACTTTAACTTAAATACAAACTATTTTATTCATGGTGTTAGTATAATAATTTTTATAATAAGTGAGTGTCTGCTTACTTACTATACAGGGTGTTTCGTAATTGCACGGCACTATTTCAGGTATGTGTTCACTAACACACAATAAACAAAAAAGTTCATATTAACATATATCTCAAACTCATTTATTAAACATATATCAAAGGTTAAGGATTTATTATTACTATTTATTTATTTTTATTACTGTTTATTTATTATTATTACAACAGCAGCAGCACCGTTTCTATGTACCTAAACATAAGTTGAAAGCATGTATTTTTGGTCTGCAAAAGTGAATAAATCTATGGTGTCTCCTATGATAATCATAAATTGAACTGTGTCACAGTATACACTCACATTCAAACACACAGAACTAGACAGACAGATGAGCAACAACTGTCGTTGCTAATCGTTCATTTGTTTATCAGGTGATTAAAACCTGTTATTTAGTATTAACGTTGAACTTTGTACAGTCAGTATTAATGTATTATATAAATAATAAATATTTAACGGTTGATATCTGTTTAATAAATGAGTTTGAGATATATGTTAATATGAACTTTTTTTTTCGTGGAATTACGAAACACCCTGTATGATAGATAGATGTAGGTTAAGTTTTAGTATTAAGGCTTAAGTAATTTCAATATTATTTATGTTTGCGATCTCCTTTTTTTAATTTTTATTCTTAATGCAAGATCCAGTATATACATACGCCAAGACATAAAGATGCTATACATATAGAGATATAGATGAAGTTAAACAAAAAGTGCTGTATTTTATAATTTAACATAGTCTTTTATTTATTCATTTATACTTTTCTAGACAGTTTCGTCTGAAAGTAGCTCAGGTAAATTAATGCTAAAATAAGAAATAATTATATTTAAAAAGACGTCATTTTGCGCCTTCAAGTTTTTATATCGGCAATTTTGCATAGCTGTTAGGCTATGCATGAAGTCTAAGCAGCTAGTCTTGCGGCGATACGTATCACAGCTTTTTAACAGTATTTATGTTAGAGAGGTTATGTATCCTCTTGAAAACAATTTTTATTTTAAATCCCTTCTAAACTCCTGGAAATTATGTCATTATATTAAATGAGCTGTCGACATGCCTAGTTAAGTAAAAATAAATACAAAAATTATTGAACTTTAATAAGGAGCTATTTAAAAAAAATAATTGCTACGCGGAACACAGATTACTCCTCAAACTATAAATATTTTTGTTTAAAGCTCGAGTAAACATTTGAGATTAAATTGAATAGAACGGTTTTTTTTTCAATTACCTATTTTTAACGGGTTTGGTAAAATTCTTCAGCTAATCTTGGATTAGATATATTTGGCTGTATTAATGAATCCTATTATAAAATCAACTAAACTCAAATGTAATAATATTTGGTTTTAATCAAGGGCTTTCAATTGTATTCTAGCTTTTCCCAGTTATTTTAGGGAAAATTGAAACAAAACATAATTATTACCTCGCTGAAGTGTTGAAAGATTATAGAACTTAATTTGAAGGTTTCTTTACTATGTACATTACTTTTAAATTAGTTCATTATCGGCAAAATTCAACATCCTTTTGATAATAAAGAATATTTTGATGTAACTATTAGAGTTCTTAAATGTATTTTGTTGATATTTATAATTAATTTTTAGATTTTTTTTCCATTCTTAATCACAACATGTTTTCATTTATTCTATTATTGTAAATTAGTTTGTTGTTGTCCTATATTTATTTATTTTTATTATTATTTGTTGTTGTTTAATTTAATTTGTTTTTATTAATTGTACATAGAGATTGAATGAGCTCCACTATCACTATTACTAATGTCCTTAATTATGACAAAATGTAATATTAATCAATAAGGGAAGTTCATACAAAAAAAATTGTACAAACAATAAGATTGTAGATTTGAAACTGTTTATAGTTGAGAATTATATATATATATATATATATATATATAACCTGTAATACTACAAACCATGGAGCGTCTTGGATTCAGTTCATTGTAAGGTAGTAATATTTCAAGGCCAATGGCTGTATTGGGAGATGATTGGATCGAGATCATGCTCAACTGCCAAGTTTCCCGCCTTAATTGATTATTTAATTAAGATTCCCCACATTATAGAAGGTGGGTGTGCCCCAGGTTGGTCTTCTGAATCCAAAGTCGATCCACATATTTGGCCACATATATCAAAATACGAGAACTTTTTTATACGAGAATTGATTCAATCAAATTACAAAATAACTTTGTAACGCTGTTTTGATCGAACGGCTTTATCGATTTTTAAGGTTGATGGCTTAAATTATTTGATGAGATCTTCCGAGTGCTTTTTTTTTAATTTGAGCTAAAAATACTGAACAGTGATTAAATAAATTGTGTTTTATCAACTTGCTAATAACTTTGTAACGCTGTTTTGTGTGAACGGATTTTTTTTTTTTTTCATATCCCCTTTTATTTATTTTTCACTTGGAGCCTTTTCTTTGTTTTCATAATAGTCCTTTTACTGCTTAAAAGCATTGTAAGGTGTATTTTTTATCGTTTATGAGTACTTTGTTCTTCGTCTGTAATATAACAGGTGATGGGGCTCACCTCAGGCTTGAGTTGACCTTATACTCTAGAGCTTTCAACTAAATTAATAAAACATATATCTCATGAGAACGGATGGATCGATTTTTAAGTTAAGTATCTCGACGAGATAATAAACTCTGTGAGATCTCGTGAGTATTATTTCTCTATCTAATCAAACATCTTGGTAGATTGATAGAGATGTAGACATCTACGATTGTTTAAACTTGATTTAGCGGACGGGTGCACAACACACCTCGCATGAAATTCAAGACTCTTTAGGATTTATATTATTTCTTTATTAAGATTAACACTTTTAAGAGCAAAATATAAAATCCATTGATAGATATGTAGCAAGCCCGTTTGAATACCCATTTTTTCACGTTCTTCACTCACGAGTCGACCCCACATTCATAAGTCATTATTTTCACTTATTATGAGAACACACTATTTATGAATGCGACTTAAAATGTTTTAATACCTTTTTTTATAATTACTTACTAATAAATATTTTTAGAGGTTTTTTTATAATCGCTGTTAATATATGCATATTCTTTTTTTGGCATTACAGACCATACAGATCTTTTGCCGCCTTAACAAACCTCCTCCATCTCTGACTGTCTTGGGCTATTTCTTTCCATTTATCTGCACGCAGCTCTATAGCATCTTTGTTTATTCTATTTATCCGTCTGCCTTTTGGCCTCCCATGTTGTGTTTTGCCTTCTATTGAGGCATTCATTGTTACGTGGAGGCTTCGAGATGGATTGCTACCAGCTACATGCTCTGCCCATCTTAACCTCCGTGCCTTCATATCATTGGATATTTATTGACATGTTTCTGTAAGCAGTTATTTATTGGTCTTTCTTCACGATGTGTTAGTACTCTGATCCCAGACCGCTCCGGTTATCGTACGGAGAATTCTTCTCTCAAATCATTCAACACTTTTTTTCTAGGGTGCTGATTATTGTCTAGGTCTCACAACCATATATTAGAACTGGCATTACCATAGCATTGTATTCCCTTAATTTGAGATTTTTCGGGATTTCAATACCTTTGAAAGGGAGAAGAAAGCTCTGTTTGCGCTAGTTATACGCTGGTATATTTCTGCTCGTTGGTCATTTATTAAGGTTATTGTAGAGCCAAGGCATTTGAATTTTTCTAATCTCAAGAATGATTTTCCTTCTACGCAGATGTTATTGGATGGAATTTTCGGCTTATTATCATGTATTTTGTTTTGTCTTCATTTACTTGTTGGTCGATCTGCTCTGCCTCTTAGTCATAGCGAGTTTCTCAATGTCCTCTTGATTATATTCAAGGTCAGCTATATCATCATATATTCAATTTAATCTGAGGACATTTTACAGTGGGGACAATATGTCCCTTTTTATGGAGGAACATAGACTCATCAAGAATCTAACTACTATCAGCTTAACAGTTTCCTTAACCACTATCAGCAATATAAGTTGTACAAATTACTTTTTTGTCTCCGCTACTTAGGCCTTATAAAATGACGATTATGGACTGGTTAATACTCTTTTATATAGTACCACAATAAAAAAAAATTGTTGATAATCTGTGATCCACTTACTGTGACCTATCCTTGTCAGTATTTTCACAAAACAAAAAGTAAAATGTTTAGTTAATTTGGCCAGAAATGAGAAACAAATATTTATTTTATATGCCAACATAATTGACGTTACAGCTTCTATTACACCGGCACGTATTATTTATTTAAATATTTATGTTATCTATTTCTGCCTTTAAAGACAAATCGTTCCAATGTGGGCTGCGGTATTAGCACTCCAAAGCCAGATGCGGCACTGCGGAGTTCCATCTCCGGATTTAATCCGGCCTTGGAGGACTGAAAATTTTATTTTCTGAAAACTACGGAATGAATCGCAACCTTCTCATTCTAGGTAGAATATAATGATAAACTATAGGATAGATATCATTTCTTTCTTGAAATAGTTTGATATCCATGAAAAAGTTAAACTAAAAATATAAAAAAAAAAGTTAACTTCTTTTTTTTTTTATTTTAAATGATATTTACAACTGTATACAAAAAATACATCTAGTAAATTTGCACATTGGTATAAAGACATGGAACACATGTTGAGAAACTACCCATTGGTAGCACTCTAATAATATGTCTATATTAGAAGATCACGTGGCCATCTTCTTTTCAGACGCCTCGGAGGGTTATCAGGAATCGAATAGGAAGCAAGGTTAAAGACAAGAGGGTTGGGATGGTTATGAATTTTATTATGGAAGGACAGATATCTGGATTGGGCCAAATCTGATACATAAGGAACATTAAGGTCATTATGGATAATTTTATTTGTAACAAAGTAAGGAGCATTGAGGATTTTACGAAGGATTTTGGATTGCAAGGACTGTATGCGAGAGGAATTTGAAGGCTTGGTGGAGCCCCATAGCTCAACCCCGTAAGTCCAAATAGGCCTTATTATAGTCATGTAAATCAGTCTTTTATAATTGATTGGAAGGTTAGAGCGTTTGTCTAGTAAGTGTTGAAGTAGTCGGAAACGTCGAGCGGTTTCTTGTCGTTTCAGTCTGGTATGAGGATTCCAAGTTAGACGTTTATCCAGATGGAGTCCCAGGTAACGGATTCGTTCAACAGGAATAAGTGAGGTGTTGTTAAAGGACACTGAAGGACAGAAAGTCATTGGTTTACGACGAAAAAAGTTAACTTCAAAATCTATTCGTGACAAGTTATCCAAAATCTGAGAATAATAGTTTTTGGTGTTTAGGTATTTCTTAATAAAACACTCACTGATAATTTTTACACTTTTAATTACCAAAACACATTACATTATAATCAACAAAGGCAGTAAGTACCACATTGTACAGCAATCTACATAAGGTTAAACTCAATCTCTTATAACACGAAGATTTTTTACTCCTGGTTTAGTACCCATCCAATGTTCAAATGGGGATTTTCCTTTTTCTGATGATGGACCTGTTCGATTTAATATATAGGCTAAAGCGTTAATCATTTCTGCCCATAGCTCCTTAGGTAGAGATTCTTCTCCTGAGTGCATGAGGGCTCTTGCAGTTTCTATAATGGTGCGCTTTTCTCTCTCAGCGCAGCCATTTTGTTGTGGCGTGTACCTTTTATATTCTTTTATATATTCTTTTATATTCTTTTAATACCTTTTGATTTAAGGAAGTTTTCTACTCTTTCATTTTTAAACTCTCCATCATTGTCACATCGAATGCACATTACTTTATGACCTAATTGGGTACCTTCAGCTAAAAATTCCTTCAATTTTTGAAATACTTCATCCTTGGTCTTAACAAAATAAACTTTTCTAAATTTTGAAAAATCATCCTTAAATACCAGAAAATATTTAAAACCACCTTTCGAAGGGATAAAGGGACCGCATACATCAGTGCTTATAACTTGACCAGTTTTCTCAGCTCTTTTCCGACACCCAATCTTGAGTCTATGGTTTTTTTAAATCTATTTATTGAATAATAATACAATCAGCCACTGCTGGAGGGCTATAAGCATTAGGGCTAAAAGTTCTCATTCATACAATATATACAAATAATAAAGAAATAAATATAAATATAAGAAGTAAATAAATAATACTGATGAAGAAGGTAAATAAATAAAAAATAAAATAAAAAAATAAAATAAAAACTTCTAAACACAATCATAAATATATACAATATATACATTTGCCCAAGAATCTCCGAGCCAGGCTTTTACCTCCACACGCGGAAGGCAAAGCAAGACTCCGGAAGATCCCAGTGCCACTTTTCCAGTCGCATCACTAGTATTAGAAGCCAGTGGAGACTGAAAGAGGGCAATACAGCCACAGACGCTCAGGACATGAGTGGAGAAGCTGGCCATTGCCAGGACTCCAAAGGCATATTTACAAAAGATCTCGAGGCCACTGCCGTTTCAACCTTCGAGGGGGATGGTATGGATGCTCGGAGCTGGATAGGGATTGCGCTAGAGGATTGGGATGATGAATGAGGTTCTGGTGAAAGTTGAAGAATCTGGATGGGATGATGTCATGGACATATGGGATGTTAAGGTCATGGTGTAGGGTCTTGTTCGTGACATAATATGGAGCATTGACTATTGTTCGAAGGACTTTGGACTGGAAGGATTGGATGCGTTTGATATTCGATGATTTAGTTGTCCCCCACAGTTCATGTCCGTAGGTCCAGATAGGTTTCAGTATGGTCTTGTAGATTAATAATTTGTTTTCTGTTGAGAGATGAGATCTTCTGTTTAGTAGTCTATATAGCTGACCAAATCGTCGGTTAAGCTCTTGTCTTTTAAGTCTCGTATGTGGGTTCCAAATCAGTCTTTTGTCCAGAAGGAAGCCAAGGTATCGGACTGTGTCTGAGTAGGGAAGAGGAATTGAATTAAAAAGGATTGGCGGACAGGATCTGCGTCGAAGAGTGAAAGTTACATACTTGCATTTTGATTCATTAATTTTGATGCGCCAGTTGTTGCACCACTGCTCAATGAAGGAAAGGTGTCTTTGCAGTTTCTGGGACGCTATTAGAGGATCCGAGTGGGAGGATAGGATGGCAGTATCATCAGCAAATGTTGCTAGGAAGGTATCAGGACTTGAAGGGATGTCAGCGGTGAAAAGGATATAGAGAACTGGGCCCAAGACACTGCCTTGTGGAACACCAGCCTCAATTGGATAATGTTTGGAGAGTTCAGTGCCTGAGTCTATAAGCTTTTCCTTTTATGCAGCCCTCACAGAGTTCACCATCAAGAGTGAAGTCTAAATTGAGTTCTCTTTTAACTACTTCCTTCACATGTCGTTTGTTTTGATGACCCATCCTTTCATGGTAAAGCTGTAATAAATTATGGTCTTTGATAGGAGCAGATATATAGTTATTTTCTGACTTACAGCTCTCCGTTGTGGGTACCACCCTAATTGCTAGATTATAGAGACCACCTCAAATTTGACGATTCCCTGACACAAGTGTCTCTTTGCCTTCAAATAATTTACAGCTAACTGCAGTGGATTCAAATTTACTCTGTGGTCTATGATCTTGAGCCGCCAAAAGCGAAAAAAGATTCTTGGAAATACCTGGAACTATCCAGACATTAGTGAATTCAAAACTCTTCCACTGGCCGTTGGACGCAACTTCAATTAAAATAGATCCCTTGCCCAGCGCCTTGACTTGAGAGCCATCAGCCGTAATAATTACATGGTCATCTGTAAATGATTCAAAACTTGTGAACCATTCCCTTCTGCTACATATGTGATGTGTCGCTCCATTGTCCACATACCAAGCCTCACTGTTGGTCTCCGATGCAAAAACTTCTGAGGTAACTGTTAATAGAGTTGCAGCTTCGCTTGAATTGTTTTGAGCACATTTAGCTTTAGCAGGCTTAGGCGGTTTGCCATCGGCAAGCCAAAGCCGACATCTCTGAACTGTGTGACCCCTTTTATCACAGTAGTGGCAAATTATTGAGGTTTTGTGAAAATTATTTTTATTCCGAACATGCTTCTGAAATTGAGGAGTGGTCCCCTTAGCAACCAAAACTTCTTCTGAACAGCTATCACCCAGGTTGCTCTCAAAAGTACATAATTTTTGGGTAAGATTATTTAAACTCCTGTTCTCTTCATTTATTAGTCTCCATCCAACAGTAAAAGATTTGAATTTGTCAGGAAGGGATTTTAAAATTTTACATATTAGTAAAATATCTTTATTATCAACAGTTTGCTTATCAATTTCCCCCTCGCAACTGTTACCATGCATTGGAAATTCTAATAATGAATATAACAGCGTCATCATCTGGCAACCATTTACTTTCAAAAAATTTATTATACAAGTCAAAAATTCTGTCTTCTGAAAATGTATCAAAAAGTTGACAAAGCCCCAACCACATATCTCTACTAGACTCATGACGTCTTACCTTTTCAAACATCTCCTCTGTCATGTTATTGGACATAACTAGTAGTGCCTGGTTGTCAATTTTATTAAATGTAGCTAAATCTGTTTCATGAGCTTTCACAGCATCGTTATCAGTTTTATCAGGGGCTGCAGGACACTTGTAAGTTCCATCTATTATTTCTATTGCCCTAGGTATCATTTTCAGTCCCATTCTTATTTTTACCTTCCAGTTTTCCCAGTTGCCCTTCCCTTCTAACAGAGCAATCTGAGGAATCATAATTGATTTCGACTCCATAATTAAAAAGAACGTACCTCAGAACACAGAATACTAACGTCTTTACAAATCGTCTTTTCAAATCTTCATTTAGTTGTTTACTTCTTTTCGAATTTTCCTAGAGAACAAGACGTGGACTATCTGTGATTTGCCTGAGAGAGTTATTCCTTCAAAATGGGTTTTCAACAAGAAATATAAACCTGATGGAAAGTTAGAAAGATATAAAGCTAGGCTAGTGGTAAAAGGATTCGCACAAAAGAAAGGTCAAGATTTTGGAGAAACCTTCAGTCCAGTTGCTCGTCACACCACTGTCAGAACAGTAATCAGTATTGCTGCCAATGAAGATATGAGTCTGCATCAGTTTGACGTATCGACTGCATTTTTAAATGGAGAACTCAAGGAGGAAATCTATATTCAGCAACCAGAAGGCTTCAGTGACAACTCAGGGAAGGTTTGCAGATTACATAAACGCCTATACGGACTCAAACAGGCTCCACGTTGTTGGAACGAGAAGATAAAAAAAATTCCTGGTTTAGTCTTGATTTTGAACTCCAGTTTTAATTTGTCTAATCCATCGTCAACATTCGGAGTCCCACCAAACATCCAATCTCACCAAAAAATACATAGTTGAAATTTTTTTCATATTCAATATATATTATCTCACGTTAAAATATAAATTATGTATTTCTATTAAAACATTTAATTATTTTTATTTTTTATTTTGGTTTGTCATTTTCAAAAATCAACCTTTGTAACCGATTAAGATAAAAAAAAAAGTTAACTTCCCCTCAAAATATGAGATTTTACGTTTCAAAGTACCAAGAATCCGGATATGTAATAAAAAAAAACCGTCCGTTTCAGTCCGCTGCACGCCGCCGTAAGCCGTCCGCGTTTTTTTCTATTCACACCTATCATTGACCAGAATGAAAATAAGTAAATGTGCACCATATTTCATCTTATATTATGATGATAGCATATATTTTAAACCTTTTTTTTCTTACACCGTTTGGTCCTCTCTTCTTCGAGATATCTAGAGAGAACGTGGTTCACTAGCCGAACTCGATCACATTTCACTCCCTCTTCATCAGAAACTTTCCTGAAGGATGCTTGGCAATCTTTTTTTTTCAATCATCCACTCAGTTTTTTTTTATCGGATAGGGGATTATCAGCTCTATACCCAGCCCCCAACATAGCTATGATGTAAGACACCGGGGTCGCTCAGTTCCCTATGAATCTGAGAGTGGGAACATCTTCATGCAGGAATCGAACCCGCTCCGTAATGGTTTAAAAGTCAAGTAGATCCGAACATATTAATTTTAATTTATTATTGAATAATTTTTTTTTGTGTTATTAATTCCCGCGAATCTTGAATTTGTATAAAATATATAGTAAGGGAGCCAGAACTGAACCTTGGGGTACCTTCGACAAGAACGGACGTTTAGAAGAAATTTCTGAGACCTGCTAAATTAAGAAAAATCTCTCGAAAAGGAAAACTTGCAGAATTCGAGTTTAAATTGAAGACCCTGGTACCAGACCTTGTCAAATGCCTGAGCGACATCCAAAAATACACCAGCTGCATACAGTTTTTGTTCTAAAGCTCCAGAAATTTTGTCTGTAACTCTGTATAATTGATGTGTTGTTGAATGGAACGTGAAGAAGCCGAACTGATGGTCAGGTATTATACGTTGGTCAGATTTAATTGTTAAACGACCATCCCTTCCCACATCCGTCAATCCAATACCCTTCCTACTTTTAAATTCCGCCTGTTCAATCATTTCTTCTCCATCCAGTCCCCATAAAATTGTAAACAGATACCACTGTAAATATGTATATAAATTATTATATCGTTCTTCATTATTTTTAATTTATTTTCAATTTTTTATTATTAACTTATTTAAGTTAGAAAGTAACTTATATTTTTTAATATGACTATTTTATTACTCCAAATTTTTTTTTATGTATCTCTGAGGCTCCTTAGCCCACATTTCTGTCCTTATGTATTATTCTAAAGGGACTCGTCCCAGAATAAATAAAGTATTATTACTATCATATAAAAAAGTCTTTGAATATATATATATTTTTTTTTAATTCTGGAGCATAATAGGCTGATTGGTCTGTAGGATGAATGAATCTTTACTTACTACTCTACCTTTTCTTAGTTTGTGATTCATTTTAATGAGGGAGCTTCATTTTTTTTTATTTATAATATTTACAAATGTGTTAGAAATAAAAATACATTTAGTAAATGTGAACACAAAAATATAATAACATGAAACCATTTGTTGAAAAATTATCCTGTGGTAGCATTCTAAAGTTTAAAATTTCAATTTTAAACTTTGTCATATATTTTTTTCTTTCGTTTCTTAGAAACCCTTCTTGTAAAGTTAATAAATTGACTAAACGATCCTTTTATCGTTAAAAAAAAATAAATTAAAAAAAGGATAAAAAGGGATCCCTAAAGGCTTTAATTTTCTTCTATTAAGGGATCTGATCACCAAAGCTAATTTACTGAGTGAACTGATTAAAAATTAATTACACGTCATCTTGTAGCATCCTGTTAAAAATGATACACATTTCATAGTGAACAATATTTGAATATAATCTTAATTAAATATGAAATATATATAGTAAATTTAATATACTATAGTCCGTTAATGTAAGTAAAGAATAAAAAGTATTAATTGTCCATATATTATGTTACTCAGCATGAAACGTAGAATCCACTATAATAAACTAATATTTCATAGGAATGCATTGAGATAATGAAACATTATACATTTTATTTGTCGTGGTTAAAGCAATGCTTTCGATTAGATTCTCATTTTTTATACATGAAAAAATACTTTTTTATTAATTGTTTATTCAGAATCATGAATAATATTTGATGATATTTAAAATTACACTGGGGGAAAAAATGTAGATGTCATCTATATGGCATTAGAAAGAAATCTTGAGACTTTTTTGGCTAATTTATAAATAAACCAACATTTTCAACAGTTAAAATAAAAAATAAAAAATGAAGCATTCTGATTTTTATTTTTGGTTTCTCATAATACTGTTTACTCTTATTCTTCTTGGCCTTACTTCTTCTTCGATAAATCCTCTTTCGTTGGCTGAGCACCCAAGTATATACAACTTTTACCTACCTTTTTACCTGTCCACCCTCAAGATCTCCAAGCCCATGCATTTCGTTTTCTCGGTATTGCAGAGACCCTTATCTCCCTCTCCTCTCCCCCAAGGCCAATGGCGCATGCCCTTCTTCCAAGAAAATGTATCCTTTTCTTAAAAACGGTGCAATCGAAAGCAGATCAATACTTGCTGCCATATTTTTCACAATTTTCTTTTAGTTCCTGGTTTGAAAGTTCTTGCGAATGAAATACAATAAAAATTCACAACTCCCTTAAGTTCTCGATTGAAAAATTTTAAAACCCGTAAAAATGTGCTCCACTCAGGAATTTTGATGCCAGCACTTGTGCTTGACCACCTAAGCAGGTTTGATTCCCATATTAATCTCTCTTAATAATTTCTTTAGGATATTAATATTGTTCCGCAGGTCACGGTAGCTATTGCCTCCCCTCACATTAAAAATAGAGTGGGGGTGAAAATATCATTTAGCCCTTCCAATATTTCGAAGAACAAAAATTTTAAAAAATAAAATCAAAGTTAATAAAAGACAGCTACTTATGGAGACGACACAACGATTCTCACAAAACATCAAGACCCTACACAGGCCTCACTAACACCACAGCATCACCTACTTAAATTACAAGATTGCTTCACACTATGGAAAATTCGACTTAATCATGACAAATCCAAACATACAACATTTACTCTTCGAAAAAACCCTCCAGTTTATATTTTCAACAATCAAATTCCTCAAACGGACACGGTACTTTACCTTGGACTCACCTTCGACAGAAAGGATGGCATGGGGTCCGCATGTTAAAATGAAACGTAAGACACTTAACAAACGGCTCAAACTACTTTACTCTCTTTTTTCTAAATCTTCAAAACTAAAACTAAAACAGAAAATGAATACATATACATACTTACTTAAGCCCATATGGACATACTCATCACAAATATACGGCATCGCTAAAAAGACCCACCTACAAAAACTTCAAACGTTCCAATCAAAATTATTTCGACTCATAACAAAAGTTCCTTGGTACGTGACTAGCAAAACTCTACATACTGACCTCCACTTTCCAACAGTTGACCAACATATAAGGATCCTTTATCAACGATTTTACACAAATTTAAATGGACATAATAACAGACTTATAAGAGACATGGCCACAGCTGACATAATTCAAATCATGAGGAGGAGATTAAAAAGGCGTTGGATGAGGGATCTCCTTCCTTAGGCAACGTAATTGGAACAAGTTAGGAAAGAGGTACTGCTGAGTACTTTCCTTCCCCATGCCTGTCATGTCATTATATCATGTATCGCCATCACATTTGCTGATTGTCAACAATAAGTTGATAGACGCAAATACATATTTTATAGACAAAAAAAAGTCAATAAAAATCAATCCACATAAATAAATTAAATACAAAAAATTAAATCAATTTAAAAAGTAGGAAAAGTCGACTAGACGGCTAAGCTAAGGCCTGGAAGTAGGTAAGCAAGTATTTTACCACGCAATGTGTCCCTTATTATTGAAATTTAATGTTAAATTAAAAGATAAGTATATTGTTTAATTTATATAGTACATATACTTTGGCATTATGTTGTTCGCTTTACAGTAATTACTTCTTTTTTCCCTTTCGTTGGCCCAACACTAACTCTGAAGTTCTGTACTGCTACAATGATTACGTTGTTTGTGTTAATTATCACTCATACTTATTATAAATAATATGAACTCCTGAGACATATTATTGGGGGTGTGGTATGTGATATATGTAAACGCAAGTAAGGAGTGAACGTAGAGTAGACTACATTCTCTGTGCCCCATGCGACTCGAGGGATATGAGATATGTTTATTGGAGGTGTCTATAATATGAACTACAAAATACATTTATCAGCAGATTTTAAATTTTCTCCTGAGTCATTTCTGATCGAAAGAGGAGGTTAAAGAAGCCATTCTAAAGGGTAACTGCACAGTATCCTTAACAGAGTGGATAGGTCGAGATTCATATTGTGGGTCGACCACGAAATAAATTCGAACCCGCTCAAGTATGATACGAACCGGTATTTTCAATGTTGTTAAGTTTATAACGCCCTAACTCTATTGGCCATCAAGACCTCAGTCCTATCATAATGGGAATATTATATGATGATTCTTGTCAGTCTTTGTGATTTCGGTGTACTTCCTGGCCCTAGTAATCTGTTATTACAAAAAAATAAAACAAAACTGAAAATGCTTAAATCTTTTAGAAAAAAATTCTCTTATCTCTTGCACCTTGGAACCCCAAAACTTTTAATCCGTCCCGGGCTGGCTAATAATTTTCTCAAAAATTCTGAAGGTAAATATAGCCAACTGTTCTCATGGAAGATTCCGTATTACTTTATGAATATATAAAATTGTTGATTGGAACATTATTGTTCGTTTCGGCTATACTGAATCCTCGTTGAAAAAAAAAAAAAAAATCCAATCTGAAGAAATAAATTTCTCCTGCATGTCCCCTTAAACGTTATGAATAGCGGTAGATTATTTAATTATTTTCTTAATACAAATTAAAAAGGTGGATAAAAGCCCAGATCATAATTAAAATTGCATTTATAATGAATCATACTAAAAATTAATCGATATCAATGTCATTTCAGTATTTCAAATAACTTATCACAGATACATATAGATTACAAATTAGGTTATCTAGTGTTTATACAGTTACTAAACGATTGGAATTCATTATTTTAAAACCACGACTGAGCTGAAGTGGGAGAAATGCTCTCTCTCTCTCTCTCTCACCGGTTTTATTTCCATTATTTATAAATGATTTAGGGCACTTTGTCCGATGAAAAGAGTAAAAAGTAAATAATAAATTTATTGATTGCTTTTCGTTTCCCGCCTCCGTAATTTTATTAACTTTTGAACCAAATAAAGTGCAAACGATGATATATTAGTTTAATAAATTTATTTTATGTACAACATAAATATTAATTTAGCCGAATAGTTGATGAATATTTTTATTTGTTGTTTATTCGCTTAAAAGATATTTAATATTTGGTAATATTAATATTAGACAGTCGAGTAACCTAATTTATGGCCAAGAAAATATTACAATAAAACATATAAAAAAAATAAATTTTATTGATTTGGTAAATATTAATATTGAAAGATCTTAATTAGGAAAGGTCTACAAGTTGAAACATAAGAAAGAACAGCCTAGTAAAAAAAAAATATATATATATATGAAAGACAAAAAAATTTTTATTAAAATTTCATATATTGAATTTTATTTTTAAAACATTATAACTAAAGCATCGCATCTTTCAAATATTAACAAATAAACTAACCAATCAACTTTTCGTAAATTCCATTTTCAGTAATATTGAACATCATCAAAAATTCAATTAAGAGGGACTTGAGATATCATGATGACATTTCACTTCAAAAACTTTAGAAATACAACCAACTACCTTTTCACTTAATTCTTTATTGAGAAATATTAAATTTAAAATTTTTAATTTTATATATATATATATATATATATATATATATATATATATATATATATATATATATATATATATATATATATATATATATATATATAGATATATATATATATATTTACAGAATATTTATAATTTTCTTTTAAATATGTTTATTGAGATATATTACAATCTTTCACACTCAAGGACATTAGCAATATTAATGGAGTAGCTCTTTTACACTCTGGGTAAATAAAATAAATTAAACAAAAAGTAATAATACTAAAAGTAAATGCATATAAGAAAAACAAAACTAAAACGAAGAAAAATCTGGTGCGCGCACTCACTTATTCACTTACCACTCAACTTTGAATATAAATTATTTTCTGGCCATGTTGTGCTATTATAAAATTTTTGAATACATTTTTAACCGGGCTAATGCTTAATGCTTACAGCTAACAAATAATAAATACCATTAAAACAACAAAAATCCAATTTATTATATCATCGGTTGATTATGGATTGTACGACTATTAGTTTTTTAACTGTTATTTTCCATTGCAAAGTTTACTAAATGGAATTCGAGATTTTCATTGCTTGTCATAGACAAGTCAAAAGTTATCAAACTAATTGTAAGTGGATACTATTGGGATTTCACAAATGGAAAATTCAACAAATTATTCACTAATTTAATTTTCTAAAAGATTGCATCCTGATTTTTCGGAATGAACGGACGATAGATACCTAATAATGTAAATATAATATCAGATCTAGAGTTATTAATCTACTGTAAATATATTTAAGGTTATAAATATACCCATAGAATATTTTTATTTTTCACACAATTACAATGAAATAGTATCTTAAACAATTCCATTGCCTTGATTCCGTTAATTTTAAAACAATCTTAAAAACATTTTTAAGTTTTCATTTAGGAAGAAAATTTCATTTAATTTTCTTGAAAACATGTGATTTACGTGAAATAATATTAGTTTTAAAAAAATTATTTATATTTTTTTCGCCACTCTCTGTTACCTTCTACAACTTTCTATATTGGATATTATTGTAATTCTCCACTTTCTAAATAGATATTATAAGTATACATTCTGACTATTATTTCCGGATATTCATTTTCGACCTGGATAAGCATTTTTCTCCTTTATTCAATTATTAAATTATTTCAAAAGTTATATTTAGAATGTTTACATAACTGTCAATAATGATAGATAATTAACTGTCAAAAATAAAACAAATTAAATGTACTTTAGAGAAAAACATGTTGAACATTAATCATTTAAGCCCTAGAAAGTGACATCAATAGGAACATGACCTCAATGATATGAAGACAACTTAATTATATAATGATACACCGAGTTTAATCAAAATCGTCGGAGCCGTTTTTGAGAAATTTGTAAAAATGTGTATCACTGTTCATATAAAGTGCCACCTCTGGTTTACCGATTTTTTAGGAAAAAGTTGCTGTAACATCTCATGCATATACTTATGTTAAATACGTAATATCAGTTTCTTAAAACTTTTCATTTTTGAGCTAGACTGTTATCAGAAACAATATAGAAAGATGCACAGACCATTTTGTGGGACTTGTTTATTTCGACCTGAGGGACCTCAAAACGTGTATTTTCGTTGAAATCCGAGGTTCGAAAATTATCACGATCGCACGACTTTCCCTTACTATACATTACATATCTAGGTTAGTGAAAGTAAAAAGGAACTAAAATAAAACCTTAATACACACACACTTTTATACGATATTTACGAAATTCATTCAATCAGAAAAACTCCGAACCAAGTGTATTCCTTCTCTTGTAAATGGAAAAGCAAGACTTTAGGAGATCCTCCTAGCTTCTCTCACTCAGATGCATCACTCATTAAGGATCAATGGAGACAAAGGTGATCCGCTATAACCAGACGTACATGGTTTAAGTGGAGAATGTAGTAAAACTTATTATTCTATAATAACTATAATTGCTATTATATTAAATATTGGCCAAGGAAAAACCATAGCCTAAGGTATAAGTAGTGGCTCAAGATGCAACTATATTAATTGTATCTTAGATCATTTATTCTTTATAAATCTTATTTTTTATTTTTATAGTCGAAAACAGATTATAAAGTAATTCAATAATTAATATAGTATCTTCGAATCATGAAAAATTCAACTATATTAGAAACTTTTAAAAATCATTCAAGATTAAAATCATTGAAAACTTTAAAATTGATCGTGCATTAAAAAAAAAATGAAACAAGGTAAACTTATCTCCCTTGCATATTAAAATTTATGTTGAATTCATAGGAAGAAAAAAAAATTTAATTTTTCGATTTTTGGAAATTTTCGTCGTTTTAGAAACCAATACATTTTATTTACGGACGAACTATTTCTATAAAATATGAAGTTCTAATGTGAACAGAGGTAAGTTAGATGCTGGTTGGTTAAGGAAGGGATAGAGAATACTGCATAGGGACCGGACCAGAGATAAAAGCCGAAAATGTAGAATCAATTATGGTGAAGAGAAATTGAAGGACTGCCGGTGACAGCACTTTTTGTAGCCTCCCCCAGCTCTATTTGTCTTTAATACCTCGCTCGTCCATGGGGGGAGGGGGATCAACCCCCTTTCCCCTCCCCCTTCCCCCTCGGCTGGCTCCCTGCTGATTATTCAAACCCTTCTTCACCGCTTGATTAGACCCAGTCGGCCACATTTATGTCCTGTACACTAGAATTACATTTTTTTTTTTAATATGTGGTTAGTAACCGCAACTACATACTTTACATCATTTTTATTAATTTTTTTTTCTAAACTCAAATATTTTATTTGCACCTGTAAATTTTTACAATCAGAAAATTAGATACTCTACATAGTTTATTATTTTTATATGGTTGTACGTACATAAACAAATAGTTTAGTTAAAGCATTTACAACTTCACAATGTTTGAAGTACTATTTGGTGATAACTTCTTTCTTTACTGCATCTGAACTGGAGCGACCCTTGAATGAGGCCATAAACCAAGATTGGCAGATACTATAGGACAATAGCCTTCCAAATAAATTAAAGGTGATAAAAAAAGGAAATGAAACCATGAAGCAGTTCCAGTCGCAGTAAACGCAGAGAGGAAGTTTTTCTTGAGCGATTAAGAATAGGCCATACCAGGCTTACCCACCTTCACTTAATTACAAAAGAAGACCCGCTCATTTGTCAGAAGTGTGGATGTAGAATGACAGTTGTCGATATCTTCGAGAGTTGTGCCTTTTACATCAGAAAATTAAACAAATAGGAATACCAGCAAATACATCGGCTGCTTTGGGAAATGATTTTTTTTTCTTATTTCTTTATGACATTTACAACTGTATTACATAAATACATAAAGTAAATTTGGAAATAATTGATATAATGACATGAATACACTTGCTGAGTAACTACCCAATGGTAGCACTCTAATGATATGACTACATTAGGAGATCACGGGGCCATCTTCTTTTCAGACGCCTCGGAGGGTTATCAGGAATTGAAGAGGAAGCAAGGTTAGAAACGAGAGGGTTGGGATGATTCTGAAGTTTATTATGGAAGGATAGGTATCTGGATTGGGCCAGATCTGAAACATAAGGAACATTAAGATCTTTATGGATAATTTTATTAGTGATAAAGTAAGGAGCATTGAGGATTTTACGAAGGATTTTGGATTGTAAGGATTGGATGCTAGAGGAATTCTATGGTTTAGTGGAGCCCCATAGCTCAACTCCGTAAGTCCAAATAGCTCTTATTATAGTCAAGTATATGAGTCTTTTGTAATTAATGGAAAGTTTAGAGCGTTTGTCTAGTAAGTGCTGAAGTAATCGGAAACGTCGAGCGGTTTCTTGTCGTTTCAGTCTAGTATGAGGATTCCAAGTTAGTCGTTTGTCCAGGTGGAGTCCTAGGTATCGGATTTGCTCAACAGGGATAAGTGGAGTATTGTTAAAGGAAACTGTAGGACAGGAAGTCGTTGGTTTACGACTGGAAAATGATAAAAAAATCTGAGTAAAAGCATACCATTTCTCTCTGAAACTCTCCTGCATATTTGAACCTTAGTGATTGACCAAAAAATTCAAAACTTAATCCCCTCTCAAAATTTCAGGTTTCACGTTTCAGGATACGTAGAATTCGAAAAACGAATACAATTTTTTTGTCCGGCCGCCGTCCGCCGTACCCGTATGCTGTCCGCCGTCCGCGCATTTTCTCCGATACTACTGGACCAATTATTTTCAAGATCCTTCTTCATCGAGATTACTATCCGCCTTTTACTTTCAAAATGGCGGAAGAAAAAGCTTCGTTGCTATAGACTGTAACGAACGTACCGATTTCAATGAAACTTCTCTAAATTCATTTTCTCGACGCTCTTTAAATTTATCAATATAACATACTTCAACGAAAAGAATCTGAAAAAAAAGTTACGAGGGATGGTAAAATTAAATTCCGAATAAACTCAAAAAGTATACACATTTTTGTGTATATTGTATATGGTTTCGTAAAACTTGGCGGAATTTCTTAAAAAAAAACAACAAAAAATTCGTTAAAATCGGAAAATTATGAGCAAAGATTTGGTCTCTAGTTTTTTTTTTTTTTTTTTTTTTATTTTGAATGTGTTACTGAAGTAATGCTAGTTTTTTTAGAATATTGCTTACTTATTAGAAGAATAAGTTTAGTCCAATAATTGGAATCATCTTTTATTTATTTCTCTTTGTAATTAGGAAGATAATGTTACTTTACATGTATAATTGTTTGAAAATAATAAACTATTGTGAAATAATTTGCAGCGTTTTTATTTTTGTACTTAAAGTGCTAACTTTAAATAACTAAAGCTCAATAACCGTAAAATGGTTTCTAAATCTTATTTAATCCTATTATTCACTACCAGAAGGTATAATAATACATAATTTTAATTAACGGCGTTGATGACAAACAGATTTAAAGATTGTTTCTCATTAACAATTATTGTTAACAAATGTCAGTTTTAAAATCTGATACTAAATAATATATAGATGGTCAATCCAGATAATTCATCGCTCGCTATACACGGGAGAGTAGCCTAAACGAATTCTTATAATTCACGTAACACCATTAAAGAATTCTCATCCTCCTTGAGACGTTCATCGTCATCTTGGTATGCTCAACATATCCATTTTTCTTGGAAAGAACGTTGGCATCATATTCTTCTCCAAGTTATTTTGAGCGGGAGTACATTGATGTCCGTTTCCAGTTTACGCCCGATCTTGATCTTACAGTCTAGGCATTTATATTTATTGCATTTTATTTTGTTATAATGGGTCGTTTAGGAGCTGTAACCGACGATTTGAACATTTATAATGTAAATTCTGCAAAGTCCTGAGCACGCCAGATTCGGTTTCTATCTTCGCCTATACGCGTTAAATATATTTTCATTAATGACCCATTATCCTTTGCTTTGCGGAGCGGTTTCCAACATATTTTCCAGTGTGTCCGTACTTTCTCACCTTCAGGCAAAATGCAGCTTTGTTCGATGTGGCTGGTTGTCTCATTTGAAGGACATCGAGTTATCAAAATATAAAATATAAAAGCCAGTAGTAGCATTTATATTTTGTATACATTTATTTTTATTTCCATATAATTTGTCGTGAAATAGTTTGTAATTCATACAAATGTTATTTGACGTAGGTCCATAAATTTAGCAAGCACCAGTAATTAATTATAAACGCTAAGTTTTTGTTCGATGGATAATTTTCAATATAACGTCTGTGTAGAAAGGAATAAAATAGTCTGTAGGGGCGACAGATTCCCGCCTCTACTACAAATTCGTCTACCCGCTACCATATACCATACCATACGCCTTACAAGCTCGCCCTTGCAACATACTAAAAATTGTATCTTTTATTTTTTATTATGTATTATAAAATACTCAAATAGTGAATAGGAATATGTATACACATTGTAAATACTTTTTATTGATTAAGTTTAACTGCGGTAACATATACTGATCTAAGCTTAAAAATAACGGTTATAGTAACGGCTCTTGGTAGTCGATTTAGTCATGGCGGAATAGCGCAGTCAAATCTCAAATTGTCGGGTCTTAGGATCCCCACCCCTTCAGGGTGTAGACATTCACGCAGTTGTTCAGTATATGAATGGTGTACTCCTTTTGGTTCTTCAACAAACTGCCTTATTTCACAACATTTATTAACCTTTATCCTCTTCTCTTACTCCATGCAAGTTGGACGCTGATCCTTCCACTTATAGTCCTATATACTAAGTCAGAATATTGATCCTTCCGGTTGTGGTAACCATCCTTGCTGAGTGTTAAGGCTGATCCCTTACACCGCAGACCAAGAGTGTTCGGGTGCTGATCCGCCTGACACTTAAGGTCAATTTCATTTCATTTCATCTTTTCATTCCATCTATTCATCTTACATTATCCACTCAGTCATCTTACAATCCCATCTTAGCCCTCTATAATGAACACGCACTGTCGAGGCCTTCTGCATACAGCCTCTGCATATATACCTCGACAAGTCTTAACAGAAAAGTGAAGGCTTTTTTTTTTTTTTTTTTGAGGGATCCTGTAAACCTTTTACCAAAAATAACCCCGTAGTAGATTACTATATTTGTTTTTAGGATCGGGTGATTATCAAAGTAAACTGGAGGGGATGTTTCCTATTGGCAATGTAACGTATTATGCCTTATCATGGTTTAGCTTTAATTTACATTTCATACACAACTTATGTATGTTGTCTTGGTTGTTTTGTAATCTCAGAAAGGTGTGTATGTAATCTCTGCTGACACAAAAGTCAGAACACAGAAATTGATATTTATTTTGTCGGCAACCTCATCCTCCTAGTTCCTACCTAATTCCTCACCCTCTCATTTTTAAATTACATAAAAATGAACTTTATTCAGCTAGTATTGAACATGTAGGAAATTTACCGAAAGGAAATAACTTTGGTAAGCTATTGCATACAATTATTGTAAGAAACACAGATATGAGATTATTTTTTTTTACATTTGGATAAAAAACATTGTAGGGTCTAACACTTTTGAGTTTCTGAAGTCCCTAATGATTTTTCGAAGTTATTCAATATTTAAAACGAAAGCTTGAAAGTTGAACGGTGAAACAAAGAAACATGAGCCAACTTCTGCGAGTTGCATTGTTTCATTAAATGATTTCAGTTTTCTTCTCTCTTTTATTTTTACCCCTTTTCAGGCCCGCCATTATGCTTTTCCCATCCTAAACAAATTTAATTTATTATTTTTAAAGAAGTTTAACCATATCGGTAAAAATGTTGAGGGATATGAGAACAATATCTTTAGGTTACACCATTACTTCTTTCCCAATGAATTGATGTTATATTTCTTGAGCTTAATAAAGTTTAAAAAAATTCTCACGTACCGCAGCACCTAGAAATGGTCGTACATTCAATCTTCTGATCCAGGTAATTTTAAAATGATACCCTGAACACAGGTAATTTTGCCTATATTATATTCTCAGGTTTTCAGGAACCCTTTTTTGTAGTTTATTAAATTGCTATTTAGTATTTTACTTTATAAAGACGTAGGACTCCACCTGGACAAACGTCTAACTTGGGATCCTCATACCAGGCTGAAACGACAAGAAACTGCTCGACGTTTCCGCTTTTTCCAACACTCACTAGACAAACGCTCTAAATTTTCAATTAATTACAAAAGACTCATATACATGACCATAATGATACCTCTTTGGACTTATGGAGTTGAGCTTTGGGGCTCCATTAAACCATCGAATTCCTCTCGTATAGAATCTTTACAATCCAAAATCCTTAATGCTGCTTACCTTGTAACAGATAAAATAATCCATAATGACCTGAATGTTCCATATGTTCCCAATCCAGATACATCTCCTTCCATAATAAACTTCAGAACCATCCTGATTCTCTCGTTTCTAACCTTGCTTCCTCCTCGATCACTGATAACCCTACTTGGCGTCTGAAAAGAAAATGGCCTAATTAAGATCTCCTAATTTAGAAACTTTATTAGAGTGCTACCAATGGGTAGATTCTCTACAAGCCTTGTCATGTTACATATTTCTTTGTATCACATTTGATGAATGTATAGTAATTTGTACAGTTGTAAATTTTATAATAATAATAAACATTATGAAAAAATTAATTTTGTTTTTTGTATGATGCAAAAGTCAAACATTAAAAATGTGCTTTTATTAATTTGTCCGTGTGACTTTATTGCCCTTTTTCAGTCTCCACTGGATCCCCATCCCAGTGATGCGGCTGACAGAGAATCGCTGGAATCTCTTAGAGTCTTGCTTTATCCTCCAGATGTGGGAAAAGGGCCCGACTTAGAGCTCCATCAGCTGACTGTAAATAAGCATGATTTTTTTTTTAAATTTTTTTATTAATGTTTTATCATATTTTATTTCTTTTGTTTTCCTTTTCTTCATTTTGTTAGAATTTCTATCGTTTTTGTAATTGTACATATAGTATGAATGAGTTTCTCACATATCAAATACTCAATGCCCTTCTTAATTGATGCAAAATGAAATTACCGATGCACTCTATAAACTACGAGTTTCCTTCTGTATTACTTTTATTTTGTGTTGTAATGCGCTTGAATAAGCCCACCAATTATAAATGGAATAATGCTAAGTTTTTTACCTATTTATTTTTATTGATTAATAATAGAATCTACCACATAGAAGGGCAATAAGTATTAAAGTTACAAGTATTTATTCATAGAACACATTGATAAAAAAAGGAAAATAAATATGTATATATTTTTTTTAAAACGGTAAATAAATAAAGCGAAATAATGCATAAATAAAAATTAAGTAAATCTACCCCACTCATCCCTGTTGAGCAAATCCGATACCTAGGACTCCACCTGGACAAACGACTAACTTGGAATCCTCATACTAGACTGAAACTACAAGAAACCGCTCGACGTTTCCGATTACTTCAGCACGTACTAGACAAACGCTCTAAACTTCCTATTAATTACAAAAGACTCATATACTTGACTATAATAAGACCTATTTGGACTTACGGAGTTGAGCTATGGGGCTCCACTAAACCATAGAATTCCTCTCGCATCCAATCCTTACAATCCAAAATCCTTCGGAAAATCCTCAATGCTCCTTACTTTGTCACCAATAAAATAATCCACAATGACCTTAATGTTCCTTATGTTTCCGATTTGGCCCAATCCAGATACCAATCCTTCCTTAATAAACTTCAGAACCATCCGAATCCTCTCGTCTCTAACCTTGCTTCCTCTTCTATTCCTGTTAACCCTCCGAGGCGTCTGAAAAGAAGATGGTCTCGAGATCTCTTATTGTAAATAATTTTGTTTTTAGAGGGCTACCAGTGGGTAGTTTCTCAACAACTGATTTCATGTTATTATTTTCTGTTATCAAATTTACTTAATATATTTTATTTATTAATACAGTTATAAATATCATGAATAAATAAAAAAAAAAGTAAATCTGTTTACTCACTTTTAATACATAAATAAAAATTAAGTTAATCTACCCCACTTATCCCTGTTGAACAAATCCGATATCTTGGACTTCACTTGGACAAACATCTAACTTGGAATCCTCATACCAGACTGAAACAACAAGAAACCGCTCGACATTTCCGACTACTCCAACACTTACTAGACAAACGCTCTAAGCTTCCAGTTAATTACAAAAGACTTATATACATGACTACAATAAGACCTATTTGGACTTACGGAGTTGAGCTTTGGGGCTAAACTAAGCTATCGAATTCCTCTCGTATCCAATCCTTAATGTAATTTATTTATTGATACAGTTGTAAATATCATGAATAAAAAAAAAAAAAAAAAAGTAAATCTATTTACACACTTTTAACTCACTCATGGTTTCTAAACTATAAAACAATTATAAATTTGTAAAAATGTAAATAAAAATGTCGTGGAATCTAAAATAAAATAAAAGAATTTCCGGACTGGTTTTTAATTTTAGTGTAAAAAAGGGAAAGTAAATGTAAATAAACTGTTTGTATACATCTTTAAAAAAGAAAAAAAGAAACTAACTGTGGTAATTTAAGCCGTCAGTAAATCCGTGATTAAATCGAGGAACGGTAAGAATCATTTTGTATGACTTAATTTATTTACTCTGCCAATGAAATAAAAATACTGGAAAGCTGAAATAAAAACAATATGCTATCTCTTCAATTATTTGGGAGATATTGAAAGAGAAAAAGCGCTTATTGGAGCGAAAAACGTTCCAAGAAAACTCTCACAATTTTTACCGGGTTCGGGATTTAATATTTAACCACATGTCGGTTGTTAAATCATATGATGAGCCAAAATTTATTTCTGCTTTTTTAAAAAAAATGTATGTTTATAAAATTAAAGCAACAAACACGAAGTAATATATATTATTAAGTAACAACTTTTCATCATGGTTCGTCTAAATCTTTTTAAATAACAAAACAGGGGATACAGACTATCTGGTCATCTTTTATGGTATTATCTCATATCATTAATTTCCTATTATAGAAGATTTAAATATACATATATATTTTTTATTATTATTTTTTTATGATACTGATTTATAGTGACGAATGTGCTCATGTACTCATATAACAAAATTGTAGGTTTTGCCAAGAAATAGTTGAAATATATCAGCAACAACTATTTAAAAAAGAAAATAAAGCTTTAGAATTTTTATATTAATTGATGTGACGACTACTATAACTATAATTATCATGATGAAAGTTTGATTTCATAATATAATTCAGGATATTTTAAATTAATTTTACCATTTTCTAATGATGGGTGGTTCACATGAAGTTTTATAAAGGTTATTTTCGTTTGAATAGACTATCTCATAGTCCAATAGCAACGGAAACCTAGAATGAAAATTAGAATCATCTAACATATCACAAATATTTAAGAATTAATGAATAATCGATCACAGCAAATATCAATCTAATGCGTAAAACGTCAGAAATCGTATAGTTATAGTTTCTTATCAAAATATGTAACAAGAATTTTATTAATATGAAATAAACAGAGGAATTATGGCATCAAGCAATACTCCTAATTTACATATAGCACTTTTTATTTATTTAGGACTTATGGATACCGACGTAACAATGAATGTCTTAATAGAAGGCAAAAGACCACGTGAAAGGATAAAAAGCAGATGGATAGATAGAATTAACAAAGATGCAATAAAGTTGTGTGCAGATAACTGGAAAGAAATAGTCCAAGACAGGCAGAGATGGAGCAGGCTTGTTAAGGCAGCAAGAGACCTACATGGTCTGTAATGCCAACAGGAAAAAAAAATGATTGAATTTCAAAAATAGAAACAATTTCCGAGCATTAAAAACTAAACCAACACTGTGGAGTAAAACTAATATTATTAATTTATAATATTAATAGTTTTATAACTTTTATAAAATGGACTTTTCAGAGCTAAGTTATGCTTTTATGTTGGTGAACAATATCTGATACATCAGAACAAAATTTGAACCGTTCCAAAATTAGGTTCACACTGAACACATTTTTTGGATATTTAGTTAAAAAAATAGTCACTTACCTACATATATGTAATATTACTTTCTCTTACCTATGTGCAATATATGCATTATATTTATATTACCTATGCACGAGATGTTACAGCAACTTTTTTCTTATAATTGCCTTACAGGAAGTGCCACTTTATATCAACGGCGATACACACTTTTACAATTTTCTCAAAAACGGCTTTAACGATTTTGATTAAACTTGGTGTATCATTGAATAATTAATTGGTCATTAATATCATTTAGGTTTTATCGCCATTGATGTCACTTTACAGGGCTTAAATGCCCAATGTTCAACATTTCTTCTTCTAAAGTACTTTTAATTTGATTTATTTTAAATAATTACATATTTCTGATTGTTTGACAATCCATAATGTATAATCCATATTCAACCGGTGTAATAAATAAGATTTTTGTTATTTTAATGATTTGTTAGCTGTAAGCTTCAAGATTTTAAATGCAATTCAAAAATTTTATAATAGCCCAAATTGGCCAGTAAATAATTTCTTTTTAAAGTTGAGCGGTAAGTGAAAGTTGTTTGTTGCGCGCACTAGATATTTTTTATATGTTTTCTTCTGAAAATTTATATTTTTTGTATTAGACATTTTTTAGCAGCAATATTCATGTTTTTTATACTTTTATATTTGTATACAACTTTAAGGTTGCTTAAAATCCATTTATTTAATATTAGTTTTAGGTATTTTATTATATTTTTTATAATTTCAAAAATTTGTAGTCGCTTTTGTTTTCATATTGTATGTAATATCACTTATCTTCTGTAATTTCCTAATAATTATAATATTTTTTAAATTTAGTTCACGGCTAATTTTAAAATTCTTGAAGGATAAATAAACTTTTTATCAGATAAGTCGATTAAATACCATTTTGTTAAAATGATTATTCTTCTTTCTGACTTATTTTTTTTATCAAAGGGCGGAGAAAAAATTTCAATCTGAATGAAAATCTTAGAACTACTGATTCTTTTTGTGGGCCCAGGCTATGGATATTGTCATATTGATGTTTGATCAATTTTCGCATTTCTTGCTCGAATCATATGTGTAGAGGATAGATTGTATGTTCGTTCTGCGAAATTCCTCCAGTGTATGACTGCTTTAATACAGTGGAATTGAAATTCAGTTAATTGGTTTTTACTTCAATCATTGCAGCATTTGTGGTGATGCTGGAATACTCGACAGAGTCACTGCGTATAAATTTGAATGAGGAAATTATAGGATATATTCTGAGATTTTGATTGGTCCTGCTTTTCCCACTTATTCGGCATTGAAGTTTTTTTTTTTTTTTTTAAACTAAAAGAAATGTATTAAAGAAAAGGAGAAAAAATACTTTCTACTGTATGTTTTATTTCGTTTCGTGAAAACCTTTAGCTGTCCAAAACATATTGTATTAAATTTTATTTAAAAAAAAAAATATTATTGAAATTGATTGATAAATTTTGTACCAAAAGTGTGATAATAGATCACAGTTAGTCAAGCGCTTATTATTAGAATGCCATAATTTCGAAAAAATAAGACGAAGACCTGATTTACCAACGACATTGAAAGAAATATTACAAGACAATGAAGATAGAGTCACCACTCTGTTCCAATACTTAATAGAATCCAAGTATTACAATAGAGTTTACAAACTTATGTTTAAATTTGAGTTATTTTAGTCTAATTTTCAGATTTTTCACTAGTACGAATAGAGGTAGTCCCAATAGTCTTTATTAGTGGTTGCTAGTTTCTATTATATTTGTCACGAAATGTAAGAATAAAACAACTGATTTGTACCATTTTTTATTCAAAATAAGGACTTGATAAAATTCAAATTCTAGTTCATGGCCTTTATGATCATAAAAGTGCAATAATATACCCACTCCTATCTGGAATAACTTTAAATAAATATTTAGAATAAATATAACATAACTGCTCCAATAAAATTACGGTTTCTTTAAAATTATTAAATATTAATAATATTTTAAATTTTATTATTGATCAATAATAAAATTAATTTGTTATTAATTTGGGATTTACGCCTGAAAAATAATATTTGTTATGGGTTATTAAATAAAACAAATCATATTGGGGACGGACATCTATCGTTTTTAGATTTTAGAGAAAAAACCAATTTTCATTTTAAGGCTTCGATTTAACCAAATCCTGTTAATTTTGTTTTTCATAATTGAACCTTTACAATTAAATTTTTTCATAATTCAAATATTGATTTTTAATTATGTGAAGGATGTGATATCAATATAATTTGAAAAGTCAGTCACATTCATCTTTGAAAATAAAGATGTTCATTTTTTAAACGTCTATTCAGAATTGACCGTTTTTGAAGCAAACATGGTTGTAGATGTCAGTTTTTTTTATACAAATGACTCCTAATAGTGCGCTTCACAACTAACTTACCCTATTCACTCTGAAATAAGCTTTCAATAATACACTTACATATATTTTAAAACTTGTAACAGAAAATGTTAAATGCAACATTTTTATTTAAATCTCTTCCACAATTTTTATGTGTGAGGGCTTTAAAAATCTATTTAGGTTTCTTATCACAATCAACAAATGTGATGGTAATACAAGATATGTCAGGCATGGAGAAGGACAATACTCAGCAGCACCTCTTTTCTCGCTTGTTTCAATTACTTAGGTTTTTTAAGGAAAGAGATCTTTCATCCAACGCCTTTTTCCTCTTCATATTCAGGAACATGTCAGCTGTGGCCATGCCTGTTATTAATCTGTTGTTATGTCCGTTTAAATTAAAAAAAAAAATTTGAATTGGAGACAAATTTGTCGAAGAGGATGAAGGATAATGTAATACGTGGGTGGGAATATAGTCTTAAGTTTAAAGAGAAGCCTAATCTTAAATATTAATAATCAAACCTATTGCAACTCTAGATCTTTGTCAAAATCTTCAAATGCACAGGTGCATTCACCATACATATTTAGTAAATTACTGTTATCATTTCGTTCCAGGAGGACAGGAGTTTCGATCACATTTTTGTACCAGTCTAATCTGTTATTCTGCTTCGAATTTTTCAAATAATTTTCTACTAATTTCTCAACGTCTTAATGTTTTTCATTTAAGTGGGACGTATGAGGTTAGTTTTTTTGAGTTTATTAGTTGAGGTCTGCAATTGGTCTCTCAGCTCCAGTATTAATGTTGTAAGCCTGTTCTACATTGGCAACTAAGTTTCCTGACTTAGGTTTCAGGAATTCGGAATGTTTAAAATGGAAATGGGCTTCTCCTGTTAACATTTCTTATCAGTATCTAATATTTATCAGCTGAGGTATTTTCTGTTTGTTCATTTTCTCATTTGCTACCATTCATATGAAAATTGAAAACTCCTACAAATTTCCTTTTTCAACATACATTTAGGAGTTCCACGTTTCATTTCGGTTTCGAATAAAAGAATAAAAAAAAGATCGTCTTTTGGTGTCGTTTCCTTTCAATAAATAATAGGCAATCACTACTAAAGATTGAATCACGATATCAGATTACGGTTATTCCATTCGAAGTTTGGTAGATTTCCACTTTTAAAAGAAACATACGTTTTAGGTATCTGCTTTTGATACGAACTGTTAGGTTTAAAGCTGAAATTAGGATACTTACGATTTAAAAAATATATATAAACCGACTTGACCATTTAGATGTCTTTACTTTAGTTTAAATATATCTCGAGAACTATTAATAGAAGAACTTAGAAGTATTTTTTCCAACCATAAAGAGATATTGCAGGTATTGCATTTTATAATTTTCAGAATTTTACATGTTTTTAATTTTAAAAAATCAAAATCGTTAACATTTGATCGAATTCTTACTTTTTTAAACTTACATTATGGGCATTAGAAATGGTTTTGATAGTTTCCAAGATATATCACTGTCGAAAACATAAAATCAACAGGAAAAGCCAACATAGGCATGAATAAGATATTAATCCTCTTATTTATAAAATATTTCTCCTAAGTAATGTTTTTATGTATTTCCCCAAGCTGTGAAACAGTTTCAAAGAGGACATGAATGTAAAACAAGTCCGCCCCGTGAAGTTTAAAATATTAAAAAGGGTCGTATTAAAATATTCACGAAAAAGGACCAGGATGAGCTGTTACCTTGAGTGTAGATCTCCTGGGATTTTCACATTGTCACAATCATGCATTTATATATATATATATATATATATATATATATATATATATATATATATATATATATATATATATATATATATATACATACAGTGTGATCCCCTGACTGTTTTTAAACAAGCTAAAAATAGTGAACCCCTTATTAAATAAGATGTGTATAATAAATCTGCAAAAAGGTACGAAAAGATTTTTGGAGTGGATAATCGATGATTTTTAACTTTGACGGCTGAGAGAGAGAGGGGAAAGAGAGAGTGAGAGAGAGAGAGAGAGAGAGAGAGAGAGAGAGAGAGAGAGATAGAGAGAGAGAGAGAGAATTCCTTTTAAATGATTACTGCCAATTAAAATTACTGTTAAGTGGTCTTCTTTTTTGAATCGTGGGGTTGTATCCAACCGCACCTCATTGTCATTAAATTCTCTTATTTTTTTTAATTCTCTGCCAGGAAGAAAACAGCGGGATTTATAATTAGAATGGCAATTCAAATTAATTTGTTTTTCTCTCAGAGTATTGGATTTCCATAATTAACAGACTGGAAGTTGATGAGTTCGTAAAATGAACTGGACTCATTAAATTACGCTATTTTTCTTGTGATGATAGAGATGCCTTAAGAGAAACATGAATGCATGGAAATTAGCTTATCACATACAAAGCTTAACCATATCGAAATAAAATTATATGAACTGTGAACTGAGAGAAAAGTAAGAGCATTAATTAACATTAAAATACGCAAATAAAGATCACATATTTAGAAGTAGTCCCCATTTCCATAATAAAACGGAATGATAATAATGTAAAGTATTGAGGAATAAATGGATTTATAGAGTTAGGATATGAAAATAAACCAATCTTATCAATTCCTAAACAACTTACACCATTCCGGTGATTAGCCAAGTTTGGTCCTTCTTATAAGCGATTTTATTTGAAATCGACGTATTCTGGAAGGCAGCAAAAACTTTCAGTAGGAAGGCAGCAGTTTTCTCTTGTGTAAATTTGAATGGGTGGTGGCCTTTCTTACCTACGGAGGAAGAGTATTTGATGGATGGTGTCAGCTATTGTACATGGACCGACAAAATCGACAATTCATTCGTGCTATCATATACAATTTTTTACAAACTGATATTTACAAGAGTTTAAAACCTTGTTTTGGGTGTTAAAAAAAAGCAGCTTTAGGTTGTATGCGTACACATAATATACATGAGATTCGTTAAATCAGAAATATAACGAAGGCGATACTAAAACAAAACTCTCCATTACAAAAAGTTTCTTAAGAGGCAGACTTAATCTCACGGATTAACTGACTTAAAGAAGATTAAAAGAGACTTAACAGAACTTATCAGATATCTAGGGGCACCTGTTCCTGTACAAACCAGAACGATGGGATTATTTTTTAATTGAAATATTTAAAAACAATTAGTCTATATTTATAAATTTGACTATATTAATAACTCAAAATTTGCAACAAGCTTTCAGAAGAAATATGTAATATATATATATATATATATATATATATATATATATATATATATAATTTGGCTGATGTGTCCCCATTGAAATCGAGAAAAAGTACAAGCGGCCGACTAATGCAATTGTGTTGACAAAGGAGCCGATTTGTAAAGATTAGAAATAAATGGTAATAAAAATAAAAAGAAAATTGAACTGGTGATATCTATTCATTTTGTTAGTTTTTTAATTTTTTCAAATTATTTTTTATTAATTAAATTAGTTATTTTTACTTTTGATTAGCTCTTATTTTTAAATTTATTTCAATTTCCTCAGTGTAGCGCACAAGTCTAATACGCTCCATAATTTTTAGTAGTATTCTCCATTATTTTTCAAGGAAAGATGGAAGTTAATAAATAAAACAAGTACTTTGAAGACTGGTTCTGGGGGATGGAGAAATATATTTGGTGTTGTGGTAACTATTTTGAAAAAAAAAGTATAAAATAAAGTTGTATTGCAAAACTTTCCTAGTGTTCTTTAATAATGTCCTTTGAGAGACGGTTTCGGCTCATGATCCAAGCCCTTGGTAACCTTTCTACTTGCTTATTTTTTTGGATTGGTGGTAATACCTAATGTAACAGATGTGATGAATTTAACAGCAAAACAAAATTCAACATGGTCAGTAGTTTAATCATGTCACCAGAAATTGTTTCAAAAAATCAATGTTTATTAAGAATAGTTATCAAAACGTTGCCCGAAAATACTGGATAATGGTTATAAGACTAAATGTAACAATTTACAAGAAGAGATCTTCCCAAACTTGGGATGGACATCATAGTCGATAATATCGAAATATCGATATTTTTCTTCCGATATTCGATAGTTTACCATCGATGGCATCAACTTCGATATTACCGACCGTCGATATCGTCTCTAAGATATTTAAATAAGAAAATTAAAATTAAAACTATCGTCTTCAGAAAGCTATAAGGGTTGTAAAAAAAAAACAACTTTATTTGTCTTGCTTGTTGTAATATTGAGTGTAGCGCGTAGTAGTGTTAAATAGTACGGATTGGTTATACATTTACAACCATAAGACCTCCTCTTAAATTCATTCATTTAAAACTTAGGTAACTTTGTGAGTAATTTATGAGTATAAACAAATTTGTTAGTTAGAACTTCTTCATACTAAGGCCTTGAATTGTCAATGAAATTTATGCAAGTTGCAGATAAATAGGGCATTTGGCTTAACCTGATTTACGTATGAATGGAAGGCGTAATTAGTCGAATGGAAAAAAAGCTGAGTTTTTGGAAGATGGGAAGAAATTAGGAAATTAATTTTACTGAGGAGGGTTGATAAATAGATATTTCCAATTATTAATTTAATGAAGAAAATAACATATTCTTTAATGCATCCATGTGCTAGAGAAATGATATTCATATTTAAAAATTACTGGTTATTCAAAAAATTGCCTAAATTTATAAGACATAAACTTACCTATTCAACCAAGCAATCAACGCCCTCGGATTAACCTCTCAAACCGAATCGAGAACAAAGCTAAACCGACTGATTATCCAACTCCTCTAATAAAAAAAAAACGAAATAAAAATAAAACTTAAAAGCTATTACAAAAAAATAAAATAAAGAACCTACAAAAAATTCATTGCCAGGACTCCAATGACGTCTTTACAAAAGATCTCGAGGCCACTGCCGCTTCAACCTTCGAGGAGGATTGTAGAGATGACTGGAACTGGATAAGGATTGTGCTAAGGAATTAGGATGATAGGTTAGATTCTGATGAAAATTTGAAAATCGAAATAGAATAACGTCAAGGACATAAGGGATGTTAAGGTCATGATGTAAGGTTTTGTTCGTAACATAATAAGGAGCATTGACTATTATACGGAGGATTTTAGACTGGAAGGATTGGATGCGTTTGATGTTCGATAATTTAGTTGTTCCCCCACAGTTCAAGTCCGTAGGTCCAGATGGGTTTCAGTATGGTCTTGTATATTAATGCTTTGTTGTCAATTGATAGGTTAGATTTTCTGTTAAGATGTCTGTATAACTGGCCAAGTCGTCGGTTGAGCTCTTCAATTCAAATAATAGTGTAGAACTACTTCCTTCCATAACTGATTCATAGATCCGTTATTGGTTCTTTCGTTCCCAACAGAAAATTTTATAACCAAATAAATAATTCTTTGTCTAGTATACCATCTGTCTGAGGACCTTTTCTATCCCCAATACTGTTCAATATATTTATATCAGATTTTTCTAGCCAACCAAGCGTAATAAGGTCCCTTTAAGCTGACGACACAGTTCTGAATACTTCCTCTTATTTCATAGAAGTTATACATTTTTTTTAAATAAATAAATATTGACAAATCTGAAAATTAAAATAAACCCAAGTAAATTTGAAGCCATTCTTTTTCATTTCGTAGACAATACATAAATCATCCTCTGATATAAATCAGTAAACTACCTCAACTTAATTCTAAATAGATCACTAAGCTCGTGTACAAATGAAAAGAAAAACAGAGAAAGCTGAACAAACTGAAGCGATACAAATTTTTCAAAGCTCTGAATTTAATCATCCCACAAAGCAACATTTAATGTATTACTTTGTGTACACATAAATCATTTTTTGACTAAACGTTATCTCCTAAAAGTTCACCAACATAGAATGTTGGCACTTAAAATAAAGTATCCGTTAATTCATGTGCCAAGAAACGAACAAAACATGCATTTCTTGATTGAAATTGCATGTTCTATTATTGAATAGTATTGATTATATTTCGATTATAGATCGATAGTAGCGATTATGCAGAATCAGGCACATATCTTTACATATAAATATTGTAAGGATGTTAAATAAACAATTTTGTCTATATATGTTTATAATTTTACCTTACATTCATGATGATGACTTATTCACTTACCCAATGATTCTTTATTTGTTGGTAATTTATTATCCACTTTTAGTTCCTATAAAGATGTTACCTATTCGTTGCTTTTATTTCCTTGAAACCTTTTCTTTTTATGCTTTTTTTTTTATAAATATGCCCGCTTTCATTAAGGGATGAACGACTTATCAAGGATTTTGAGAATAAAGTATTGCGTATAATATTCGGATCGAAGAAAGTTGAGCCAATTGGGATTTTCCCCGGACAGGGAGTGAGGGCGGGGAATTGAAAGCCCTCCCTCAACGAGTATTGGGACGCGAACTCATACTTATTTTATCAATTTATCTTTGATCTGGTTTGCCGGGCAACGGTGGTGCTGTTCAAATGCATTAGTCTGTTCGGTCATCTCGCCCCTGCATTGTGTGAACAATTTTTTGTTCTCTTCTACCTTGCCTTTTAGGCTATATGGGGTTTTCCCGGGTCAGGGGATGAGTGCGGGGGATTAATGCCAGAGTTAAAAATCCCCACCGGCACCGGGGGACGTGAACTCGTAGTTATTTTATTATCTATAATTCGCTTATCAGGTTGTAGATCAAAGCGCGGTGCAGTGAACCCGCTTTAGCCCACTCGGCCACACCGTCCCTGCATTGCGTAAACTGTATCTGGATAATATATTTGAGGTGATTACATTGTGGCAAAAATAAAATTGGTGTCGGCATCGAACCTTCATGTTCGCTAAGCCTTTTATTATTACTTTTATTTTATTTAGTTCTATCATGTTTATTGTTCTTTGTAATGTTGATGAAAGTCTTAAATGTACGGCATTCATAGAAAAGCTTATTTTTTTTTTAAATTACTGTTCGCCTTTATTTATTTTTTTTTTTAAATCTCATTTATTGAAAAATATTACAATCTGTCTCAAGGACATTTATAATAGTGTTCACAGATCACATTCACACTCTATGTACATTAAATAAAATAAATTATACAGAAAAATAACACATATACAATAAATAAGAATGAAATAACCTAAAAATAAATTAATAACAAGAACACATACATACCTATATACAATATTTACAATCTGGTGAGGGAACTCCAAACCAGAAATGTCCCTCCAAGTGTGGAGGGAAAAGCATGGCTCCAGGAGATCCCAGCACTTCTCTCTCAACCGCGTCACTGGGACTAAACCCAGTGGAGATTAATCAAGAGTGCTTAAGCCACATACACTCATGTCGTGAGTGGAGAATCTGCCCATTGCCAGAACTCCAATATTTACAAACTATAAAAGGTCGCGGGGCCACTGCAGTTTTAATCTCCTTGGATGATTATATGGATGGGTGGTGCTGGATAGAGATTGTGCAAAGGGATTTGGATGATGGGTAAGGTTCTGGTGGAGTGTTTTGTTGGTTACATAGAAAGGAGCATCGACTATTGTTCGAAGGACTTTGGATTCGCCTTTATTATTGCCATATTCTCTTAAATGATTACTACGTTATATTACGACATATCCAATATACAATACACTAAATATATTTCTTTCTGAAAAAAAATATGGCAGCAGAACAAAGTATTATAATATTAGATAATGTTTAATTATATCCAAGGGATGATTTATTTCGTACCATTACCATCCCAAACAAATATTATAAAATTGGGAATAGGAGCAGGAATGTGATCTAGAATAGATGAAGCCTAGCTGAGGCGAACACCCCCTCGCTAAAGAGTGGACTCGGCCTATCGGACAATATAGATTGGCTCGAGGTGAAAATAATGGAGACTATTTCTCAGAGTGGCTCCTATAGAATGCTCTTCGAGATATCTCTTCCCTCCTCACCTCCCTTCTGTTTCCTTTTTCTCAAGGGCATCACCTGCAGTGGGCGTTGTGTCCTATAACGGTAACTGATGGCTCGGCAAGGGAGGAGGATGCTTTTCACCTTTAGTTCTTCTTGGGTGGAATAAATTGGTCTGGGTATAAATGAAGTAGAAAAAACGACACCTCATCGAAAAGCCAAGACAAATATCGAACAGACCTCTCCGGTCTCAGAATTCTCAGAACAGACCTCTCAGAATCACTCTAGACTAAATTATTTTAATTTAGCACAAATCTTGCATATAATGAGAGAGTTGCCAATTTGCCTTGATATTCTCAAGTTGCTGTAAGTGACATTCATTCTGGAAAATGTGAAGAGATGTTCATCGTACTTGAAATAATCCATGATCATGGCTTGTTCTGATGATTTGCTTATAGCATCACATTTAATTAATAACGGTCCACTTACAAAGTCTTATCGACTTTTTTTCCTTGTGGAAAACCCTAAAGAAAGATAGATACTCTATTTTGGCACTCAATTTCTACTCTATTTCTTCATTGATTTGTCTGAAAATTGATTTTACTTGAATTTTATTTTAATAGAGGGATCTAATTGTATATTCCTGATATGACATATTCCTAATTGATGACTCTACATACATACATAACTTCCAATAAGCCCTGATAGAGAGGAAATCAGAACCCGGAATGAAGAACATAAATATTAACGCGAGAATAAACACATATAGAGTGCAATGACGAGGAGCTTGAAGTCGTGAATGATTTTTAAAAATTGGAATTTAGATAATGGAAATGGAAAAGTTCAACCTGAATATTCCTATAGGATAGGATATACTAATCCATTAGCAACATAGTCCTGGGAAAGAGAGAGGACAATAAAGATGTCAACCTATACATTTTCAAAGCCCTAATACGCCTATTCTACTATTCACGAAAGAATAGGACATGAATTAAGCCCAAAGGAACGAATTAAATGGAGGTCATGGAGAAGTGACAGTTGGGATGGTACGAGCATCTGTTAAGAATAGTGTTGCCCAATGCGAGACCGAGGCGAGTCTTGGTCTTGCAAACTCAGTCTTCATCCTGGTCTTGGTCTTGCGCAAGATTCTCACAGCAGTCTTGCAGTTACTTATTAGCTTATTACTATACATATATTACTGTATTTTTTTTAGATAGAAGAAACCTAACTAAGCCAGAATGAAAAATTAGAGGAGCCGAATGCAAAAGTATATTAGTTATATCAATTATTAACATACAGTAACTAAGATTGTCAAGTATTAGTAACTTTTTTGGATTAATTTTTATTTTAAAAAATGATTTTTTTGTCAGTCCTGGTCTTGGTCTTGCAACAGTTAAGCGGCCTTGGTCTTGGTCTCGAAAAGTGCAAGACCAAGACCGATTTTGGGCAACACTAGTTAAGAATGAGGTCTGATCGAGATCCTTGTTAATTTATGAATGCGAGACCTGTTGGTACCATACATAGAGGAAGACATCAGCTAAGCTATAACCGCTATGTTTTCAAATCGGTTCAAGCGAAAGGAAACACGTAGCATGAGATAACAGTGATAGAAGGAGATTCTAGTTTGGATTAACAGGACACTGAAAGGCACTGCGGTTTAGTTATTGGTGAAATATTATTTTAATTGATAATCTAGAGATGCCATACTTATCGATACTGTATGCCAATTTCTGTAGCATGAAATAATACATGAAAAATATATAAGAAGAAAGTAATCAGCGCAAACATGTATTAGGACGAGTTATGTTATCGCTGTGAAGTGCAAATTAGCTAAACTTTTTTTTTAATTGTTTAAATATTAATTTGAGTTGAGAATGTGCAGGGGCAGAGAATTGGTGTGTCCTATTTTAAATCTAACCCATCGACTAATAAATTTATTAATGACAGAAAAGTTCTCACCCTTTCAGAACGGACGAAGTCCATGAAATTGAACCTTAAATTGACCTCTCCGCGGAGTACCAGTGGCCGGAATCCAGGTTATGGAGATATTTGACCACTCTGCCGCAAATGTGGCCGAGAGTCAGAAACCCCAGCTCATGTGTTGGGCAATTGTACGAATAACATTCTCCTAGTCAACTCGCTGCACAATAATATAAAACATCATGTACCCGAATTACTTGAAATGAAGAACTATAAATGTTTCCTCGAAGTTGACTGGCTGGATACAGAAGTCTCAACAAGGTTCATTGACATTTTGGCGTTCAATGCGACGTTATGTGAGGAGGCACTCATAGTGGATCCCACGATCAAAATTTGAAACCGACGATCAGGATCAGGACTTCAAGGTACAGACAGAGAAAGATGAAATTTATACGAAACACATGAAGGAAAAGTACAGAGATGAATTTGGCGAGAGAAAATTCTCAGTTAAAGGGCTATGGCTCAGAAACAGGAGAAGCATCCCTCTTTATACAAGTAATTTCTTGCAAAGGCTTGGTGTTGGAAGGGGACACGTGCAGAACATGGTAGATAGATAGATAGACAGAAAAATAACTTTATTCTGGGACAAAGTCCCTTTAGAACAACAAAATGTAACATAATTAAAATACTACATCTGGCCAAAATAAAACAATAATAAAAAAGAGAAAGTAAAGAAAATATTAATTAGGTAGAAGTGGGCGGGACCGCCGAACGGGCTAACGCGTGTGCGTTGCACCGCCGTTGCCTGCCAATCTGATATATAAGACATTGATAAAAAATATATACGAGTTCGTTTACCGGTGCTGAGGGAGTCTTTTAAATCACCACCCTTCCCTCCCCCCTGGCCCGAACCCCGTATAGCCTTAATGACGAAGAAGGGGGGACAAAAAAAAAAAAAAATAAAATAAATAAAACATTGACAGAAAGTGTTATTTTAGACTCATTGAGAATCCTCCATCACCACATGTATTGATCTAGGCCTCCGCTTATTTGATTCTACAAACTCTTTTTTGCATATTTGATATGTATTTCAATGGCCCGAACTAACTCTCTTTTATTTTTTTACAGTATTATCTATTGATTGATGAGTATGCTTATTTAGCTAATCAACACAGTTGAGCTGCCGTATAATGTTGTTGTATTTCTCTATTCCTGAAGATTAAAATTTTCAAAAGAAAAAAGGTTTTCATTCTTCATTTTTCCAAGAATATCAATATGAATAATAATATTCTTTATAATATATTTAATAATTTTTTCTATTGCAATATGAATTCAAAAATATAAAAAAATAATTTACTAAGGAGGACTTTAATTATTTAAGTGGAGATATACATCCCCGTTTGTGATATAAATATAAAAAAATATGGACGGCGTTTCTGCAAAGCTATTGCCCGATTGTCTCGTTACGGTAAATGCTGGGGGAAGATCAGATAAGATCCGAACGATAAAATTTAATCCATACCAGCTCCCAGTACGACTGACCCATTCCATCACAAATATCCACGGAGGCAAGATCTAGCAGACATGAGGTCCTCAGGTAGTATGATGTCTATGTCAGCATAAAAAGGGGAAGACTATTTGCACAATTCATATAACCTACCAATTCATTAAAATACAGTCCACTACGTAAATAATTCGAATGTTGCCAATAAATGGAATGTTGCCTATTTTGAACTCATGATAGTCATTTGCCTTAATTAAAATTTGGTTTCCTTAGTTAAAATTTGCCTTATTGCTAAATTGCCTTAGTTAAAATTTGATTTCCAGACCGAATGCTCAAATTTGCTGGTAAATACAGAAAGGACGCCATCATGGAAGTAAACTTTTCGGAACAGTATGTTTCCAAGAAAGAAATGACGGTGAGCTGGATAAAGCACACGATGCTAAGTTAGTAAAAGACCCAAGTTACCCTTGAGGAGGGCTGTAACAATAACCATAGGATCAGCTGCCTCAATCCACTTCTAAATGGTATACGCTACTATATTCTCTCATCACGTGAGGTCACTTGTAGCCCACTAAACGGAAGACCATATCCTTCACTCCTTCAATTCCTTCATAAAAACATGTTATTTGATTTTTATATATATAATAATACTGACAATAAAATAATCAAATTCTTCATGCAAAGGTATTTCTATTCAATAAAACAAATTTTAAACCCTTAAGGGTACCTGTCCAAAACCTTTATTTCTATGTCAATTCCTGTTTCTCATAAATTACAATCTATTGTTAAAATATATTACTTAAAACAATTAGAAGTATATAGAATATAGAATTGTTATCTACATTATATTACATAGTATTTTATATACCATTGCTAGCTAAACGTCATAAAAAAAATATAAGAAGTTTTAGGAAAAAAAAATTAAGTCAACCTATTGTAACAATGGCTAAATTGTTAACAATATACAACCCATGTTAAATCATCTGTCACAAAATTTTATTTTTGCTTTAATTTATGTATAGTCGTGCCTTCATAAATTAACTTCATTAGCATATCTGAAAAAATATTCAATTAAATAAAATTTACATTAAATCGACAACGAGCTTTCCAATTATTATAATAAACAATTGCATAGTTATTCAAAATCACAATTCTCATTTTTAAAAGTAATAACAATTTTCTTTGTCTGGTGTATTTTACTTATCAAAAGACAATCTTATCTTACCAATTATCAAAATAAGAATCTTCATTAAAATTTAACCAAACTAACATTTAAATGCCATGAACTATTAACACAGAATAAGTAACTATATATGGACTATATCAAATTTCATTCATTTAAAATTAATTTCATTTATTATCTCTGATTTTTCAGCCACTAATTTAAAAGTAAAACTACACATTTTCAAATAAAATATTTTTTTTATATTACTCATAATTTATTGTAATAAAACAATATAATATATTATCTTGTGATATTTAATTCTTAATGGTATATGATTTTTAATTTTTAACTAGAATCAAAAATTACAATTCAATTAAATAATTCTTGGATGAAATTCGTGGGTTTCATCCGTTTCGGAATGAGGAAATTTTCCTATTGAAGAATGAAAAGGAATGATTTACATCGAATATGACAAATAATTTTATTCTAAAAATCCTTAAGAATAATAACAGGATTCAAGAAACGTGTACGTCAGGCTGGCATGTAGAAATAGTACTAATATAAAAAATATACAAAAAAAAAATTAAATAAATAATAAGATGGTTCTTATCTATTAATTAGTTTGCAATTCTAATACATACCTAAAATTTCTTGTAAGTGGTACTTTCAATTAATGTAGGTAGTGGATTAGGGGTTGTTTGAAGGAATTATTGGATCTGATTTAACGTATAGACATAGGTAAGGAATTCCAAAAGAAGGTAGTAGCATGAACCAGGAATGATTTTAGAAGGTGTTATGCATATTTTTTACTAATTGTTTTAAGTAATATATTTTAATAATAGGTTGTAGAAAGTAATATTGACATAGAAATAAATATTTTAGGCATGTGGCCTTAAGTGTTTAAAATTTGTTTTATTGAATAAAAATACCTTAGCATGAAGAATTTGATTATTTTATTGTCAGTATTATTATATATATATATATATGTATATATATTATATATATATATATATATATATATATATATATATATATATATATATATATATAAACAGATAACATGTTTTTATGAAGGACTTGAAGGAAGTCTTCCGTTTAATGGGCTAGAAGTGACCTGACGTGATGAGAGAATATAGTAGCGTATACCATTAAAGATGTACAGTAAGTAATGAATAAGGAATGAACAGTAAAGTTGTACAATATACGTTAAAAAAAAGTGAATTTGAGGATTGATAGCTTTGATCAATTAAATTAAAATTTTTTTAATCAAAAAAATGTCTCTTACTGTGTTTATCCACTACATTTTGTGTAAGACTCAATACTGCAGTTCACTTAGAACAATACTTTTAGTTATTTTTTAAGTTTACTTAATGTTGTCTTTGTTCATTTCTCCGAATAATATTTCCTCTAAGAGGATATTACAAAATAAACATTTGTTTCCTTCATTCGAAGAAATTCTTTTAGCAACTCTGATGTGGAAAATTGAGGCAATTTCGAAGGGGAAATAAACTCGATCCAATACATGAAGAAGAGATGTTTATTTTGTTTCCTTATAAGGCCACATAATGTCACTGCTTTCCTTAAATTTGCCTTATTTCCCCATAAGCATCCCCAATTTACGAATCGTAGCTTACAGTTTTCTTATTTCTTTTATATGGAACGTGTTAACGTGTTGTTCGTTTTTGGCCAGATTGGTATTTTATTTTGTATTAATTCATCTTTGTTATTCTAAGGGGACTTAGTCCCAGAATAAAGTTCTATTATCTAAAAAAAAAAAAATAATAAAAAAAAATAAAATAAAATAAAAAAAAAAAGTGTGCAAAGAAATATTAATTTTATTTATTGAGATATGATATTCTGTCACGGTGACAATAATTATATTAATAAATGAACACATTCACACCGTATATAAAAAAAAATATATGAAAAGAACTTTAAAATTGTAAAAAAAAAAATAATATTACATAATTGAAAAAAGGGGTACAGTGATTATAATTATAACTAGATAATTTAATTTCTTGTCATAATTTTTATTAGATATTATGTCCTATAGTCTTGATAACGAGTAGATATGTATTATTTTTTTTTTCCGTATGTATGTATACGGATGATTTACGGAAGTATGTACAAATATCTGTCATGGTATTGACAATCAGCAGATGTGTTGTGGTAAAATAAGGATTGACATTATAGGTATGAGGAAGGATAGTACCCAACAGCACCTCTCCCTGGCCATTGTGATCTCTCAACCAGCTTCTTTTTACTTTTCCTTACTTTACCTTTCCAAGGCGATTGTTTATAATTTAAAGTGTTCACGAAATAATGCCTCAATATTTGCGGAATTTTCTATGTTTTATCTTAATTTTGATAATAATTTTTTAAAAACTAATAATCCGTGCTACAGTACCCGTTTTATCAAATTTTTATTATCTGCCCGAAACTTGGTAAATAGCTTCATCTCATCGTAATCTGAAAGTATTCTCGGAATTGTGGCGTTTTCTATCTGGGGGATCGGCAAACTTTGACTATTTAATTAGGTACTAAAACTCATGAATATTCATTTGTTTTCCACTCAAATCGTAAAACAATATGATCACCTAATCTAAAAAAAAGCCTCGTATTTTGACTTTTTTTGGGTGAAGGTCACAACAAACGGATCAATATTTTTGCAGGCCACATTTTTTTTTTTCAACTTTGTGGTCATATTGTCTTTTGATTAAAGTTGAATGCAAATGGATATTTTTGAGTTTTGGTAACTAATTAAAAAGACAAAGTTTGCCGATCTCCATATTAAAAACGCCCTAATTCCGAGAATTTTCGTAAGTAAATCATTTGTAGGTTACCATAAAATGAAACTATTTACGAAGTTTTAGGCTGATGTTAATAATTTGATAAAAGGAAGTCTGTAACACGGAATATATTGGAAATATTCAGAAAGTAATTATACAACGTTAAGATAATAAAATGTACGCCAAATGTCTAAATGTATGCATTTTTTAATGCATAAAAGTAATTTATAATTTTTTTCCATATGACATTATGTTTTTAAAATACAATATATTGTAAATTATGAACTATCTCGAATAAAAATTATATATATCTTAATGAGTCTATGATACGCGGTTATGTTTAGAGGACCATTACAAATTGAACTAACTCTGAGAATATTAAAATTAAAATACTAATAGCTTTGTGGGAGAACCTGGTGTGCCATTAACCCATTTTATTATAGCATGAAAGATGCAATATTCAACTACTAAGCAACATACCAGAACCTGTAAAGGAATGAAACGATAACAGTAGAAATATGGCACAGAAAGGCATCCTAATAAATTTCAGTGATGCAAACACGTAGAAAATGAAAAGCAAGCATATAAGAAGACAGTATAACATCTGGAAATTTACCAACCCCCGCTGTGCCTGTATCAGTATTATTTCCAACGCCGAATTTCCTCTCTAGCTTGAATTTTCCTCTTTAATAGAAATTTACGGTACAATTTTCTCCTATCTCGAGTCTTTTATGTTTTAGCTAATTACCATAGAGACGAAGGGGAACAATTAATATAATCGTTATACATCTTGATTGCTTAAACGTTACTCAACTTATGTAAATTAGAATAAATAATCAAATTATTTTTTTAATTATTTACAATATAACAGAAATAGTTTTTTTTTTTTTTTTTAAATAAATATGATTACAACTCGACAAAAATTTATTGAAAGTTCAACAAACTATTAGAGGATTTTCTGATTTTAATTTGAGATTTTGAGACCCTATAAAAAACCAAGGTGTGTACTTCAGACCACACGATACAAGTGAACACTTCAACAAGGCGAGGTTAATAATATAAAATATAAATTATAAATAATAGCTCATTACAAAGAGGATGAAATGCTGAACATTTCCCTCGCTTACAGTATGCAGATTTTGAAATATTTTAATCCGTGTCTTCAATAAAACTTGTTATCATTTGGTTTTCAACACTATTTTTCCCTTTTAATATCTCTAACACGGCGTCGCGTTAAGATGATATTTTCAATAATAGCTTGAAGAGGATGAAATGATAAACGTTTTCCTCGCTTAATGTATGGAGGTCCAATTTTTAGTTTTTGAGATATTTTAATCCATATCTTCCAAAAAACTCGTTATCATTTGGTTTTTGACTCCATTTTTTTTTTCCTTTTCGTCTCTCTAACAAGGCGTAACTCACTAAATAGAGGATGAAATTATGAACATTTTCCTCGTTTAAAAATGTGCAGGTCCGAATTTTAGTTTTTGAGATATTTCATCCATATACGAAAACAGTTAAATTAGTCGATTCCTGCCGACTTTATCCAAGCGTTACATGGGAGATCTGACGGCTCAATATAATTCACTCTCAACAAAAAAATAGTGTAAAACGAGCCTAAAGAAGTTTTCTCTTCAATAAATTTTTTTAAAAAATTATTTTCTGAAACTACCACATTGAAGTCAGATAATATTACATTTAGAATGTAGGTTATGGAAAATTTTGATGTGTGAGCCCCATGTCATTCTTCTGTCAAAGGTTAGTCCAAGATATTGAACTTTGTCTGTCTGAGGAATTTTGAGATTATTAATATATTAAATTAAATATTTAATTAAAAGGAATGATCTGGCGGTTCAGCGTGCTCTCGGTCCAATCATCTCCCTGCATACCGCTGATCTTGAAATATTACTTCCTTACAAATAACCCAATACCTTCCACGAGTTGACTATTGGTAGTGTTGGCCAAAATCGGTCTTGCTCATGCACTTTGCAAGACCAACACCAGTCACCCAACACCAATAGTTAGGGGCTGCCTAACTATTGCAAGACCAAGACCAGGAATAGTAAAAAAAATCGATATTTTAAATAAATCTTAGTTACTATATGTAATTAATTGGTATAACCAATATACTTTTGCATTTAATTCATCCAATTTTTCATTCGGGCTTAGTTAGGTTTCTACAATAGAAAAGATTACAGTAATATATCTATATTAATAAGCTAATAAGCAACTGCAATACAGTAGTGAGAGTCTTGTGCAAGACCAGGACCAAGACTGATTTTGCAAGACCAAGACTCGTCTTGGTCTCGTATTTGGGCAACACTAAATATTGGTACAAGGTTTTTTTTCCAATTACTTTATAATTAGTCTCATTTCTAAATTTATGACCATTTTATTTACCTTTAAAGGAGATTTGTTTATTATACGGTATAAGCGATCCATGAAAGCCTTATAAAACAAGTAAATACAGAATATAAAGAGAAGCGGGTCCTGAGATAGAGAAAGGTTTATATAAGCCAGGGGCTAATTGTTATCTGGAAAAGTACTGGCTACGTGCCCTGAGGACTGACAAGGGGGCCCCTCCCCCCTCAGTCCCTCCAAGCCCCACTAATCCTCACTAAAGTCCACCACTATCTACTCCTCCACAGGCCGTGTCTTCTCATCGTCTTGTCTAGCTTTGTAAACTGCCTTCCCTGTTTTCTCCTACTAGAGATACATACAAAAATCTGTCCATTTGTCTGTTTGGCAATAGTTTTGAAAATTTTGATAGCCCTTATGAAAGGTGACCATACGCCCCAAACTTTCAGGTTCTAACAGTTATAAATTTCACCGTATGTACTGAATTAAAATAATAAAACATTAAATTTCCTCAACAAAAAATCTAATTTCAGAGTAAAAAAAAAAATATGACGAAATATATGGTTGTGGATTAACAAATGGCGTAGAGATGAATGTTGATACTTTCATTACATAAAAAATAAAATATAACTAATATAAGTATATAATGATTTTGCAAAATTATTTTTGTTTATATGATATGAACAGTCGTTTATAAGAACAGAAAAAATGTCATTAAAGCTGGGAAATGAGATCGTAACATAGAAAATGGAACAAGAAAATTATTATTTACTAACGAAAAATATGTAAATTTGTCATGCTTGAACGTATCTATCTGCATAGTGTTTTTGCATTAAACAAATCTTAACTTTCATTGCAGGTAGGGGTTAAGTTGAAATGTTTCTGGATACCCATTTAAAAGTGGTCGGGATCGTACGTACGAGTTAGGGATGGAATTAAGTGTTTGGACTTGTGGGTTCATGTTATAAGTCAATCTCTGGTGGATGTTTTTATACAATTGAGTTGCAACATCTCAGACACCTTGGATGTCCCAGTCGATATGTAACAAATCCTTTGTCACAAGGTCTGCAATTTTTCTAAACCTTTATTTTGTCATACTAGTTTGAATTTTGAATTAGATAACAGTTTTCGCAGCCCACCACTGTTCTAACGCGTAAGTCCATACAGGTTGTATAAGAAATATGTGGATGGTAAGTTTTTATTCAAATTATACTTCATATCCACAGGTTTTCTTTAATAATGTTCTTATTCCGTAATCAGAAGATGTGCGTTATTGGGAACTTCAATTGGACAAAAAACTGGCTTGGAAAACTCATACTTCATTGTAAAGAAAACAAATGAACAAACGATTTGAACAATTATTCAAATTACTTGACAGACGCTCAAAATTAATGTTAACTAGCTTAAAAAGTTTTAAAAATACATAAAAAAGGAAAAACTCGATATAATTCTCCTATACCCGACTTTAATTTTTATGTGATCCTGTATTTATTTTAATGTTTTCATGAAAGAATAGTTATAAGAAGTAATTAATTCTGCTGGCATTTTATAATTACTCGATGTTTTATCCCGATGCATTTTTGCGATAGTCAACATTGCCGCAATGCCACATTGGGACGAGTGAGGCAAAGCTTGACTAAAAATTCCATTGACTATAATTCCAAATTTCCGTATACCTTAAAATTGTGTGCATTTTATAGACCCTCACCTTAGATGGAATGCAAGAATTGTAGTATAAAAACATTAAATACAATGTTAGCATTTATAGAAATAAAAAATAGAACACAAATTTAGTGTTTAGAGTTTATTTAAACAATAATAACGATTTCATCCGACCAGATGGAAACGTCTATCGGTCGGTAATGTCGATAATAAGTAAATAAATTTTAAATAGTGACATATTTGTATTTAGCAAAAGTTATAGTTAGGATTGTGTGTTTATGTGTGTGAGCTTGACTCACACACATTCAAAGGATTCAAAGGTACGGAAATCAGGAAAAATCTCCAGAAATCTCAAAATAAGGGTGTACAACGCCGTTATTAAGCCAGTTCTCCTGTACGGTCGTGAAACCTGGGCTCTATCCGGCACATTAGAAGCCAGAATTGGGAGATTCGAAAGAAAAATTCTACGTAGGATAACAGGACCTATATGGGACCAAAACCTTGACACATGGAGGAGAAGGAACAATAAAGAACTGCTGAAAGAAACGGGTCAGTCAATATCTCAGGACATGAAGGCAGGGAGGTTAAGATGGGCACGGCATGTAGCTCGTAGTAATCCATCAGAACGCCTCTACACGACAATGAATGCCAGAGTAATAGGCAAGAGACCACGTGGGAGGCCAAAAACCAGACGGATAGATAGGATAAACAAAGATAAGGCTGAGCTTCATGCCGCAAACTGGAAAGCCCAAGATAGGCAGAGGTGGAGAAGCCTGGTTCAGTCGGCCAAAGATCTACAAAGTCTGTAGAGCCAACCGGAAAAAAAAGGAAAAAAAAAAGATTATATATATATATAAATATATAATAAATGGTACAATGGTATTGCCTTGCTTAGGTGGATTTTAAATACTTTTTTAAACTTAAAAATGTTTTAAAAGTTTATATTTAGTGAGTAAATTTTATTTGATTTCCTTGAAAACTTGGTATTTACGTTAAATAATACCAGTTTTCAAAAATTATTATTTATAATTTGTTCACCAATCTCCGTTACCTTCTACAACTTTCTATATTAGAGTTTTTTTTTTTTTTTTTCTAAAATCATCCGCCTTCCAACGATATATTATACGTATACCTTCTGACTAGTATTTCGGGAGATTCAATTTCGACCTGGATAAGCATCTTTATTTTTTTCTCCTTTATTCAATGATCAAATTCTTTCAAATGCTATATTTAGCATTTTTTCGTAACTCTAAATAATGTGAGATGATCAATTATTTAAAATATACCATATTTAAGGTACTTTATATTATAGGAAGACCTATATGAGCATGGGGCATTTAAGATCAGTGGGGATAAGACCTGGTTGATATTAAAGACCACTTCACATTATACAATGATACACCGAGTTTAATCAAAATCGATTTTGAGCTAGACAGCTAACATACACACACAGACACAAAGATTATTTTGCGGGACTAGGTTATTTGGTACCTCAAAACGTGCATTTTCGTTGAAAACTCAGATTCGGAAATTTTCACGATCGGAATGCTTTCCCTTACTATATATTACTTGTACTCGTATAGGTAAGAGAAAGTAAGCATAAACAATTTTTGTACATTTAACCTTTGTTATATAAACTTTAAACGAGTAAAGAAAGATTGTAAACGTTTATTGTTTGGAAAAATTGGCTTACCAACAAGAAATGTCGAATTATATTCATAGATTATGGATTCAATCAAAAAGAACTAGATTGAAATTTTGGATAGAACTGGAAACTCTGTAAAATTAATAAATGTTAAATTTAACAAAACCTTACAGTTGATGTACCATTATTATTAATACTGCTAATGACATCGTTATCTAAATTAAATTTTCCTTAACGTTCTTAAGAAAATGTCTGAAGCTTGGAAAGGAATAGGGGGTAAATTGGTTGAGTATTAAGCACACGTGTTGTTCCAAATTAACTACATTTACTTACCTTCTAGGTAACTTATAGGTACTGTTACATCGGTATTATATACAGTTTTATTTAAGATATTCTATATATGATTAATCAATAAACAAGTTTTACTGATACTATTTAATATCAAAGGATTTTGTTGATGGATTCTTAATAATGTAAGAATTATTACAGTTACTTTTCCAAAAGCAACGACCTAACTATGTCCTACTTTAAGATAAATAAAATAAATCTATGTTAAAAAAATACAATGGTTAAACTAAAATGCATAATATTAGTTGTTATTATTATTAGTGATTTCATTCCTGAGTAACTGACATTGCAAGTGAAATCAGCATGCAAAAGAAATCTGCTACAATAGAAATTACTACGTTGCCAATATTGTCCGACATGTAATGTGACATCGTAAATGTACTCAGAGAATACTTTTTTTATATGTGTACTATAATAACAATATTATATGTGATATTTAATTTTAGTTGCATCAACTGATGAGTAATTTTTAATTTGATAAATAATTTCAAAATATGGTTTATATATCCTATCCGTGGTAAAATATTATAGTTTATATAATAATTTCAGAAAAATGTTAACTTTTGATTGATATTGTTACTCATTCTATACATTAATATTCATGCTTCTATTTACTAAAATGCGTAGGTAGCCTTTGTGTATTATGTATTTTCCTTTAGCAAGCACCAACCCAATTTGTTTCTAAAGCTACGATACGGATACAATAACCTGCATTCCATTGCTGTAATTATTATCATTGTTCCAGCTCTACATTGGTCATTTTGTATGATCCTATATTGCATATTCACAAATCCAAATATAGAATGAACCATTCATAAATTTCCGAAGGCCAAATTTTACGCTATAGTTTAAAAACAGAGATAAATATCATGAAACAAAATCATATCAAATTTCTTTTTCGATATTCATTCATGGATACATTCGGTTTTTTACTAATTGTAAGACTCCCTGTCTTGTTGATATGTATATTCATTAAGGTATTTATTATATTTTCCTAAGTTGACTTATAGTTTTTGTATAGTTTTCAATAATTAAATTCATTATTTTTAAGTTTCTTGTCGATGCCTTTAAAGATCAAATACACAATAAACTTGGATTCAGTTTTCCGACGGACAAGAATTTTAAAACATATTTTTAAAAATATTTATTTATTGAGTAATATGACATTCATGTGGACAGTGGTTATAGTGAGACAAGGCTACATTCACAGTATATATGTTACCGTGAAAGACTGAAAATGGAGAATGTCGACTTTCATCGGTTAATATCAACACATACCAAATAAGTCGGCGAAAGATGGAATATTTCATTACATTCTTGTACATTCGGACTCTCGCTGGTGTATGTCGACAATCACAGATATGCTCTAGTGGAGGTCCAAAAGAGAGGAGCCGACTGGCTCTCTCCCGCAAAATCCTTTATTCTGCTGGGAGTCAGTCAGCTTTGTCAGTCTTGTGCAAGCTTTGATGATGCAAGCAAAGTTTTTTTTTTTAATTTTTTTTCCGATACCGTAATTTATACTGAATGAATACTTCAGTAAATCGTGATATTTTTCTTGAAAAGTTAAATGCATTAATTTCGGATAAAGGAGAAAATTTTTTTTTTATTTTTTTCAAGAAAAGTACTTTAAAATACTTTCTGAAGTGCTTCTTGCTAAAACTAAGTGCAACACACCTTTGGATCACAGACAATTAAAACGCTTTGACGTTTTAAAAATTAATTATGAAAAGAAGTTAATTGTAACATTACAACCAGAGGAAACGAACATACAGTATTATGTTACCAATGAAGAATTTTTCAGTAACGGAGAAAGAACACGTATGCTTAAAGAGTTGCAAGTTAAATACAAAAATATTACATATGAAGTTGTAATGCTGTGTTTAAAGTTATGCAAACAGTGGATGTAAGAAAGGTATTGTTTTGAAACCAATGGTCAGTTCTGAGTTAAACTCAAAGTTCATAATGGTGTATCAAGGTCATTTAACTAAGTTTGTCCAGCTACGACTCTTGAAAAGTAAAAGAGCTGAAGAAGTAGTGTGTCACGTTCTTTCAATATTTTTAAGATTTGGCGCACCAGCTATATTGCAATCAGATAACAGTGGAGAATTCAGTAATCAAGTCAAATTCGAAATATGCGCCGTAAAATATTTTTTTAATTACTATTATTTTATTTTCCCATGTAGAATGCACTGTGTGTTTTAAATTCTTGGTTACTCCTTTCAGGAAGAGTGGCGAAAAAGTTTCATCACCCTGTAATATTTTCTAGAGAGTGAATTACGTAGAAGAAAATATAACTTCGACATGTTCAACATTCACCACTATTGCATGGTGAATGTCGACATTTAGCGGTCTAAGTCAGAAATGAGAGTATTTAGCAAATATTTCGGATATGCACCAAGGTACTATGTGAATATTGAGATTCACCGCTTAAAGTCGACATTCTCCAGATTTCGACCTTTCACGGTAACATATATACAGAAAATATAAAATAAACGGAAGCAAAATAACTACTTAATGACAATCTAAAAGTACGGTAACGATCATAAAAATTGCATTGTTTTATTTACTTATTAAAGTTACAATAAAACTTAAAATAATATTTCTCGGTTCAGTTTTAACTAATATCAGCATAAAAGCTGTAATTATGATAAGTTTAAAAAAACTGTCTTCGTCAGAAAATGTTAAAACTTTGAGTTTGCATCAAGTAAAAGAAATTTCACAGGAAATCGTAACGAGAATAAGGTATCACCAATCAACGGTAGTCATAGTTTTGAAAAAAAACAAAACAACAACACCATGGAGCGAAAGAATGGACAGGAAGGAGAAAAGCAACGAACAATTAGATCCTTTAATGATGCGATTGTTTTTAAAATGTCGTATGAAACTGGGGGAAAAAGATCCGAAGATATTGCAGATAGCGATTAGGCAAATAAAATAAAAATTTTACTGGGTGGTGTAATTTCTATGACCGCAAATGTATATACAAAAAAAATTAAAGATACATAAATTAAAAACCATAGACATACATATTTAAACTATTAAAAAGATAAGGTAAGAGAATAAAAAGGTAAAATAAACTGATCTCAAAATTAGCCAAATTCAATCAATTTCTAAGCGGATGATAAAAGCCAATTTTTTTTTCAATGAACTTAAAGAGCAATATTTTTATTTTATTGTAATTTACAACTGTATTACATGGAAAATACAACGAGTAAATGTGACATTGGTAACATGACATGTACAACATGAAGAGAAGCTACCCATTGGAAGAACTCAAATTAAAGTTCTATATTAGTAGGTCCCGAGGCCATCTTCTTTTCAGCCACCTCGGAGGATTATCAGGGATCGAGGAGGAAGCAAGGTTTGAAACGAGAGGATTCGGATGGTTCTGCAGTTTGTTATGGAAGGACAGGTATCTGGATTGGGCCAAATCGGAAACATATTGAACATTAAGGTCTTTATGGATGATTTTATTTGTAACAAAGTAAGGAGCGTTGAGGATTTTACGAGGATTTGGAATATTTGATAGTGATATTTATGCCGTTTCTAGTCATATGAGTTGCAGGAAAGTTACTTTTCTGTTCTATGTATGGTGTTATTATTAATTGTTTTATGAATTTGTGAAAAGCTAAAAAAAAGGAAGTTATCCTTCTATTGACGCTTTCATTAGGCGGTTTTCCTCGTACTCTCGAACAACAACAAACTCCCTCTTTTCCGTTTTTCAATAAACTCATTTTTACCTCCTTCATTTATTACTAAAAAGAACGATGAACAGTTCGATTATTATTGCCTCTCCGGTGAAAATAATTCCAGCAGAGGAAAAATCTCCAAAGGCAGGATCAACGTGTCTTCGGATGGGTCTCCATTTCAATCATTGTATTCTGTCAATACTTGATTCGCCGGTGTCAAAAATGATGAGATGGGTGACATCGTAATAATAATTTTGATATAAACATATTCCCCGTTTCCTTCTCTATTATATTTCTTTGTTGAGTGATTTTTTTTTTATTGTGTGAATGGATAATAAAAGATAATAATTTATAATAACAATGTATACAAAGGGTGTCTCATTTCTTAACGACCGAACTCTGGGATATTATTTTAGACAAAATTTCTAACAAAAAAGTTTATTTGGTGCATGGGCTGATTCTTGACGGAAAAGGATTTTTTTTTTATCTGTTTATTGAGAAATAATACATTTTGTCACACTTAAGGGCACTGAATACTAAGGCTGAATGAGTCACATTCATACCATATATACAATACAATAAAAAAAATATATACATCTATATAACAAAGGCAAAAAGTATAATAAACCAAGGAAATGTAACTTAGAGTTAAAATTAAATAAAATACAGAAATTCGTAGAAAAATTAAATAAATTATAAGTAAAAGAAATATGTACAAAAACATTCATACTTAATTACAATATTTACAATCAGGCAAGAGATCTCCGAGTCTGACGGATCCTTTCTTCGGAACCCTTTCCCCCAAGTCTGAAGGACAAAGCGAGACTCTAAGAGATCCCAGCGTCTTTCTCTCAACCGCGTTGCCGGCATTACCAGTCCGGTGGAGACCAAGAGAGGGCAATAAAACCACAAACAGGAAAAGGATTGAAGAACAATTTCGTGTTATTCTTAAGGTTTTCACGATTTTTATTGAATAAAAAGGAATTGCTCAAAAAATCTTCAAAAGAATTAAATTCTAAATACAGCGTTGTAAAGTAGAACAAGTTTTTATTTTCATCAGTAGCCATGACCCGCGAGAATTGTTGAATGTCTCAATGTGGCCCAAAAAGCTAAGAGTCCTGAACTGTTGAATTGGGCACGACCTTGCTGTACTCATCTCGGTTTATTTTATCCTCTGCATTTATCACAGGTGACTTTAAAATGCAACCTCTTGTAGTCCTCCATACTTGTGGAACTGAGGATCATGTATCGGGTTTAAGTACGATACTTTAAATAAGTACGACTAGTCACCTGTTTGCTTCTCTTGAGTTAGGTATCTTTTTTTTTTTTTTCTGTCCTTCCTTTCCTCACCTTTAAGGCTATACGGGAGTTTTCCCGGGCCAGGGAGTGTGGGCGAGGATTTAAAAACTCCTACGGACACCGGGACGCGAACTCGTGACTATTTTTTTAATCAAATCTCATGTATCAGGTTGCCGGGCATCGACGGTGCAGTGCACACGCGTTAGCCCTTTCGGCCACCCCGCCCACGCTTGAGTTAGGTATCTATCTTTCCTTGTTACACGCTTTTATAACGACTTTTAAACCACTAGTTTACTTTATAAATAAACACCTTGCTTTACTGGATAACATCCCATCAGTATAATACTTAAGCAATAAAACTCTCCCATCAACAGACTTATATAGACTTCAGTATTGTATTCGCTTGTGCAGTACAGCAGGAATCTTTGTTCAAAGTTTTCTCACTTATTAAAAGTATAGAAGCTAAACCTCGATAAGAACTTCATCATCACAATTAACAACCAATAAAACTAAAATGTGTCCGCTAAATATGTCTATTCTCTTTAGAAATATGTTAAAACATTACTTCCTAAATTGCAGAAGTTCCCAAACGATCTCAGAGCTATTTACCTTTTCAATCCCCCAGAGGCGTCTGAAAAGAAGATGGCCTCGAGATCTCCTTTTGTAAATACATTTTTAGAGTGCTACCAGTGGGTAGTTTCTCATCAAGTGAATTCATGTTATTATATTCTTCTGTTCACATTTACTGAATGTATTTTTATTTGTAATACAGTTGTAAAAATCATCAATAACAAAAAAAAAATAAAAAAAATCTTTTCAATAAATTCTTAATTTATCCTTCTAGGCTACAATAAATAATAATAATGGTTTATTTGTTCTGGGACGAGTCTCTTTAGAATAATACAGAGAGACAAAACTGTGGGCTAAGGAGCCTCAGAGATACATAAACAGGAATATAGTTTGATTAAATACGCAGAGAAATTATAAGTTACTTTCTAATTGAAATCAGTTAATAATAAAAAAATGAAAATAAACATGAAATAAAAATAATAAATAACGATCTAATAATTTATATACATATTTACAGTAGTAACTATTTACAATTTTATGAGGACTGGATAAAATAGTGATATTTCATTTTTTAAAACCCTCAAAAAAACGTGATAAATATCCCATTGAATGGACAATAATTATATTTGAGCCATTTAAATCAGCTGATACTGATGATTTTTTCCCTCGCTTATCTACTTAAAGAGAATAACCGAGGGGAAGCCCAGCACTTGCCCAATCCTAACAGTCGGATGAGAAATAATTTTTCGACAATCCCAAAGCCTTTGAGATCGTGGTTGTCGTGTTAAAGCGTTGCACCCTCCCTCCAATGACCAGGATGATTGTTTCGCAAAATATTTACAAAATATGTCTTCATGTTAGTCGTTTTCCGCAGTTCATCATAAACCCTGCATCTCAAACAAATAATCACTCTCATCATAATAAATATAGGCCATCAAATACTTTTTATATAATAAATATATATAATGTTGTAGGTGACTAAAAACTAATGACTTTTATTTTCAGCTAATAAGAATATTTACTTTAATTGGCATTGGTTATAATAACATTAAAAAATCCATGGTTGATTTTGAGCTGTAGATACTAAAAATGTTGAGAACAGAAAATTGTTATACTTTATATTAACTAAATATTGTATTTAAGTATGAATGTTTTTCTATTTATTTCTATTACTTATAATTTATTTAATTTTGCTACGAATTTCTGTATTTTATTTAATTTTAACTTTAAGTTACATTTCCTTGGTTTATTATAGTTTTTGCCTTTGTTATATAGATTTTTATATTTTTTTATTTATTTTATTTTTTATTTTTTTACTTTTTATGATATTGTATATATGGTATGAATGTGCCTCACTCAGCCTTAGTACTCAGTGACAAAAAAAAACTTTATATTAACTATCGTAAGTTTGTTTTTATAATTAAATTGATGTTCCTTAGTTTCATTAACCGTTTAAAAATTAAATTCTATCAAAAGTAGTGAAGTAAGAGAAAGTTTCGTGATGGACCGTACAAGACTTTTTTATTTTTTTTAGCTGGGTATATGCTATGAATATAACATATAGATGGTTATGCATACAAAAAATATATATGTATATCTGGTTTAGATGAATACAAAACACATATTTTTCTAATAACAATTTTTCTTTATCTCACAAAAAAAAGTTTTTTTCATGTGACCCATGCATACCCAATTTATACGTTACAGTACAGTCTCAATAACACCTGAAATAATACTTATTTGAACATAATTTTTAAATATTGATAAATAGCGAATGTGATACACATTAGATAGACTAAACAATTCATTAAAGAAGAATATCTTGGTCATAGAGCTGGAAGTTTGTAAGAGAGCTTTTATGTAATTAGCCGAGGTTATATTATCCACCATCAAGAGAGATTTAACAACATCTAGTCGATCATATGACTCAAGACAGTGAAGAAGTTAAGTAGTAAGTGCTGGCAAGTAGCGGTTTAACTACACAAGTGCTTAATGGGAGAGCTGAAAGACGATGAAACTTCGTCATTAATTCATCCATCGTGTGTTCTCGAATAATTAAATTTTCTTTTCATTGTAGCTCGTTGATAGTGTAGGAATAATTGAATAACGTAAAGAAATATTAGGAATTGCTTGAAGCTGAATATTCAACTCGAATTATTATTATCGATAACCATTTGAGCCCAACCATCAAGCTGCTGATGACAATAGGTCTAATTTGCGCTCTCCTATGCTTTGGTTTCAATAACAGTGTGGGATTCCTCTACAATAAAATTTTATTAATTGTATGCAAGCAAGGTGTTATTTGATATAAAAACTTATTTTATTCGTCAAATTCTAATAGACGAGTAAGCTACAAAATACTTCACCCATGTATTTTTTTTCCAAACATAGGTTGTTATATACATATATACAATTTTTTATACTATTACGTTGTATTTGTATCAGCGTTGCTCTCAATAGTAATAGTTTTTGTGTAAGTCAAAACACGTTGTGGAATTCCATCAGATCAGTGCAGAAATGATTTCACCCAAGGCTTGTATCATAATTATTATCTTCTATCTTAATATTAATAAATAATCAAACATGCCTATTTATCTACAAATTAACTGTCAGAAAATAAAAATAAAATATTGTTGTTGTTTTTTTTTTAAATAAGTAAAACATTGAGTAAACAGTTACTCATTGTTAAACCATGGTGTGCAAATTAACTCCAGAAATTTAATTTTTTGTTTGGATCCATTATATTGAATATATTCATTTGTTCTTCCTCAAATATTTAATTTCAGTGATCCAAATCTCAGCCCGCTCCAATTAATACATGAACCAACCCAATATTACATACTTAGAGGTCAATGGGTAATATTTGGCTCACATCAAATTACTGTGATCATACAGCATTTTAACAACGAGTCTTCTAAGACAGTACTTTTTTTTAAAGGATCTAATTTTATGAGTTCGTTTTAGCAGTTCCTACTTTTCCTCTCGGTCAGCCCAAGGAGTCATAGACAGATAGCCAGCTTTTTCGAGAGCCTGGTGACTAGGAGTTGTCCAATTATGAGGATTGGTATAAGAAAAGAGTTTGTATAGGGACGAAGCGCTGGCTCAAGTTGGCCCATTAGAGGGAGCCACTTGCCAAGAATTGTAATAAGTTGGGCCGAGTTTTGGCTCCCCGGCCGCAGATAACTACCATACAGTCCCGATTTAGTTTTATATTTATCTTCTTCGGAATCCATTGCCACCATAGATAGGAGGAACATTACCCCACGGGATTTACTAATGAGTGAAGAGGATCCGATAGCATCCGCTCTTTCTTTAATACTTAGCTCTTTATTCTCGTCCTTCTGCTTCTTGCTTTGTATTCTACAGATACCGAGTTAGAAGTACCTAGAAGGACAGACCTAGAAGGATATTACCTAGAAGGATAATACCTAGAAGGATATTAAAAAAAAAGTTGCAGAAATTTGTTTTGTATTTATAATTAGCTTAAGTTAAGAATATTTAGATAAATACTTATTAAACACAAAAATTAATTAAAAATTAACCATTTCATCGTAATATATTTAAATATTTCTTTATTTTTTATTATTTCTGTTTGGATCAAGTTTTTATTTAGTTTATAAATGTATAATAACTAAGATGTAGTGCATAACGAATACCGTAAGATGGGATAATTTTGGGACAGTGGGTAAAATTTATTTTATGTTGATTCTGTGGTGGATATGCTGTGTATGTTCAGTTGAAAAAAATTGCTGTGTGTAGGCATGTAATCCAAGCAGTCCCAAAGTTACTCCATACTATGGTAAGTATATTGTTAAAAATTCAAAATTTACTCAAGAGTCATCGTCTTTTGAATCTCCGGTCATGGTTCAATTTGACATCCTCCTCATATTTTAATGAAAATTTGTACATATGATGTAAATACGCAAATAAGAAAAAAAAGTTAAACTCAATTCTATGGAGTAGTTTCAGAATTCGGAACAAGTTTGTATTTGTTTAGGCTTTCCTATGGAAAATAAAAATTAATTGCACCTGGACTTCAAGATATATTCATTTCTTCTAAAGTTGATGCAGAATCAGATGAAACCAGTAGTATTAGGATTGTAATTTTTCATCATGGAAGTTGTGATACAGGAATAGAAAAATATCTTCAGCCAAAATCTCTCTCCAGGTACCCTAGTGTAACCATGTATTAATGAAAAATTCTATTTCGCGTAATTAAATAATATTGGTGGGCTTTTAAGTTTAATGAGATTTATTACAATGTAAAGCAAACAATTGTTTTGAGTGTTGCGTAAGCGGTATGTCTCAGAACGAAAGCACTCGTTGTTTTAAGTACTGCGAATCAGTTCCACCGACTTGAAAATGCAGTCTCTTCGTCCGTCTCCATAGAAGGTAGTTTGTCGTAAGACAGTTTTAGAAAATATAAATTAAATTAATAAAATCTAACTAAAAGAAGAGAAGAAAACTTACTTATAAAATATCTAAAATTATATAACTTAATAAAATATTTTTAAAAATACATTATCTGTTGGGGAAAAAAGTGGTATTTATTAGCGTCGAACTCATGATAACAGATAACAGATAGCATCATACACAGCCACTGAGCTACGAACGATCTGATTAGAAACATTCCTATGCGATGAGGCTTGGAGCAAGCAGGACAGTGAATACCTGCCAAGTAGCTTATCATAAGTGAGTAGCTAATTTAAAGATTAGTTTGTCAGAGTATTACCTTCAGTGATATAACAGCCAATATGATTTATTTTCAATTGATTGTAAATAATCAATATACCAGTCAGCCTTGAACTAAGTTTCGAGTCCAAAAATGGAAGAGAGTCGAATTGGCTTATCAGTCGGTTACTTAATTCGGGTCCACTGTCTTATTCAGAAAAAGTAAACTGCATTCGTTTTTGAAAGTGAGAGACGGAAGCAATTATCATTAACATATTTTATTTTGATTTAGGTCAGGGCAATTTCTTTCCACATGGACTGTCCCAAGTTCAACGTATGCATTTGTTTCAATCATTCAATAACCGAAATTCTGCCAAAGCATCAAATATGTATAGGATTAGCTAAAAGTAGTTGATGAACATACAATACGTCATCTATTGCTGTTAAAATAATAGAAAAAAAATCCCAATCAAATTATGATATTTATTTTCAATAATATACTTTATATCTATATATATATAAAGTATAAATTATTATACTTAAATCTTAAATTAAGTTATATATATATATATATATAAGATAAAGACCGGAGACTGGCGGTATCAGCCTTAATACTATCTGGTAATGTAAATAAACAGGCTAAGTGTATATAAGGAGGCTTATGGAACGAATAAAGCAGTGTTATTTCAGAAGTCGTGTATGTTACATCTTTTCCCTTTTCCTTCTTTTTTTTTATTTCTTAAGTCCGACGACGCTTAACTGGTGCCGAAACCCGGGACAACGTCAGGGAAGTAATTTTTTTTTAAGTAGATATTTTTTTTTTTGGTGTTTAAGGAAAAGGTGAAATGCCGACAGAAGGATTGATTAGACCGGGAGTACTAAGCGTACCGGAAATTCCTCAACCTCAGGATATTCCACAGATCAATCAGGTACCCCAGATCGCGCCTCAGGTACCTCAGATACCTCAAGTCCCTCAGGTAGCACAGATCCCTCAGATCCAGGAGATCCCTCCATTACCAAGGGACACGTTGGCAGAAGCACACGCCAATGCCTTGGAATGGATGAAAATAAGAGCAACAACCACGCAGGACTTACGGAGGGCCATTGCGGACCTAGAACGATTCGGAGGCGAGGTAGGCGAGCTCAACCATTTCTTGAAAGGCGGAGATCGTCTTATGTCAAGAATCGAGGTGAAGGTGGCGGAGGACCTGGTGAACCTAGGGGACGCGGAAGAACTAAAAGCAGCTCTTGTGTGCCGAGTAAGGAGGAACGTCCTGAACCAGATCCAAGCGGACGAGGAGACTCCGTGGCCGGTGATTAAGGAGCGGCTGAAGAAGGCTTTTGGAGGAGGTAGGTGGACACCGGAAGAGGACATATTCCAAATGTTTAGGGAGCGGCGGGCCCAACGACAGTCAAGGGGGCAATATGCGGGAGTACTCGTGGCGAAGTACAATCGCATAACCGAGAAGATGCGGGAAACAATGAGCGTGGGAGAGGTCGAAGCCAGGATGGAGTTTCTGTCGACAATATTGAAAGTCCAGCTGGCTAAAGAAACGGGGAAGAGGGACGGACTGCCCAGAGAGCGATCGTTCCTCGAATGCGCCCAGGAGATGATCGACCTAAGTGCCAGAGAGGAGGAGACACGGATGGATGTGGAAGAACCGGGTTGGACCCGAGTGACGGATAGACGACCATGGACAGCCCCGACAGGTTGGAAGAAGAGGGACACAAGGCAGCCGAGTGGAGAAAAAGCCCCGACGAGGGAAAGAAGATCGGGACAGTCGTCGAGGCCGAGGAATGGGCCCCGGAGGGAAGAGAGAAAATGTCACGGGTGTGGGAAGCCGGGACATTTAGTAGCGCAATGTCCGCGCACCAGATGCTTCGAGTGCGGGACGGAAGGGCACATAGCAAGGCAGTGCCCATACATATTTCACAGGAGGGAGAGACCTCAGGACGAACCCATGGAGGTGAATGTGCAGAGGATGAAAAGACGAGCCAGGGTACATCAGCGGGACGGATCTTCGGAGGAGGCAACCGAGGAGTCAGGAGCGTCGGGAACGGAGACGGACGAACCAGGCAGCAGCGGAGGTGAAGGAGGTAGGCGCAGCCAACGGAGTGAGCAGCGACGAGCGGCGGCAGAAAGGAGGAAGCGGGACGACATCTGAGGAGTGTGTCGGCAGAGAGGCGACCGCACAGCAATATGCAACAACATCCGAGGTAAGCCATGCTGGTTGCCAATTATCGAAGTAGACGGGGGAGTAAAGTGTCTTGTGGACACGGGTAGCTCGAGCACTATTATGACTCGAAGGGCGTTAGGAAAAGGGTGCGGGAGCGAGAGGGTACTCCGGATACAGAAATGTGACTGCCAGCTGATCACTCTGGGTGGTCCCTGTAGTGTAGAGGGTGAGGCGACAATTGGGCTTGATCGGTGGACAGGGAAAGAGGGTGAGCTAACGGTGCATGTGGTGGAGAACATGACTCGGGAATACCAAGTCATAGTAGGGTGCGATTTGTTAGGTCAGGTAGGGGCGAGCATTAGAAATCGTAGAGGAGTCTGGAGCGTTAGGTTAGGAAAGAGGAAGTTCGGATGTATAGGGGTCGCGAGAGAAAGAAGGGTGCGGATAGGAGCGGTGGACAGAGTGGAGGACTGGAGGAAGTTGCTACAAGAGGAGTTTAGGGATATCTTCTTCAGGGAAGGTGAGGTATTAGGGGTAACAGGGAGGACGGTGCACGAAATCCCACTGAAACAGGAGAGGGTAACTTACGTGAAAGAGAGAAGATACCCGCAGGCGTTGAGACAGCATATTCGGGAGGAGCTAGATAGTCTAAAAGAACAGGGAATCATAGTTGATAGCACCTCACCATTCAATAGTCCCCTGTGGGCGGTGAAAAAGAAGGCAGCGCCGGGGGATAATAAGGAAAAATACAGGGTGGTAGTAGACTATCGTAAATTGAACGATAACACGGTAGACGAGAAGTACCCGATCCCGAGATTCGAGGATATACTCGATAGGTTGAGTGGGGCCGTGGTCTTTAGCACGCTGGACCTCAAGGCGGGATACCACCAAATACGGATGCACCCGGAAGACCAACACAAAACAGCGTTCACATTTGAAAGGGGGCATTATGAATTCACCAGGATGCCGTTTGGTCTGAAGAATGCGCCCATAACATTTCAGCGTCTGATGGACGAATTTTTGAGGGGCATCGATGACTCGGTATGCCAGGTATACATGGATGACCTGCTGATTTTTAGCAGAACGGAAACCGAGCACGTGGGACATCTGAGGGCAGTATTCGAAAGGCTCCGGCAATTCGGGCTGAAATTGTCAAGCGAGAAGTCTCTGCTGGGACAAACGCGGATCAATTTTTTAGGCCACACTATCTCTAGCGAGGGGGTCAGACCGGATGCGGCAAAGGTGGAGGCAATCACGCGGATGGCGGTACCACGGGACGTCAAGGGGATTCGTAGGCTTCTCGGGACGCTGAATTATTACCGGAGATTCGTACCCGAGATGGCAGAGTATTTGGTACCCATTAACAATTTGTTGAAGAAAGGCGCGAAGATTGTGGTGACACCAGAGATGGAGAATAACATTCGAAAATGTATGAATAGGTTGCTGACGGAGCCGGTGTTAGCGTTCCCGGATTTCGAGAAGCTTTTTAATATAACCACTGATGCGAGTGAATACGCGCTAGGGGCCGTTTTGTCCCAGGGGGGGAGTGAGGGTGAACGACCGATAGCATACGCGAGCCGTCGGCTTACGGGTGCGGAATCAAGGTACAGCGCTTTGGAGAGGGAGCTACTCGCGATAGTATGGGCTATCGACCATTTCAGGCCATACGTATTCGGGAGAAAATTTCGAGTCCATACCGACCACAAACCCCTCCAGTGGGTAGGAAAACTCAAGGAAACCTCAGCTAGGGTCACAAGATGGAAGGAGATCCTAAGCCAATACAACATAGAGGTGGTGTATAAGCCGGGAAAGGAAAACGTGGTGGCAGACTGGCTCTCGAGGGCCATCATGATCAACGCGGTTGAAGAGGACAGGGGAGGACCATCGCAGGACGTGCGTCAATTCTTGAGGGAATGGACTCCCGATGGCGAAGGGGCAAATGACACCGCAGGGATTGAGGACAGGGGAGATTCCCCAGAAGAGGAGAGCTCAGCGGAAGAAAGGGCAGCGGAGATGGAAGAAATAGAGGAGATCGTGAACGACAAACACCGTCAGGTGATTTGGAAGACACGAACAACCGGAATCATGAAGATCGATTTCAGAAGGTACGGGAGAAGTAGGATCCGCGTCATTTGGTCGCAGCCCGGGGTCAGCGAAGAACAAATCTGTACGGCACTGAGGGATGCCTCGGAAGCGGGTAAAACGCACTACCTATACGTGGGAAACAATACGGTATGGGATAAGATCAAGCGAATGTGGAGGTCCGAGCGAATAGGCGTGGACAGGACATTCATCCGGTGCAAGTATGCTGTGGAGACGGTACAGGACGAAGAGCAGCAGCAAGCAATCACAGTAGCATATCACCAGGGGAAAACCAATCACCGAGGCGTTAATGAGACGCTGCAGGCATTGCGTCGGAAGTATTTCTGGTGGGGCATGAAGAGGTCCATCCAGGAAGTCATTGGGAAATGCGAGATATGCATGCGCACAAAATACGATCGACACCCCCCCAGAGGAGTTCAGGAGGAGACACCTACAGGGAATATGCCGCTACAGGACCTTCAGATTGACACGTTTACCTGGAAAGGGTTTAAGTGGGTCACGGTAATCGACATATTCAGCAAGGTGGCGATGGCATACCAAGTGATGGAGAAGTCAGCCAATGCAGTTGCGGAAGCCCTACAAACCTGGGTGCAGTTCTATGGGGTCCCCGAGAGGATTACTTCGGACGGTGGTAGGGAGTTCGACAATGCCGCGATTAGGGAGGAGGTGAAGCGATTGGAAATTGCGTGGCATTATAACACCCCAGGACATCCTAAAGGTAGAGGCGGTATTGAACGGCTGCACAGTACGTTAAGCGACCACGTCCGTGTATATCAGGGTGAAAAAGGGTTGGAGCCGGATGTGGCAATGAGGAAAGCGGTAACAGCCTATAACCACTCGATCCACTCCGTAACGGGGTTTTCACCCATGGAAGTTCTATTCGGGATGCGCAGGCCAAGGCGGGATTATGGGGAAACTACGCTTACCGAACCGTTAGTGGATCAAATTCTCAGCAATAGGGTAGAGGTAGAGAAAACATGGGGAAAGATAACGGCGAGAATTAAGCGGGAAAAGCAGAAGCGGGTGGAAAGGCAGAATGTACAGGTACGCGACCAAATGGGGGAACTAAAAATAGGAACAATAGTTTACCGGAAATTGGGAACCAACAGAGGGAAACAATTGCTACGGTACGAGGGTCCATTCAGAGTGGTTGTTATTAGGGAGCATAACCTGTTAACTATTGAGAGCGTGAATGAGCCCAGAAAGAGGAGAACCGTTCATATCGAACAATTAAAGCTCCCAATGATAGAGTCGGGACATAGACCTACGGATTCGTAGTACCCTCACCGCTGTAGATAAAACAGAGAAATATGTTTTTTTGTGGCTGTCAAAACAAAACAAGTTGTGAAAAATTTTTTTTTGTTGTATTATTTCATGTATAGAGGAAATTGTGTTTTTTTTTTTGTGTTGTTAGGAGTTCTCAAGTGGTAGGAGTTCTACAGTGTTGTGTTTAGTTTCAGTGTTTTAATTATTTTTTTTTTTATTATTTTTCCAGTTGAGTGGATGTCTTGTATCTTCTTTTAAGGATATACTGTAAAACCAATTGTAAAGTGTTAAGGCTGGTCACCGTGGGCTCCGATCTAGGAATATTTAAGTTTCCGAAAATCCTGTTCGTAAACTGGTGGGGGGGAGATAAAGACCGGAGACTGGCGGTATCAGCCTTAATACTATCTGGTAATGTAAATAAACAGGCTAAGTGTATATAAGGAGGCTTATGGAACGAATAAAGCAGTGTTTATTCAGAAGTCGTGTATGTTACATCTTTTCCCTTTTCCTTCTTTTTTTTTATTTCTTAAGTCCGACGACGCTTAACTTATATATATATATATATATATATATATATATATATATATATATATATATATATATATATAAAATAATTTAATATACGTAATAATTGATAAAAGTCAAATAAAAACGGTAGTAAATAAATAGTTAAATAGGCTTGTAAAATTGTAAAATTACTGGACTTAGTAATTATTGTTCGTGTGACAGATTGTTATATTACTGAATAAATAAATGAATAAAAAGTATTCCTAAAAGGTATCATTTATTTTTAAAACAAGCCACATGTTTTCTTAAATTCATTTAAAATTACAGCCAAAATGATGCTCTTTATTGAAATCGTGTACTCATCATTGATTCCAGTGATAGATCCATTTAATACCCAGTAATGTTTCCGTTTATCGTTTGCATCGCAACCTTGTCATTCAGATGGACATCAGGTGCCAATGTGGTGTTGATAAATTATCAAACAAGCATTGGAAATGATGTTTCATTTTCATTAATTCTATTTAAATGATTCTAATATTTGGTGATTTCAAAAATAAGAATAGAATTAAAGGTAATTAAAAAATAATACACTTTATACCGATGTTTTAATTTTTTACTTCGATTCCATTATCTATAAATTAAAATAATTTTTGGAACGGAACTAAAAAAAATAAAAACAAAAATAGTTTTTCATTTTTCGAATGATATGATTATTTTAGAATCCCCTCCTTTTTTTTTTTTTTTTTTTTTCGTGGTATCTTTTGTAAGCCGAATGGCCTAATAGCCAACGGCAGAGGCGTTTAATAAAAAAAGGTATCTTTTGTGGTATTGAAACTTTTACCTTTGTAAGGAAAAGGTATTGTGGATTATTATATAGAAATGTTTCTTACGAGATTCACCTCACTTAGTTTGTTTTCTATACTTTTAAGAATCTTAATTAGCTGTGCTCTTTGAAAATGGCCATTCAAACTCCTTGGTCACCGTTATCCTCTAGTTCATTACCTTTCGTCCAAAACAATTCCTGACAAACCTCCTAGGCGTCTGAAAAGAAGATAGCGAAGGGACCTCCTAAATTAATTACTTAATGTATATGTATACAGTTGTAAATACCAATAAATGAAAAAAAAAATTATGATGACACACAAATCGTTTCTTGGTGCAATTTAATAGCAACTCCAACTTAATAGCAAAAATCCTAGTGTGAAGATAAGAAAAGATCGATTGCATAGAATATCATCAGATAAAGATAGCAGAAAACGACACAGTTTGAAAGATTAATAACGAGAATATATTATAAGAGGAAATCAACGATATATATATATATATATATATATATATAAGTTAAGCGTCGGCGGACTCTAACAATAAAAAAAAAGAAAGGAAAGGGCTTGAAATGCAACACTCACGGTTTCAGAAAAGATACTAATTTATTCCTTCAGTAATCCTCCTTATATACATTTCATATGTTTATTTACATTCAGGACGGCATTAAGGCTGATATCGCCGGTCTCCGGGCTTTATCTCCCCCCACCAGTTTACGAATAGGATTTTTCGGAAACTTAGATATTCCTAGATCGGAGCCAACGATTATCAGTCTTAACACCTTACAATTGTTTTTACAAGTATAAAGTTGAAAGAAAGTAAAACTCACTCGAGACATACAATAATACAAAGAAATAAAAAAAACAGAACTAAACACAACACTTGCTTCCAAAAACAGAACTCTTAATACCCTAAAAAAAAAGAGAAAAAAAAAATAATACACTTTCCTCTACTGTATTGCTATGATTCTATTTACACATAAAAAAAAAAATACACCATATTTTTGCTTAGACAACCAAAAAAAACATATTTGTTATAAACCGTGGTGAGGGTACTACGAATCCATTAGTTTTTGTTCCGGTTCTATCATTGGGAGCTTCAATTGTTCAATGTGAACAGTTCTCCTCTTTCTAGGTTCATTAACGCTTTCGATCGTTAGCAGATTATGCTCCCTAATAGCAACCACTCTGAATGGACCCTCGTACCGTAACAATTGTTTCCCTCTGTTGGTTCCTACTCTACGGTACACTATTGTCCCGATCTTTAGATCACCCATTTGGTCACGTACGCGAACATTCTGCCTCTCTACCCTCTTCTCCTTTTCCCGCTTAATTTTCCCCGTTACTCTTCCCCACGTCTTTTCCACCTCCACCCTATTGCTCTGGATTTGCTCGACTAATGGTTCATTAACCGTTGTTTCCCCGCAATCTCGCCTTGGCCTGCGCATCCCGAATAGTACTTCCACGGGCGAAAATCCCGTGACGGAGTGAATCGAGTGGTTGTAGGCTGTTACCGCTTTCTTCATTGCAACATCCGGCTCCAACCCTTTTCCCCCCTGATACACCCGGATGTGGTCACTCAGCGTGCTGTGCAACCGCTCAATGCCGCCTCTACCTTTAGGATGCCCCGGGGTGTTATAATGCCAACGAATCCCTAGTCGTTTCACCTCCTCCCTAATCGCGGCATTGTCAAACTCCCTACCACCGTCCGATGTGATCCTCTCGGGGACCCCGTAGAACTGCACCCAGGTTTGTAGGGCTTCCGCAACTGCGTTGGCAGACTTGTCCATGACCTGGTGTGCCATAGCTACCTTGCTAAAGACGTCGATGACCGTGACCCACTTGAACCCTCTCCAGGTAAATGTATCAATCTGGAGGTCCTGTAGTGGCATATTCCCCGTCGGTGTCTCTTCCTGAATCCCTCTGGGGGGGTGTCGATCATATTTCGTGCGCATACACACCTCGCATTTCCCTATGACCTCTTGGATGGATTTTTTCATGCCCCACCAGAAATACTTTCGACGTAATGCCTGCAGCGTCTCGTTCACGCCTCGGTGGTTGGTTTTCCCCTGGTGATAAGCTAATGTGACTGCCTGTTGCTGTTCCTCATCCTGTATAGTTTCCACTGCATACTTGCAACGGATGAGCGTTCTGTCCACACCAATTCGCTCGGATCTCCACATCCGCTTTATTTTATCCCATACCGTGTTATTCCCAACATAGAGATGGTGCGTCTTTCCAGGTTCCGTGGCGTCCTTCAGTGCCGTACAAATTTGCTCTTCACTCACCCCGGGTTGCGACCAGATGACGCGAATCTTGCTTTTCCCATATCTTCGATAATCTATTTTCATCATCCCTGCTACTCTCGTTTTCCAGATTACCTGACGATGCTTGTCATTGATGATGTCGTCTATCTCCTCCATTTCCACTGCTCTTTCCTCCGCTGAGCTCTCCTCTTCCGGGGACTCTCCCCTGTCATCTATACCGACGATATCATCTGCTCCTTCGCCATCGGGAGTCCATTCACTCAAGAATTGGCGCACGTCTCGCGATGGTCCTCCCCCGTCCTCTTCTACCGCGTTGATCATGATGGCCCTAGAGAGCCAGTCCGCCACCACGTTCTCCTTTCCCGGCTTATACACCACCTCTATATTGTATTGGCTAAGGACTTCCTTCCATCGCGTGACCCTAGCTGAGGTTTCTTTAAGTTTCCCTACCCACTGCAGGGGTTTGTGGTCGGTGTGGACTCGAAATTTCCTCCCAAATACGTATGGCCTGAAATGGTCGATAGCCCACACTATCGCGAGTAGCTCCCTCTCCAAAGCGCTGTATCGCGATTCCGCAGCCGTAAGCCGACGGCTCGCGTATGCTATCGGTCGTTCACCCTCACTCCCCCCCTGGGACAAAACGGCCCCTAATGCGTATTCACTCGCATCGGTGGTTATATTAAAGAGCTTCTCAAAATCCGGGAACGCTAACACCGGCTCTGTCAGCAACCTATTCATACATTTTCGGATATTATTCTCCATCTCTGGTGTCACCACAATCTTCGCGCCTTTCTTCAGCAAATTGTTAATGGGTACCAAATACTCTGCCATCTCAGGTACGAATCTCCGGTAGTAGTTCAGCGTCCCGAGAAGCCTACGGATCCCCTTCACGTCCCGTGGTACCGCCATTCGTGTGATTGCCTCCACCTTTGCCGCATCCGGTCTGACCCCCTCGCTAGAGATAGTGTGGCCTAAAAAATTGATCCGCGTTTGTCCCAGCAGAGACTTCTCGCTTGACAATTTCAGCCCGAATTGCCGGAGCCTCTCGAATACTGACCTCAGATGTCCCACGTGTTCGGTTTCCGTTCTGCTAAAAATCAGCAGGTCATCCATATATACCTGACATACCGAGTCATCGATACCCCTCAAAAATTCGTCCATCAGACGCTGAAATGTTATGGGCGCATTCTTCAGACCAAACGGCATTCTGGTGAATTCATAATGCCCCCTTTCGAATGTAAACGCTGTTTTGTGTTGGTCTTCCGGGTGCATCCGTATTTGGTGATATCCCGCCTTGAGGTCCAACGTGCTAAAGACCACGGCCCCACTCAACCTATCGAGTATATCTTCGAATCTTGGGATCGGGTACTTCTCGTCTACCGTGTTATCGTTCAATTTACGATAGTCTACTACCACCCTGTATTTTTCCTTATTATCCCCCGGTGCTGCCTTCTTCTTCACCGCCCACAGGGGACTATTGAATGGTGAGGTGCTATCAACTATGATCCCTTGTTCTTTTAGACTATCTAGCTCCTCTCGAATATGCTGCCTCAACGCCTGCGGGTATCTTCTCTCTTTCACGTAAGTTACCCTATCCTGCTTCAGTGGGATTTCATGCACCGTCCTCCCTGTTACCCCTAAAACCTCACCTTCCCTGAAGAAAATGTCCCTAAACTCCTCCTGTAGCAACTTCCTCCAGTCCTCCACTCTGTTCACCGCCCCTATCCGCACCCTTCTTTCTCTCGCGACCCCTATACATCCGAACTTCCTCTTTCCCAGCCTAACACTCCAGGCTCCTCTACGATTCCTAATGCTCGCCCCTACCTGCCCTAACAAATCGCACCCTACTATGACCTTGTATTCCCGAGTCATGGTTTTTACTACGTGTACCCTCAGTTCGCCCTCTTTTCCTGCCCACCGATCAAGCCTTATTGTCGCTTCTCCCTCTACACTACAGGGGCCACCCAGAGTGATTAGCTGGCAATCGCATTTTTGGATCCGGAGTGCCCTCTCACTCCCGCACACTTTCCCTAACGCCCCTCTGGTCATAATAGTGCTCGAGCTCCCGGTATCCACGAGGCACTTTACTCCCCCGTCTACCTCGATAATTGGCAACCAGCATGGCTTACCTCGGATGTTGTTGCATGTTGCTGTGCGGTCGCCTCTCTGCTGCCACACTCCTCAGATGCCGCCCAGCTTCCTCCTCACCGCCGCCGTTCGTCGCTGCTCGGTCCGTTGGCTGCTCCTGCCTCCTTCGCCTCCACTGCTACCTGGTTCGTCCGTCTCTGTCCCCGAAGTTCCCGACTCCTCGGTTGCCTCCTCCGAAGATCCGTCCTTCCGCTGCATCCTAGCCCATCTTGTCAACTTCTGCGTGTTTACCTCCATGGGCTCGTCTTGAGTTCTTTCTCTCCTCCGGAAGATGTACGGGCACTGCCTAGCAATATGCCCTTCGGTCCCGCACTCGAAACATCTGGTGCGCGGACATTGTGCAACTAAATGTCCTGGCTTCCCACACCCATGACATTTCCTGTCTTCCCTGCGGGGACCATTCCTCGGCCTCGCCTGTCCGGATCTTTTTTCACCCATCCTGACCTTTTCTCCGCTCGGCTGTATCGCTTCTCTCCTCTTCCAACCCATCGGGGCTGTCCGGGGTCGTCTGTCATTCACCCGGATCCACCCTGGTTCTTCCACGTCCATCCGAGTCTCTTCTTCCCTTGCGCTTAGGTCGATCATTTCCTGGGCACACTCGAGGAATGATCTCTCCCTGGGCAATCCGTCTCTCCTCCCCGTTTCCTTCGCCAACTGGACCTTGAGTATCGTCGAGAGGAACTCCATCCTGGCTTCCACCTCTCCCACACTCATTGTTTCGCGCATTTTCTCCGTTATGCGGTTGTACTTTGCCACTAGTACCCCCGCATACTGGCCCCTCGTCTGACGTTGGGACCGGCGCTCCCTAAACATTTGGAAGATGTCTTCCTCCGGCGTCCATCTGCCTCCTCCGAAGGCCTTCTTCAGTCGCTCCTTAATCACCGGCCATGGTGTCTCCTCGTCCGCCTGAATTTGGTTCAGGATGTTTCTCCTTACTCGGCACACCAGAGCCGCTTTCAATGCTTCCGCGTCCCCTAGGTTTACCAGGTCCTCCGCCACCTTTACCTCTATTCTAGACATGAGGCGGTCTCCCCCTTTCAGGAAATGGTTAAGTTCACCTACCTCGCCACCGAAGCGTTCCAGGTCCGCAATGGCTCTTCGTAGGTCCTGCGTGGTCGCCGCTCTTATTTTCATCCATTCCAGCGCGTTAGCGTGCGCTTCTGCCAATGTGTCCCTCGGTAAGGGAGGGATCTCCTGGATCTGCGGAATCTGCGGTACCTGAGGTATTTGAGGTATCTGCGGAATTTCTTGAGGTTGAGGGATTTCCGGGGCGCTCAACACTCCCGGCCTGATTAAGCCCTCTGTTGGCATGTCACTCTTTCCTTATGACTAGGAGAAGAGAAAAAAAAACCGAGAGCGAAAAAAAAATGACTTTTTAAAAAAAAAATTACTTCTCTGTTCTCCTGTCGTAGTCCCGGGTTACGGCACCAGTTAAGCGTCGGCGGACTCTAACAATAAAAAAAAAGAAAGGAAAGGGCTTGAAATGCAACACTCACGGTTTCAGAAAAGATACTAATTTATTCCTTCAGTAATCCTGCTTATATACATTTCATATGTTTATTTACATTCAGGACGGCATTAAGGCTGATATCGCCGGTCTCCGGTCTTTATCTTATATATATATATATATATATATATATATATATATATATATATATTATATATATATATATATATATATATATATATATATATATATATATATATATATATATATATATATATAATATATTACAAATACAAGTCAATTTGGTTTAAACCATATTGAATTAAACGCATGACAAAAATTAATACAAAACCTTCAAGATTTTTAGAGATTAAAATGCCATCTTCTAGAGAGATTAACAAAAGCTCATTTATATTACAGTTTTGTATTTAAGATATTCACTTGGCAACACGACAAACAACTCAATTTAAAAAACATCGTAACAGTTTAAAACTTAATTTCTTTTCCTGAAATATAACTATCTAATTAAAATAACTAACTTGTTCTAGACTCAATATTGCTCGATGAATTCATCAGCAAAAATAATTCTTAACACGTAACATGCTTTTCTCTCTGCAAACGTTAAAATTACCTAATACCATAATTAAACGCACACTAGTAGGGTAGAAATGCCGGTTCTGGTCCCAGGATCTGAAGGGCACTTTTGGACTTTGGACCCTGGGCTATTCTTACCTTAACCACCTGTACACCACGTGACCAATATAATTTATTTTGATTGATCTTAATCCCTAATCTTAATCCTTAATCTCTAACGTTAATCCCTAATCCTAATCTTTAATCCTAATTTGTATTTTTTCATTTTTAAGTTCGACAGGTCCGGACCTGTCTCAACTGGTCCCATCTTGTCTACCTCAAGTAAATATAAAGTGTAACGACATAAATATAGACATATATTGTGACATTCTATACGATATCATGTCTGAACTGGTCCCATCTTGTCTACCTCAAGTAAATATAAAGTGTAACGACTAAAATATTTATTATTGCAAACGAATATAAATTATAACAATGAAATATACACATATATTATTACAAAATGAATATATACAGATATGGTAACGACAAAAATATATATATTATTACAAAGGAATATAAATATAAATTGTATTGACGAAAATATTTATTATTGCAAACGAATATAAATTATAACGATGAAATATATACATATATTCTAATAATTTTACGATAATATATCATAAAATTAACAACAACGTCATCACCCATCCCCTCCCCCCTCTTCTTCTCATCAACTTTTATATATTGTTTTTTTTTTTTTTCATAAATATCAAAACGTATTTAATAATCTAAGAATATACATCTCCAATATCACGAATATTGTAATAAATCGAAATTCGATTAATCGATCTTAAAACTAACATAATTTCCGAATTCTACACCTATAATAACCTAATAGTAGACTCTAATATCGAAAAAAATAAATCATAAAGTTAATATACGTAATATTATTTTTATAACATATGTTATATAGAAGGCCGTGGAGAGTATCCGGCACTTCGAATAATCTTATACTCCAATATCAAATAAAGTTTTATTAAATCAATCTTAAAACTAATATCATTTTCGAATTTTACAAACATAATAACCTAATAGTAGACTCTAATATCGAAAAAAAAAAAAAAATCATAAAGTTAATATACGTAATATTATTTTCATAACATATGTTATATAGAAGGCCGTGGAGAGTACAGCTGCGTTAGGCGACAAGTCTCTTCACGTTTGAACATGCATAGGCATGTAGGGGGACAAGGTCCACTGTGAAGTCTGGAGCTAGAATGAGAGTGGTGGGGGAAACCATCAGCCAATCAGATTCGAGGATACAACCGGAGGTACCCGTGTGCCTACCCCCACTACTCTCATTCTAGCTCCAGACTTCACAGTGTTCATATCGTACTTAGTGTCCTCTGCGTTAGAATTCTCTGTCTCTTTGTCTACAGTTTTGTTTATATTATTAGTTTAGTTATCTACAGTGTTTTTTCTTTATTTCAAAGTTATTTTTGTTTCTTCATACTTTTTTTTTCTATCCTAAGGTAAGTTTTTTCTTTTTATTTAGTTCTCTATTAAAAATTTTCTATTCTGTTAACATTTTTCTTTTTGGGTTTTCTTTTTACATCTTCATATTCTCTTATTATAGTGTTCTTTTTTTTTCTCTTACTATTATATATATTTATTAAAGTTTAAAGTTTCTTCGTTTCGTGTTTTCTTTATATTCTCTTATTATAGTGTTCTTTTTTTTTTTCTCTTACTATTATATATATTTATTAAAGTTTAAAGTTTTTTCGTTTTGTGTTTTTCTTAATATTTATAGTAATTATTCTTCCTTTTTCTTCTTATTATATATATATATATATATATATATATATATATATATATATATATATATATATATATATATTTAAAGTTATTTTCGTGTGTGTTTCTTAATATCATTTTCAAAGTGATTGTTCTTTCTTTTTGTTCTTATTATATATATATTTATACTAGTTTATAGAGTTTTTCTTTTCGTTTTTTTCTTATTATAGTTATATTTTTTTTTTTTGTTTTAATTCATTTATCGGTCGGAGATAATTTTTTTTCTTTATTATTATATATAGTTATTCTTTATTAAATATATATTTTACAAAAAATGGAATCCTCATCAAGGAAATGTGCCAACTGTGATAAAACATTTGCTAGCCATAGAGAGTGCATGGCTCATGAACTATCATGTATTTATAGTCAGGAATTTCCACAACTAGCCTCATGCATTTGCATTTGCGCCAAATGTGGCAAATCTTTTTCTAGATCAGATAACAGAATACGACACGAGGCTATTTGTGGGGATTCCTTACAAACCCAAGAATTTTTGAACAATATTAAATTGATTTGTTCTTTTTGCGGGAAATCTTTTAATAGAGAACATCATCGTTTAAGACATGAAAAATCGTGTAAACACCTGTCCCGATTTGATAATTTTGATAACCATTGTGAAGTTATTTGTGGAAAATGTGGACAGGTGTTTACACGAAAAGATACTAGATTAAAGCATGAGATTGCATGTAAAGTAGTTTTTAAGAGGTCCTGCCGTTTCTGCGGAACAAATTTTACAAACATTTATAATTATTTTAGACATGAGGAATTTTGCAATAATGAACCCCCGAGGAAAAAACCTAGACAAGAACCACAACGGTAGGACCTCTTTGGTCTCAAACCCGACGCTGCAGGTTTTTTAAGAGTATGAGACGGCTTTTAAAGGGAGGTTGAGGTCTTATTTTATTAGATGCGACGACAATTACGACCTAACTAAATTTTTTAATAGTATCAGAAACGATGTTTTTATTAGAATAAATGCTTCCCTCCGAGAACACAATTCAATTAAAATAAATATGTGGGCTGATTGCGTAATGATAAATCAGTTAGGGGAAACCATCGAGACGTCTTTTAAAACACGCAATAAAGCAATTTATAAAGATACTGAAATCGAAAAAATAATAGATAGCGGGATTAATAAAATCATACATGAAATGGAAAATATGGAAACAAAGAAGTCGGGGTGGAAACTATACGTAATAGAGGGGTTAAGATTAAAAATCAACGAATTCAAACCACTTCGAGGTAGCACTTTTATAGACTTACCAGATAAAATTAAAAATAGAAAAGCTTGTATAAATGTGGAGAACCAAGATAATTATTGTTTTAAATATGCTATTTTATGTAAATTTGTAACTGAACATCCTCAACGTGTTTTAAATTATGAACGTATACAGCATAGGTACGACTTCTCATGTGTTGATTTTCCCACCCCTCTTCATCAAATAAAACTGTTTGAAGCATCGAACAATATTTCAATTAATGTTTTTTCTCTTGATGAAAAAAATGCTGTTTACCCTCTCAAAGTAGTAAAAAAAGAATTAGAAGATCACAGAGATCTATTATTATTAGAGGGAGGGGGTAAACAGCATTATGTTTATATTAAAAATTTTAATAAATTAGTAAGTTCTCAATTTACAAAACATGAACATCATCTTAACATATGCAAAAGGTGCTTCACACATTTTTATTCAGACATAAAATTTAATCAACATTTTACTCAATGTATCGAGAACAAACCCGTAAGAATCGAGTTGCCGGGGGAAAATAATTTTATTTCTTTCAACCATGTAGAAAGAACTTTGAAGGTGCCCTATGTTGTATACGCCGATTTCGAGTGCTACCTCGAACCCGTAGCATCTTGTCAGCCGAACCCGCTAGGTAAATGCAATATGAAATTGGCTTATGAATATTTTTTAATAATGTGTATTTACCTAGCGGGTTCGGCTGACAAGATGCTACGGGTTCGAGGTAGCACTCGAAATCGGCGTATACAACATAGGGCACCTTCAATGTTCTTTCTACATGGTTGAAAGAAATAAAATTATTTTCCCCCGGCACTCGATTCTTACGGGTTTGTTCTCGATACATTGAGTAAAATGTTGATTAAATTTTATGTCTGAATAAAAATGTGTGAAGCACCTTTTGCATATGTTAAGATGATGTTCATGTTTTGTAAATTGAGAACTTACTAATTTATTAAAATTTTTAATATAAACATAATGCTGTTTACCCCCTCCCTCTAATAATAATAGATCTCTGTGATCTTCTAATTCTTTTTTTACTACTTTGAGAGGGTAAACAGCATTTTTTTCATCAAGAGAAAAAACATTAATTGAAATATTGTTCGATGCTTCAAACAGTTTTATTTGATGAAGAGGGGTGGGAAAATCAACACATGAGAAGTCGTACCTATGCTGTATACGTTCATAATTTAAAACACGTTGAGGATGTTCAGTTACAAATTTACATAAAATAGCATATTTAAAACAATAATTATCTTGGTTCTCCACATTTATACAAGCTTTTCTATTTTTAATTTTATCTGGTAAGTCTATAAAAGTGCTACCTCGAAGTGGTTTGAATTCGTTGATTTTTAATCTTAACCCCTCTATTACGTATAGTTTCCACCCCGACTTCTTTGTTTCCATATTTTCCATTTCATGTATGATTTTATTAATCCCGCTATCTATTATTTTTTCGATTTCAGTATCTTTATAAATTGCTTTATTGCGTGTTTTAAAAGACGTCTCGATGGTTTCCCCTAACTGATTTATCATTACGCAATCAGCCCACATATTTATTTTAATTGAATTGTGTTCTCGGAGGGAAGCATTTATTCTAATAAAAACATCGTTTCTGATACTATTAAAAAATTTAGTTAGGTCGTAATTGTCGTCGCATCTAATAAAATAAGACCTCAACCTCCCTTTAAAAGCCGTCTCATACTCTTAAAAAACCTGCAGCGTCGGGTTTGAGACCAAAGAGGTCCTACCGTTGTGGTTCTTGTCTAGGTTTTTTCCTCGGGGGTTCATTATTGCAAAATTCCTCATGTCTAAAATAATTATAAATGTTTGTAAAATTTGTTCCGCAGAAACGGCAGGACCTCTTAAAAACTACTTTACATGCAATCTCATGCTTTAATCTAGTATCTTTTCGTGTAAACACCTGTCCACATTTTCCACAAATAACTTCACAATGGTTATCAAAATTATCAAATCGGGACAGGTGTTTACACGATTTTTCATGTCTTAAACGATGATGTTCTCTATTAAAAGATTTCCCGCAAAAAGAACAAATCAATTTAATATTGTTCAAAAATTCTTGGGTTTGTAAGGAATCCCCACAAATAGCCTCGTGTCGTATTCTGTTATCTGATCTAGAAAAAGATTTGCCACATTTGGCGCAAATGCAAATGCATGAGGCTAGTTGTGGAAATTCCTGACTATAAATACATGATAGTTCATGAGCCATGCACTCTCTATGGCTAGCAAATGTTTTATCACAGTTGGCACATTTCCTTGATGAGGATTCCATTTTTTGTAAAATATATATTTAATAAAGAATAACTATATATAATAATAAAGAAAAAAAATTATCTCCGACCGATAAATGAATTAAAACAAAAAAAAAATATAACTATAATAAGAAAAAAACGAAAAGAAAAACTCTATAAACTAGTATAAATATATATATAATAAGAACAAAAAGAAAGAACAATTACTTTGAAAATGATATTAAGAAACACACACGAAAATAACTTTAAATATATATATATATATATATATATATATATATATATATATATATATATATATATATATATATATATATATATATATATATAAGTTATGGTTAGATGTAAGTTTATATGAGAGTTAATCCTAGACAATAGTTGTAAACAAACCGTAATGCTATATATATAGCATTACGGAGAGAATAAAGTCAGTCTTATTTGAGCAACCACGCGTTTCATTTCAAACCTCTTCTTTCTTTCTTTTTTTTATCTTTCCGAGTTCGAACCGACGTAAGTGGTGCCGAAACCCGGGAATCTTAAAGAGTTTACTGTTGTAGTTGTCTTTTCGTTTTTTATTTTTTTTTCTTCTTCTTTCTTTTCACGTCGTGGAGATAAATAAAAAAACAGGATGCCGAACGGAGTAGGTCAACCGCCAGTACGTCCACCACCACCAGTACCGCCTACAGCACAGGTAGCGCAACCGATTGCGGCACCAGCGGCACCGGCAGCGTTTCCTACGTTGGCAGAAGCATTAGCGAGGGACTTTCCTCCGCTACCTACGGAGACGTTAGCGTCAGCACATGCGACGACGCTGGAATGGCTGAAGGTTAGAACGGCGACATCGCAGGACCTGAGGAGAGCTATATCTGACCTGGAGAGATTTGATGGAGGAACAGGTGAGTTGAACCACTTTCTAAAGGGAGGCGACCGGGTGATATCGCGTATAGCGGCCAAAGAAGGGGAAAACTTGATAGATCCGCTGGATGCCAACGCATTGAGGGCAGCCTTGGTATGCCGGGTCAAAAGGAGTGTGCTGAACATGATCCAGGCGGATGAGGACACCCCATGGAGCACCGTGAAGGACAGGCTGAAGAAGGCATTTGGAGGGGGCCGTTGGGCCCCAGAAGAAGACATCTTACAGATGTTCCGAGAGAAGAAACAGCCGTATCAGTCCAACGGACAATATGCAGCAAACCTGTTGGCACGATTCAACAATGTAACGGAGAAGACGAGGGAAGTAGCGGATGCAGTGGAAACGGGAGCAAGAATGGCGTTCCTGGCAACCATCCTTAAAGTACAACTGGGTAGAGACACGGGAAAGAAGGATGGACTACCTAGAGACAAGGGTTTTGTAGAGTGTGCCCAGGAAATGATTGATGCAAGCGCGCGGGAGGAAGAAGCAGCCAGGGGAGAAGAGGAGAATGAGAACGGGTGGAACCGAGTATCGTACAGGAGAGCGGAACCCGGTAGATTTAGAACGAGACAGGAAGGCTGGAAGAAAAGAGGAGGAGAAGTTAGCGCGAGAGAAAGAACGGCGATAAGGGAGAAAAAGCCAGGGAAGGAGAGAAGGAAATGGACAAAGGAGGACAGGAGATGCCACGGGTGCGGAAAGATAGGTCACCTAGTGGCGAATTGCCCGCGAACCCGATGTTTCGAATGCGGAACTGAGGGGCATATTGCTAGACAATGCCCGTATATGAGTAGACGGGGGGAAGCGGGCCGAGATGAGCCGATGGAGGTGAACGCCCAGAGATTGTGGAGGAAGAGAGGAGCGGCATCGGAGTCGGACGATTCGTCGGGAACATCTGGAACCGAGGAGGAGGAGCCGGTGGTGAGTGCAGCTCGAAGAAGCAGAAGCAGCAGAAAGAGTGGAGAAGGGGGAGCCGTCGCGGACAGGAGAGGAAGATCAGACGAATGAGGAGAGGAGCAGAGGGGAGGCAGCCACGCGGTAGTAAATAATATTGGAGGTGAGTGCGTTGGTTTGCCAATCATAAGTGTTGTGGGGAAGGGAAAGTGTCTGGTGGATACGGGAAGTTCGAATACAATAGTATCTAGGCAGATGTTGGAGGAGTTGTGTAAAGGAGAGAGGATACCGGGAATAAAAAAATGTACGTGTAGGTTGATCACTTTGGGTGGTCCATGTAGGATAGAAGGGGAAGTAGAGTTAGATTTAGACAAATGGATCCCAGGAAGTGGGAAGTTGAGGGTACATGTAGTAGAGAATATGCCGAGAGAATATGGGGGTATAATCGGATGTGACCTATTGAGTAGAGTGAGACCACGAATAAACTACAGGGGAACAGGTTGGAGGGTACGAATGGGAGGAAAGAGGTACCGGTGTAAGAAAGGGAGAGTGGGAGGAAAAGGGAACATTGGGGCAATAGAACAAGCGGAACATTGGGTCCAAAGGATAAAGAGGGAATACGCGGATATTTTTTTTAAAGAGGGGGAGGTGTTGAGCGCAACTGGGAGGACAGCACATGAGATCCCGTTAAAACAGGAAAAGGTGACGTACGTGAAGGAGCGACGTTACCCGCAGGCTTTACGTCGCCATATCAAGGAGGAGCTCGAAAGCTTGAAGAAGCAGGGCATCATCGTGGACAGCACGTCACCATACAATAGTCCCCTGTGGGCGGTGAAGAAAAAGACGTCGTCGGGAGAGCAGAAGTACAGGGTGGTGGTAGACTTCAGAAAGCTCAATGACAACACCCTAGACGAGAAGTATCCGCTTCCGCGATTCGATGATATTATTGACAGGCTTAGTGGGGCAACCATTTTTAGTACCTTGGATTTAAAGGCGGGCTACCACCAAATTCGTATGAACCCTAGGGACCAACACAAAACGGCGTTTTCGTTCGAGAGGGGGCATTACGAGTTTACTCGCATGCCATTTGGACTAAAGAACGCTCCCATAACTTTCCAGAGGTTTATGGACGAATTCTTGAGAGGATTAGACGAAGAATTCTGTCAAGTCTACATGGATGATCTCTTAGTCTTCAGTAAGGATGAAGAGGAGCACGTCGATCATTTAGGGCGCGTATTCGACAGATTAAGACAGTTTGGGCTGAAGTTGTCGGCGGAAAAATCGATTCTGGGACAGGATCAGATAACATTTCTGGGACATTCCATTTCAAAGGAGGGGATCAGGCCCGATAAACAGAAAGTCGAGGCGATACAAAATATGGCGATGCCCAGGGATGTAAAAGGGATCCGCAGATTATTGGGAACACTCAACTATTACCGTCGGTTCGTGCCGGAAATGGCGGAGTATTTAGCACCTCTTAATAATCTTCTGAAGAAAGGCCGGAAGATAATAATAACGTCGGAGATAGAGGACAGCGTAAGGAAGTGCATGGCGCGGTTACAGGATAAGCCGGTACTCGCTTTCCCCGATTTTGCGAAGATGTTTATTGTCACTACAGATGCGAGTGAGTATGCGTTGGGGGCAGTACTTGCTCAAGAGGGAACTAAGGGGGAACAGCCAGTAGCGTATGCGAGTCGGCGGCTTACAGATGCGGAAACGCGATATAGCGCCTTGGAAAGGGAACTCTTGGCCATTGTATGGGCGGTAGGACACTTTAGGCCGTATATTTTTGGCAGAAAATTTAGGGTGCATACCGATCACAGACCGTTGCAATGGGTTGGTAATTTAAAGGAATCATCGGCTAGGGTCACTCGGTGGAAACAATTTCTAAGCCAGTACAATATGGAGGTCGTATATAAACCAGGTAAAGACAACGTGGTAGCGGACTGGCTGTCCAGAGCCATAATGATAAATGCTATCGAGGAGGAAGAAGGAGAGTCGTCGCGGGACGTGCGGCAGTTTTTGAGAGCGTGGACACCAGAAGGGGAAGGGGAACCAGGGAATGTGGAAGCAGAGGGATCGAGAGGAGAAGAGAGCTCAGTGGAAGAAAGGCCTACAGACATCGAGGAGTGCGAAGAGATCATCAATGATAAGCGACGACAGGTAATTTGGAAGACCAGAACGTCGGGACTCATGAAGATTGACTTCAGTAAGTATGGAGGGAAGAAGGTGAACACCATTTGGTCCCAACCAGGGGTGAAAGAGGAACAAATTCGTAAGGCTCTGCAGGACGCCTCGGAGCCGGGAAAGGTTCACCACCTGTATGTGGGGAATGCAACCGTCTGGGAAAAAATCAAGAGACTCTGGAGATCAGAAAAAATAGGCATCGACAGATCGTTTATCAGGTGTAAATACTTAGTCGAAACGGTGACGGACAAGGAGCAGCAGAGGGAGGTAACATTGGCACACCACCAGGGCAAGACCAACCATCGGGGGGAACAAGAGACGTTTCAAGCGTTGCGCAGAAGGTATTTCTGGGATGGCATGAGGAAGACAATTTCAGAAATCATTGGGAGATGCGAAGTGTGCGCGCGCACTAAATACGATAGACGGCCACCTCAAGGATTACAGGAGGAAACCCCTACGGGAGACATACCATTGAAAGATGTGCAAGTCGATACTTTTACCTGGAGGGGGTTTAAGTGGATTACGATGATCGACCTCTTCAGCAAGGTAGCGATGACACATCAAGTAAGAGATAAGTTGTCGGAGGCGGTTGTGGGGGCTCTACAAACGTGGGCCCAGTTCTACGGAGTGCCTGCTCGCATAACGTCGGATGGAGGGAGGGAGTTCGACAACAGTACCGTACGCGAGGAGGTTAAACGTTTAGATATAGATTGGCATTTTAATACTCCGGGACATACAAAGGGCAGAGGAAATATCGAGAGGTTGCACAGCACGTTAAGCGACCACCTACGTATTTATCAAGGGGAGCAGGGATTGGAAGGGGATGTAGCTATGAAAAGAGCAGTTGCGGCCTATAACCATTCGATCCACTCCGTTACAGGGTTTTCTCCGGTCGAGGTATTGTTTGGAGTGAATATACGGCGACGGGATTGGATGGAAACACTCACGGATGAAGCACAAGCTCAACGGATCACTTGCAACAGGGCAGAGATAAAGAAAGTATGGGAAAAAACGAGAGGGAAAATAGAGCGGGAAAAACGGAAAAGGGTGGAGAAGGCCAATCTGAACCTCAAGGACAGAATGGGGGACTTGAAGATAGGGATGACAGTCTATCGTAGGGTAGGTTCTAATAGGGGGAAAGAACTAGCACGCTACGACGGACCATTCAAAGTGATTGTACTTCGCGAACACAACCTTTGTACCATTCAGAGTCTGAACGATCCTAAGAAACGAAGGACTGTTCACATAGAACAGTTGAAACTCCCGATAGAACCGGGTCAGTCGTAAATAGTGGTATATCCTCTTTTCTGTCTCCTACAAGCTATGGAAGGACGGTAGAAGGTTTGTTTCAGTTGGAAATCTTTTATTACAGGAAAATGTTTAATTTTATTTGTTCTGTGCTATGGCTGTATGGGAATGCCAAGGAAGATTTTTTTTTTTGTTTTGTTACGAAGATTATTTTGTTTTGTTTTGTTATGTATTATGTTTTGTTATGTATTATATCACTAACCCTGCGTTAGTTTATGAGAAGTGTTCATAAACTGGCGGGGGGGAGTTATGGTTAGATGTAAGTTTATATGAGAGTTAATCCTAGACAATAGTTGTAAACAAACCGTAATGCTATATATATAGCATTACGGAGAGAATAAAGTCAGTCTTATTTGAGCAACCACGCGTTTCATTTCAAACCTCTTCTTTCTTTCTTTTTTTTTATCTTTCCGAGTTCGAACCGACGTAAGTTATATATATATATATATATATATATATATATATATATATATATATATATATATATATATATATATATAATAAGAAGAAAAAGGAAGAATAATTACTATAAATATTAAGAAAAACACAAAACGAAAAAACTTTAAACTTTAATAAATATATATAATAGTAAGAGAAAAAAAAAAAGAACACTATAATAAGAGAATATAAAGAAAACACGAAACGAAAAAACTTTAAACTTTAATAAATATATATAATAGTAAGAAAAAAAAAAAAGAACACTATAATAAGAGAATATGAAGATGTAAAAAGAAAACCCAAAAAGAAAAATGTTAACAGAATAGAAAATTTTTAATAGAGAACTAAATAAAAAGAAAAAACTTACCTTAGGATAGAAAAAAAAAGTATGAAGAAACAAAAATAACTTTGAAATAAAGAAAAAACACTGTAGATAACTAAACTAATAATATAAACAAAACTGTAGACAAAGAGACAGAGAATTCTAACGCAGAGGACACTAAGTACGATATGAACACTGTGAAGTCTGGAGCTAGAATGAGAGTAGTGGGGGTAGGCACACGGGTACCTCCGGTTGTATCCTCGAATCTGATTGGCTGATGGTTTCCCCCACCACTCTCATTCTAGCTCCAGACTTCACAGTGGACCTTGTCCCCCTACATGCCTATGCATGTTCAAACGTGAAGAGACTTGTCGCCTAACGCAGCTGTACTCTCCACGGCCTTCTATATAACATATGTTATAAAAATAATATTACGTATATTAACTTTATGATTTATTTTTTTCGATATTAGAGTCTACCATTAGGTTATTATAGGTGTAGAATTCGGAAATTATGTTAGTTTTAAGATCGATTAATCGAATTTCGATTTATTACAATATTCGTGATATTGGAGATGTATATTCTTAGATTATTAAATACGTTTTGATATTTATGAAAAAAAAAAAAAACAATATATAAAAGTTGATGAGAAGAAGAGGGGGGAGGGGATGGGTGATGACGTTGTTGTTAATTTTATGATATATTATCGTAAAATTATTAGAATATATGTATATATTTCATCGTTATAATTTATATTCGTTTGCAATAATAAATATTTTCGTCAATACAATTTATATTTATATTCCTTTGTAATAATATATATATTTTTGTCGTTACCATATCTGTATATATTCATTTTGTAATAATATATGTGTATATTTCATTGTTATAATTTATATTCGTTTGCAATAATAAATATTTTAGTCGTTACACTTTATATTTACTTGAGGTAGACAAGATGGGACCAGTTCAGACATGATATCGTAGAATGTCACAATATATGTCTATATTTATGTCGTTACACTTTATATTTACTTGAGGTAGACAAGATGAGACCAGTTGAGACAGGTCCGGACCTGTCGAACTTAAAAATGAAAAAATACAAATTAGGATTAAGGATTAGGAATTAGCATTAGAGATTAAGGATTAAGATTAGGGATTAAGATCAATCAAAATAAATTATATTGGTCACGTGGTGTACAGGTGGTTAAGGTAAGAATAGCCCAGGGTCCAAAGTCCAAAAGTGCCCTTCAGATCCTGGGACCAGAACCGGCATTTCTACCCTACTATTATGATAGTACAATTGAACTAAAATTATAAAAATTGAAACTTAAAGATTTAATAGAAGATGAGATAACAGAGACAATAAAGATTAATGATATCAAGAATAAAAGCTAAAAGATACATTTTTAAATAATAAAAATTAATACTAATAGAGGCGAAGTTAAAGAAAACAGTTTAAACATTATAAAGTACAAGAACCATTAAAATTAAACAATAAAGATTAGAGAATGATAAGTTAACAGTTAACAAGGACATTTAAATAAAATGTGAATGGTTTCAGGAATATAATCTAAAAATACAGTTTAAAAACAGGATTAATATTAAAAGGAGAAAAGTTAGGAAGTACAATTTAAATATTAAAAATTACGAGAAGAAAAATTGAAAAACTATTATAGTTAAAAGTTATGATTAAAAGAGAAAAAATTAACAGGTATATTTACAAATTAAAGAGGAACTTACAAACTTAACATTTACAATTACGAGGTGTGATTAAATTTTGTTAAATATTTTGATTTCCTTAAGGAACAATATTAAGTTTTTAATAGCATTGGGGTCCTTTTGGAGTGATTCTTCAAGGCTATTTATGAGAAGATGTTGATCCCTAGAAGATTGGAATGCATAACATTCGGTTAGGATATGGTTCACTGTAAGAGGTACCCCGCAGGAAAGACATTGAGTGGGAGAGTCTTTCCTCATTAAGTACTCGTAAGTAAGCCTAGTGTGTCCGATCCTTAGCCGGGTCAGTACCACTTCTTCCCTTCTGGTCAGCAGGATATTTGGAGTGACTCTCCTGACGTATGGCTCCACAACCCTTAGCTTATTATCTCTAGTGACAGACCAAGTTATTTGCCACACCAACCATGATTTTTCTTTGATTAAAGAGACAACTTCAGAAGGTTGAGTGGTGATGATAGGTTGACCTTCTTTGATAGCTCTCTTGGCCATACAATCTGCCTTTGATTCCGACATGACTTGGTAACCATACAAATTTTACCATACATCCAGCCATTTCCAATGTTTTAAGTTTAGTTAGAGTATCGACAACTAATCAGTTTTGAGAAAAAGGGTCCTGTATCGATATAAGGGCAGATTTGGAATCTGAACAAATCACGACGCGGCTGGCTAGTTTAGCGTCAATGAATTTTATGGCGCGGTTTAGAGCAGATAGCTCAGCGGTGTAGATACTACAAATCTGAGGAAGGGATAACATTATATGATTATTTCCCGTCACCATAGCAGCGCCTACTCCTTCTTTGCGTTTAGACCCGTCGGTATAAATAAATGTCCATTCCTGATGGGCGTTTTTGAAGCGATTGAAATATGTTAACGGTATAATTGGCGAATTGCCTTTTGATTTTATTTTGTTAAGTTTAGGGATAGGGAGTGACCAGGGTTCTATTTTTGGATTTTCGAATTTTGGTATGGGTGGTAGTGCTAGGTTTAAGTCAGTGAGATAGGATTTGCATCTTTCTGGGAGCGATGGGCGGTATGTTTTGTGATTTTGAAGTAAGATTATGTCTTCAGAAAACAGACGATTTAGAGGGTGCTGGGGGCGAAAAATTACTTTTATGAAATAGGAAAGAGAGAGTGCCTTTCTTCTAAAATCCAAAGGCATGATTCCTGCTTCTACGTGTAGGCTTACCGTTGGACTAGAGCGAAAAGCACCTAAAGCTGATCTAAGAGCGGCGTTTTGGATTGGGACTAACATTTTTTGGTATTTTCACTGGCTGAATTGTAAACTATACTGCCATAATCGAGTTTACTTAAGACGAGGCTCCGATATAACATAAGTATGCTTGTTTTGTCAGCACCCCATGAATGGCAACTGACAGTTCTTAACAAATTGAGTGACTGCAGGCATTCACTTTTGATTTTTTTTATATAAGTTGCCCACGTCAGATTTTTATCAAATGTTATTCCCAGGTACTTAACACTTTGAGAATATTCAATTGGCTCTCCGTTTATTTTAATATTATTTACTTTTGGATTTCTGTGTCTCGTGAATAATATTACCTGGGACTTCGTTTTGGATACCACAAGCCCCTTATTTGCGAACCACGCAACAACCCTGTTAACGGTGTTCTGTATAGAGCTATGAATGTAGGGCAGATTTTTTCCACTCAGGTATAATACTAAGTCGTCTGCGTAAAGTAGAATTTTTACTGGTAATTTAACTTCTTCTGCAATTTTATTTATGACCACATTAAATAATATGGGGCTAAGCACACTACCTTGTGGTACTCCGTCTTGCTGTTCAAAATCTGTAGATTTTGCTTTATTGCACTTCACTTTAAATTTACGATTACTTAGAAATTTTTTTATGAATCTTAGTATTTCACCGTTTATTCCCATATTAAGTAATGCTTTAATAATGTCATTGCTTCTAACGGAATTAAAGGCATTTTCGATGTCTAAAAATATTGCTAATAGGTGGTTTTTGGAATTTCTCGCATTTAATATTTCTGTCTCTAATTTTATTATATTGTCAACAGTGCTGCGACCAGCACGAAATCCACTTTGCCAAATATTTAACAGATGTTTACTTTCGAGATACCATTTTAGTCGAAAGGCAACCATCTAGTATGTGTTAAAGTAATCGGAAACGTCGAGCGGTTTCTTATCGTTTTAGTCATGTATGAGGATTCCAAGTGAGACGTTTGTCCAGATGGAGTCCTAGGTAACGGATTTGTTCAACAGAGATAAGTGAGGTATTGTCAAAGGATACTGGAGGACAGGAAGTCATTGGTTTACGACTCAGATAAATCTATTTTATTTTAAACATACATTTCCATAATCGAAGTATTTTCAATTCAATCTTATCCTTTGATAACTCATGGTGATTATTCCACAACCCAAACTTTGTTTTTTGTCGATAAGCTCAAATTTGACCCTCCAATGGTAGTCATCCCACCAACGTGCCGGAGCAACGGAGCCTATGTTCATTATCTGCGATGCGTCCAAAGAAGCATTCCTGATCATATAATTGCCCTGAAAAAAATATTGACTATAAAAATATATATATATTTTTACAGAAATTTTTTTTCTGTTTGGCAGATAAAATGTGGGAAATGAAATTTGGGTGATGCTTTCGGTATTTAATAAATTAACATATCCCTTAACAGCATACCCCGGTCCAAGAATGTAGAAAAAAAGTCTGTGATTTATGATCGTATCGTATTTAGTGCAAATAATATAGTCAGCAAAAGTAGCAGATTCAGGATTTAAGTTAAAGGGTCTAGCTTTTTTTTATTAAAAAAAAAAAGTAATTACATTAACAATAATGCTTTTTGCTATAGTATTTCTTATTTTTTTTCTTGATAAATACTTACGTTTAGTAGCTAAAGTACTTGGATAATAATATAAAAAGAAAATTCATTAGAAGTCTTTAGTTTATTTACCTCCGAGACATCTGAAAAGAAGTCTCATGATCACCTTATATAGACATATTATTAGAGTGCTACTTGTGGGTTGTTTCTCAACAAGCCTTTTCATGGGGTTATATTCCTGTGTACACATTTACTTGATGTATTTATATTGTAATACAGTAGTAAATATGTTGAATAAATAGTTTTAAAAAAAAGAAAAAAAAATATTTCGCTTGTAAAAAGAAATATGGACCAATGGTTTTTTTTTTCTATTTAGGAAGTTTCAGCCAGATAGCTTCGCCTCGAATTCGTTATTGGTCAGCATTGAAGTATCTAATTTATCCGCAGGATATTTTAGATATTATTTCGATAGTATTACTAGGCCTCTGTAAAAATGTTTCAATCTTATATCCCACTTACTTCACAAACGTTCATACGAATAATAATACAATTTCAAACCAATATAATACATTTAAATATAGGACGTGATGTCCGAGAACGTTGGAGCATGAGTCCCTGAGTGCTTAGTTCGATTTCAACCTAGGTTGATTATTTTCATTTCTTGGTGGCTCTGAGAATGAATCTTGACATTCCCACAATGGTAACGTGAAATTTACACTTAAATGGAGGTAAGTAGGCGGCGACAACCTCAAAGTAGCCTCCAGGGATTGGCAAAAAGAACCTCGTGGCCCACTTACCACTCGTTCCTTCCACCTGTACCAGTACAACACATAAATTTATTTCTATCAGTCCTTTGATTAGTTGCTCTATTAATTTATAGATTGTCAGCACAGATTTACCAAGGTATGATCTAAAGGTATATCACGACTTAGCTGTTTATAGACTATATGGTGGAGTACAACTACTTTTTGGTTAGTTGTACCGCCGTTATCTCGAGGTCTCTCTTCTTGACTTCTTGGGGCCTACTCAGTTTTCTTTGCAGCCAACCCTTCCTTCTTTATTCGGCACTTCTTCCAAGAACCTCCAACTGCCTTCTTCACTGGACAGCCATCTCCGAAGAAGTCTCTTCAGTAGACTTTTCCTCCAAGGGTCTCTCTCAGACTGTACCTCTTTTAAGGGACATCCTCAGACAATCTCGCTCCCATCTCAAAATATTTTCATTTCAATTTAGTCTTCTTTTCTTTTCCGGAATTTTCTATTGGTTGAATATTTGTATTAGGGGGAGGCAACCACTTATGTTGTTGAACGAAAAGGAGTCTTTTGATCTCTGAAATTGTCCCAGCTTTATCTTGATTACCTTCCAAGTGGATTTTCGGCCTAACAACTGTATTGAAGTGTCTGTAACCAGCAGATACAAAAAACCCTTTTCGCAGTCCAATTGCGTGTGCAATTATAACATTTTTCTTACCCTGGCTAACTCTACTTATTTTTATATTCATGGAATTTAGTTCAATTCTCACTTTAGTATTCACGATGTATATTGCTATATCACTGCTTTGCTTTGATGGTGTTACGTCTAAAAAATTGTTATTCTGTATTAAAAGTTATCTTAAAAGTTAACTTTCATCTTAGATATCAGGACATCATTTACTCTAGTTAGTCACCAAATTAGGAAATGCCGTAAGCACAGTCATATCTTTACTTGCCAACGAAACAATTTTTAAAAATATCTATAATTTGATCATTATATTTTTTTCTCCAGTGAGTAATACTTTACTCATTTCTGCATTCTTATTCTCCGTCTTTATTTTCATTAATCGTATCATTAAATTTATTTTTGTCATATTTAATGTAATTTCTGTTAATTATTTGTTATTTATAATATTATGAGAAAACAATAAATGTAATTATAAACAAATATATTCATAATCAAAAGCGTTTATAACCAACAGGTTTTACGCCTTTATACCATAAATAGTGGTATGAGAATTTTTTTCTCCCCCTCCACCAATTTTATTGTACTATTAGAATCTATACATGTAAATATAGAAATGCATATTCTGATACTTTTTCCTCATATTGCACAATGATGGCAAATAATATAAGAAAAGAGTACAGACAATATTCGATTATTACGTTATTCAGTACTTTATGGGTATAAGGCTATTTTTAATGGGGATCAAGAGACTTTTTTTTTTACTTTAATACCACTGTATAAGAGGAATGGTGTATTTGTATCAAACTTTCGTTTGAGGCTTTGGATGGATCTTTACGTTTTATTTAAGTTCTGCCACTAACAATCGAAGCAGAAATATATTTTTTCGAGTAAGAATGGAAGTTGAATGATTATTAACTAGTTTTCGGTCAACAAAGTATTATATACCTCCAATTTTGCTATGAATGAAAATTTTAAAAAATGGAAAAATAAATTGGAAGGTTGTCATTTATAAAAATACTCGTCAGTATAAAGTAAATAAAGTAGTTTATTTACTATTCCATACACAATATTAATTCACAACTACAGCCAAGTGAAGTTTAACTTTAGCAGCATTTGATCCTTTCGGATGTTTGTTTTAATAATTTCTGAGCAAACTGCAAAACTCTACAACGAATTTGAATTGAAAATTGAGAGAAACAGTTAATTAGGAATATTCCATTGCAAAATCAGACAGTATTAAAGTTTTTATTAGAAGCATCATTCGGTTACGATGTAGAAGCAGTTCTAGGAAATTCCGTTTTACAATGTATACTAATTTAAATTAAATAAATAATACGCTAATATTGGCCTTCTCTTCGCTAGAAAAATGAAGTATTAAAGCCGACTGTTCTACATATCGCTGCAATGGTCGAAACATGACCTGGTGATGACCCACATGCTTTGGGTCGAAACGTCGGCACCAATAAAAACCTTGAAAATGACTGCGCCCTGAGTATTTGTCATCTTTGAAAAATGAAGGTTTTTACTAATTCACATATGAAGGCATTTCTGTTTATCTATGTTGCCAGTTAGTTACCTTTCTATCTTTCTCAGTAAATCAATTTGATCCATCATTATAAGCTTAACGATTCCCATAAAATATTTTAAAGTTACTTTTGGAAGATTGCACAACTTTGTATCTTTCACATTATATAAGCGAATAGTCAATGTTTTGCCAATTTATACACCATCAGGTCTGTGAAACGGAACATATGAATGAGGGGAACTAGAGATAGCACATCTCACATTAACAAACTAAAACCGAATAATTCAATGGACATAGTAAATTATATTTTATAATACAATGAAACCAACTGTTAAAATAATTTTATTCCATTTTTTTAATTGATTTTTTTACTACCTTAACGAGGTAATTATTTGTTTATTCTGAATTATTTTCTAACTGGCTAAGCCCTTAATTAATACAAAAAATAGTTTGACGTAGGATTACCCTTCAAGAGCTCCAAATAAGCGCCAATGAGAAGATAAGATTGATCCTGACCCTCTCTGTTAAGGGTTTGAAAGGGATTTGAGAGATATTTTACTCAGCCTTCCAATCAGATTAAGTCTTATTATTATTGAAACTTCGCAGTTCCTCAATCGTTGTTGGGAATATTAACATCACCGGACGCAGTGAATTAAGGGTTAGGATATTTTTATTAAGTATTAGGAAATTTCCTGACTGTTATTTTAATAAAAACTAGTTATCCATTGTTTTATGAAGTGCAGAACACATCAATTTTTAGCCACTTAAAAGCTCCCTTTAAATGGTTTTAGGAAAGACAAAAAAAAAAAAAAACTGTACCACTACAACCCATGAAGGGTCTTTGTTGGGTTCAGTAATATTTCCTATTCAGTTCAGCACTGTTTCTCTACGGTTGTTTAATTAGGTGATTTGACCGAGATCACGCTCAACCGCCAGGTTTTTCCCCTTAATTAATTATTTTAAATAAGGATACCCACTATAGAGGCTGGGTGTGGTCTACCTACCCAGGGTCGCCCAACGGCCAATTAAACAGAATAAATAATTCTTCTGCCATGAGGCGGGATTCGAACCTGTGACCTTTAGCATTGGAAGTTCAGTACCCTACTACTGAGCTACCCCACTCCCTTTAAGAAACACATACTCAACCTTAATTTGATGTACATGTTGTCTAGTTTATTTTGAAACAATTGTTAATTACCTTAGCTTAATATTTTTATGGTTATCGTTTCCAATGAAAAACGTAACACTTAAAAAAATACACAAGTTTCCCACTTACCTGCCGAAAATCGGACCTGGTTTTATTTGAACTTTTAGAAAAAAATGCAAAATTTTAGTCACTAATGGATTTAGCACAGATGGGATGCTTAAATCTCCGTTCTTTTGTTAAAAATAAACAGGAACTCATTAATTACAACATTTAATTAGAAATATCACGGAAACCCCTTTCAAAATATACATTCCAAATAATTAACTAAAAATTACCATTTCTATTCATTTGTTAACTTTAATTAATGGACAAAACATTCTCTTGAACAATAAAGCGTAATTACAGAGAACATGAAGCATTTGAATAAAAAAAAAGCATTTAAAATGTATTGCTTATGTTTTCAAAACTAATTTCGGTTATATTGAGTAATTGTTTGTGGTTGAAGTATGAAATCTACTTCAATGAGTTTGAAATAAGGAATAGTTGAAAAAACAATAAAAACTACTATTTATTTTATTTCAGTCAGGCTAGTTATTTAAAACACAATTAGAGTGCATGCAAAAAACAATTTTTTTTTATATGGATATAATGTGCCAGTAATAATATAAAATAATTATTTAAATATACTGGTTTTAGTCTATTTAATCTTTTTCCAAACTCAATTTCAAAAGGTTCGCCTCACTTAAAAAATACATAGGATCTTTTTGTGTCCACGAATTACCAAGAAACATTTTATGCCTTAAAACCCCCTTTGAAAAATGAACTGTTTTGCATAGAAATTAAAAAATAAGATTATGGTCTTTTAGGAAAATGTGAAATGGAGGTCTCTCTCTCTTGGGAGTGGAAACTTTTCTGGTTCCTATTATTGCATCTCCTATGAGTGTTTTCCTAAACTTTCGGAATATTACAAATTATTTATCCCATTAACTATTGTTTTTTTTTGCCTGTATTACCTATAGTGTATATGTACATGAGAACAGCCGATTTTAGAAAACAACTGAAAAAATATTATAACATGATAAATATAACATGATCTTGATTGGATAAAAAAAACCATCATGATTTCGGTTCTATGTTCACATTTACAAAAATCCTTCGTATCAAAGGGTGAATCTGCTAAATTATAACACCAAAGCTCTAGTGAATTTCATAAATATAGTCTTATATAGAAATTAATCTATATAAATCTATATAAATATATATATATATATATATATATATATATATATATATATATATATATATATATTTTTAATTTAATTTAATTTTTTTTTTATTTTAGGAAAAGAGGAATATTTATTTAATAAACAATAAATAGCTAAAATGGGAATCAAAACTAATTTTTACCACTCACTACCACTTCTTTTTTGCTGAGAAAAATTATGGATACTAGCATATCAGTGAGCTTTTTTTTAAGATACAGGGTAATAGTGGATAGACGATATTATCGATTGTTGATTGAGCAGCAGATGGTATTGTCTTTGTCGATCAACAGCTATTTTAAGATAATAAGGTTTATCAGGTTTTTTGGAGATATTTAATTAACATTATATTCCTTGTCGGTAGAAGTTACGGTTTTATATATATATATTATGTTAACGCCGCATACGCTCATTTCTTTATTTTTTTTAATTATTATTTTTTCTCACCATTGCCCCTTTTTAGTGTGAATAATGGAATGAATATTTATTATTTTTTTGTAATAGGCCAGGGAATATTGTCCCTAAAATATATTAAAGTTTATATTATAGTTTATATCTGCCTTCGTTTGCGATGTATTATCGCTCATTTGTATACACACCAGCCCGGCAGTAATACCCAGTCTTAGGGATTAAGACACAAATAATGCCATAGTACTGTCGGGATGCAGTCTTAAGTCAGTCTGGAGCTACCTTTCGTATGGAGCAGAAGTCTACCCCCACCATTTTCACCAAGTTCCAGGCTCATTGTCACCTCACCTGCGCCATTTTGAAGGTCCCAGCTGTATCATCGCGAGTCATCGATCAGCACATCGATATGCATATCGATCCCCCCACCATCGACAGCTGAACTTCAGGTAACTAACCTCTTTGGAAATATAGCCTCCAATTTGGGATATTCTTCTCTCACCGTTACCACAGACATTTTTTTTCCCTTGGTTTACTATAATTTTAGAAGTTGGTTTTATTTATATTTGGCTATTAATGGTTAATTTGGTTTATTTTCTCTGCATATTATAATTATGTTTTATTTTATCGCAATTTTACACCAATATTTATTTAACTCTTGTACATAATTAGATTTTTTTTATCTCAATAAATTGTGAGCATTCAAAAGGGGATTTTCATTTTTCCATTATTTGATTTATTGAATATTTCTATTTTTTAATATTTTCTTTGCATGCATTTGTTTTTTTTCTCTAATGTTTTACAGGTCTCATTATTCACTAATTTTTTTTCTCCTTCTTTCCCAACGTTTTTTAATTTTTCTCGAATTTTCCCACAATTGAGGAAACGCACCGGGGAAAGATCTGTACTTCGATTTTGAAGTACCCCTGACCCCAACATCTTTTGGTCCAATCCGGGCCGGATAGATCAGCGCTTTATTTTGGTCCTCCGATTTTTTTTATTCCCCAAAATTTTTATTTTTTCGAGTAAAATTATTCGTTTTGGGAAACAGTGTTATTTGTTTTTCTCTCGTTTTCGAAATCTCTCTAATTCTCTGTTTACGTGTAATTATTTCTTTTCTCTCGTTTTTTAATTTGTTTGGTGCAACTTTTATTATCTCTCGTTTTTCGTTATCTCTCTAAGTCTCCGTTCACGTTTAATTTTCTCTCTCTCTCTCTCTCTTTAATTTGTTTCGTGTGAATTTATTTATCTCTCGTTTTCGAAACCTCTTCAAATCGCTCCGTTTACGTTTAATTTTTTTTCTCTCTCTCGTTAATATTTTTTTTGTGTTATATTCGTGTTTTGTAGTCCGTTACTCGTTATTTTAATTCTTCACCATGCCTCCAAAAATTTCAAATGAGGAACAGGAAGCAAAGTTGGCCGATCTCGAAGATCAATTAGACGACTTGGCCAGTGATTTTAGGACGACCACCATAGTAGGGCTGAGTCTACCCACCGATCCTTCGCGAAAATCTTTGTTTTTGGCTCGCGTTTCTCGTATCTATGCAACATATGAACGGTTCGAAACTATTTTTAAAGAATGTAATTCTCTCGCGAGGAGGTTGAATGTCTCGAGAGATAAATATATAACGTTAAAAGAGGAAGTAAGCGACTCTTTCTATGAGGCATTATCCCTTAAAAATAAAATTGAACGGGACGCACCCAAATCGAATGTTGAAAAATCCGCTACGAATAAGGTCATGGGTGATGTATTTTCGATTCCACAATTGCCGGAAATTAGCATCCCACATTTTTCCGGAGATATCGCGAGCTGGCAAGATTTTAAAGAAACGTTTAAATCACTAGTACACGAGAGGGATGATTTGGATAATGTCGAAAAGTTTCATCATTTGAAAACCGCGTTAAAGGGTACGGCGTTGCAGGTTATTTCCGCGATTTCTATATCCCCTTCAGGGTATACGCAAGCATGGGACGCGCTCAAGAAAAGGTATGATAGCAAGAGAATCCAAGCCACCTTCTACCTCACGAGAATTTTGAATTTCGATCCGCTTAGTGGGGGTAACCTCGCTAAGTTGGAGAACTTCTCGTCGGTCGTTGTGGAGAGCGCGTCGGCACTCCTCAAGTTAGGGATAGACGATCTTCCTGGTTTCGTTTTAACCACTTTGGCACTTAGACGGTTGGATGCCAAAACCAGGGAAGGCTTCGAGTGGGAATGCGGTTCTAAAACTCAACTTCCGACATGGAATGAATTTGCGGACTTCGTTCAGAGGCACGCCGAAAAATTGCAGTCCGAGGCCCTTCTCGTTAATACCTCTTCCGAAACAGTGCACCCCAAGTCAAAACGTGAGAAACCATCGAGGCAGGTTTTGATGGCCACCAATTCGTTACGCAGCTCGACGAAATGCCCAATTTGCGAAGCACCTCACCGCGTATACGATTGTTCGAGGTTCAAAAACCTCTCACCGCAACAACGATGCGACCGTATAAAGGGTCTTAAACGTTGCATTAATTGCTTGGCCTCCGGACATTTTGTGAACAAGTGCACCTCTCGCGTATCTTGCCGCCTCTGTGATAAAAAGCACCACTCCCTCCTACACTTTTTCTCTCGGAAATCTCGGCAAACCGAATCTCGCAGTTCGAAATCCACACCACGTCGTTATGATGCAAGTTCGAAAAGTGCACCTACCCCGAATACGTCATCTTCCTCTGCTCGCTCTTCGTTTGTGCACTCTCACCATCGAAATCCTCTCACTCCAGCTCGTGTAGCAATGTCACATCGCCTTATCGATCGCTAACACACCTCGTACCACCACTGTTCTATATAGTGCAACAGCTCCGCATACTCACCCCGAATGCTCCGTCTCACCGACCACTCCACCCGGAAGACGCTTCACACCGCACCAGGGACAGTTCGTCCAAAAGGCACTGGTTCCGTTCGATACATCCGCATGGAAACGATTCGTTTGATTATCAATCCTCTCACCGGTCATAGTCCACATTGTGACCTAAAGTCGCTTCCATCCTTAAGTCCGTTTGTCGATCCCGTTGGTTTGGTCAGGGTACACCACGTAACGCTTATTTTAATGGTCGACCCCTCACCGGTCAAATATCGCTATATGATCTAAAATCGTTCCCACCGTTTAATTCGTTTTGCGTACCCGTTGGTTTGGTCAGGGTGGGCGGCTGGTTATGTAGCATTCCACACTAACAGGTTAAATCTCGATTCGTTAGTTCTTTCGTGAACCATTCGCATCCTATCTTCCCTTACTCACTTCCATAGCTGTTGCACTCTTCGTTCCGTATTTCTCGTATGCCTCACCTCATCTGCGTTTTGAGTTAATAGTTCCGTAACCTCACCTCTCCATCCTATATACTCCAATCCTGCGGATTGTTTCTCAGTTTCTGTTCTCTCTCCCCTCTTGTTCCTTTCCCTCCTATCTCCTCTACCTCCTAAATGAGATCTCTAAAAATTTCATAAAATTTTGGTGGGCGGTATGTTAACGCCGCATACGCTCATTTCTTTATTTTTTTTAATTATTATTTTTTCTCACCATTACCCCTTTTTAGTGTGAATAATGGAATGAATATTTATTATTTTTTTGTAATAGGCCAGGGAATATTGTCCCTAAAATATTAAGTTTATATTATAGTTTATATCTGCCTTCGTTTGCGATGTATTATCGCTCATTTGTATACACACCAGCCCGGCAGTAATACCCAGTCTTAGGGATTAAGACACAAATAATGCCATAGTACTGTCGGGATGCAGTCTTAAGCCAGTCTGGAGCTACCTTTCGTATGGAGCAGAAGTCTACCCCCACCATTTTCACCAAGTTCCAGGCTCATTGTCACCTCACCTGCGCCATTTTGAAGGTCCCAGCTGTATCATCGCGAGTCATCGATCAGCACATCGATATGCATATCGATCCCCCCACCATCGACAGCTGAACTTCAGGTAACTAACCTCTTTGGAAATATAGCCTCCAATTTGGGATATTCTTCTCTCACCGTTACCACAGACATTTTTTTTCCCTTGGTTTACTATAATTTTAGAAGTTGGTTTTATTTATATTTGGCTATTAATGGTTAATTTGGTTTATTTTCTCTGCATATTATAATTATGTTTTATTTTATCGCAATTTTACACCAATATTTATTTAACTCTTGTACATAATTAGATTTTTTTTATCTCAATAAATTGTGAGCATTCAAAAGGGGATTTTCATTTTTCCATTATTTGATTTATTGAATATTTCTATTTTTTAATATTTTCTTTGCATGCATTTGTTTTTTTCTCTAATGTTTTACAGGTCTCATTATTTACTAATTTTTTTTCTCCTTCTTTCCCAACGTTTTTTTAATTTTTCTCGAATTTTCCCACCATTGAGGAAACGCACCGGGGAAAGATCTGTACTTCGATTTTGAAGTACCCCTGGCCCCAACATATATATATATATATATATATATATATATATATATATATATATATATATATATATATATTTTTTTTTTTTTAATGATTATATAAAATATAGAAGAATAATTATTAACAAATAAGTGATTTTCCGTCGTTTGCAATATTGCGAAAAAACAATAGTAAAATGGGTTGAAAACTTTTCTTTTTTTTTTCTATTTTTTTGTTATTATTAGAAAATTAATACATTCTGCCGCATTGGAGGGCATTAATATTAGGGCTACATTAAACATTCACACAATATATATATATATATATATATATATATATATATATATACAAATGATAACTAAAATAGAGATAAAAGAAAAAGAGTTGTGGAGTGTAAAATATGGAAATTAACATACATAGGAATAAAAAATAAAGATAAAAAATATAAAAAAATAGAGAGAAACTAAATGAAATCGAAATATATAAAACACATTCACACCTATATACAATATTAACATTCGCCCAGGGGATTCCGAGTCATGCCTTGTCACCCAAATGTGGAAGTCAAGGCAGGACCCTAGGAGATCCCCGTGCTTCTCACCCAGCTGCGTCACTGGTATTGCAAACCAGTGGAGACTGATGGAGGGCACTAGAGCAACAGACGCTTAGGACTTGAGTGGAGAATCTGGAGTACTCCAATATATACATATTTACAAAAGGTCGCGAGGCAACTGCCGTGTTAACCTCCGGGGAGGATTGTAGGAATGGCTGGAGAAGTCTTGACAACTAAGATATTTTTTTGAAGATGGTATACAACTATATATAGAAGACAGCTACAGAGTAGATAAAAGACAATAGATAGAGTATAACTATAGGTGGTATACAACAATAAAAATTGAATCTTTTAAAATATAAATATAGCCTACACTGCAATGATATATTTACCGGTTTCATAGGACATTTGAATCTTGGACGCGATGCTTCCAAAAATCCACTCCAGGGTCCTTTAGCGCTGAGCATGCTGCAGTACTCCAAATGGTACGTCAATACGTATTCGCAATCACCAACCGATGTCGTCTTGCACTTATTCAACGTTACCCAAAGCTGTTAATTATCCAATTACAATTAATTAATATATTCTTTATTTCTATTATATGATTATCACAGTTACCTCTTATTACCTTTCCTCCTGTGATGGTCTTCGTTACCTTAAAAACTAAATTCATGACGTACTTTCCTCTCCCCAACATGGCGAGTGTTACATTTTCAATCGTATTCATTCTTATCTTCGGACATTCTATGAATTCTTCTATCTTCAATGCCCGTGAAAACTGAAAAATTAGAGAAAACATTTTTTTATTGTATTCTTTATTTTAATAATAATAATAATAAAAGGCATAGCGAACCCGAAGGTTCGATGCCGACACCATCAATCGCTCATTACACAACTCCCTCCACCGTTCGCCGTCCAAACCTAGTCCCTTCAGATCGGCTTTAATGCAATCTTCCCAACTTCGCTTCGGTCTGCCCCTCGGACGTTTACCATTAGGTACAGCAAATATTAACCTTTTAGGAATTCTCTCGTTACTAAGCCCAACAATTTTACAGGCCCATTTGATACGCTGGAGTGATATCACCTCAATTATATTACTCGGATATAGTTCACGCAATTCGGCATTGTGTAACCGTCTGAATTCTCCGGTTAATTTATCCTTCTTCGGTCCGAATATTCTACGCAATACTTTGTTTTCAAAAACCTTAAGTCGTTGAACATCCCTTAAGGTAAGCGACCACGTTTCGCAACCATAAAGAACTGTAGGTATGACAATGATTTTATAGATTCTAATTTTTAAGTTTCGGGACAAGAGGCGCGAGCTAAGTAGTTTTGTCACAGAAAAATAACAAGCATTTCCCGCCTTCAGTCTAACCTTAATTTCTTCTTCAATTTCGTTTTTTCTAGTTATCGTAGAACCTAGATATCTAAATTTCTCTACCAGTTCAAACATATTACCATCAATATCGATGTCACCAGTAGTATCGCCATTTTTGCAGCTAACCATTTATTTTGTTTTATCCACGTTTATTTCGAGTCCTAGTTCTTTACTGGCATTCATTAAGTTGTCGTATTTAGTTTTATAGTTCCCACATCTTCGCTTAACAGTACCAGACCATTCGCATAGCTCAGCACGGATGTTGTCCCGCCCAGATCCAACTCGGTACGCATTACCTCCCTAATGGCATGTTCTAATGCCAAATTTATTTTAATACAAGCTTCATTTCAAAACGAAGTTTTGAGATTATTATTTTAAGCCCTCGATATTTTAATCGGTATTAAGGTGATGGGAATAAAATTAAGATTTCGAAAATTACTTTCATTCGTCACATAATATAAAAATTATTTTAACTCCGTTGTATTTTTTTTTTAAGTTAGTGAAATCAGTTTTCATGTGATTTCCATGATTTCATAGTGAAAATAAAATGAAAACATTTAATTGTTTTCAAAACTACTTAACTAAATGGAGTAAAAATCAGGGGTGTTATGTTTAAGAAAAAGGTGAAAAACGTTGTATAGTAAATGATTCCTAGTTAACGGAACATTTTTTGCTCTCAAAAATCTCCAATTTTTTATTATAGCAACTTATGATTATAATTGGGGGCTGGGGTAGCCGTACGGGCTAAGGCGGTTTTATTTTTTTTTTTTTTTTTTTTTTTGTCCTCCCCTTCCTCGCCTTTAAGGCTATACGGGGTTTTCCCGGGCCAGGGAGTGTGGGCGGGGATTTAAAAACTCCTCCGGCCACCGGGACGCGAACTCGTGACTATTTTTTTATCCAAGTCTTATATATCAAGTTGCCGGGCAACGACGGTGCAGTGCACACGCGTTAGCCTATTCGGCTACCCCGCCCACACAGGGCTAAGGCGGTTGCAATAGGTAATCAATGTTAAGCAACGTTGGATGGGTGACCGTCCACCAGGGAATGCCAAGCTGCCCGAGTCTCTCCCCCCCCCCGGTATGTGAGACCCGTCAGCCTACTGGAGGCAACTCACACCGACCGGGCGTAGGACTGATGACCCTACCCCGTGTTCTTAATCAGGAATCGGGATGTGGTCTACCAGGATGTTAGTAATTCCCCTGAGGCTCGGTCCATGGACGGTCTGTTTCGGGGAAAGAAATATAGGTCCTCGTGCGCCTGCTGACTCCGAACAGCCATAATCCATGGATCTTGTCCGATTTGTCACTGTCCTTGAACCCGAGTGAGTCGGTGGGAAGGACACTGACAGATTGGCCCTAAAGGGATCGGCTATGGAACTACGGGTGGCCTGTCGCTCCACCATGCAGACCATGGTTCGTAGCAACGTGAGATTGGGTGACCCCCTCCAGGCCATCTGAGCTCCCGCAAGCAACAAGCGTCTGTAAGGAGACCACATCTCGCGGCCATAGATCTTCATGGTCAGTAGTGCCAACCGAAAAAAAGTGATTATAATTATAACACAGTTTCTATTATAATTTATATTAAATTATTGATTACAGTGAATGAAGGAGGTTATCCGAGGTTTATTGTATGATTGCTTATAGCTTTCGATTAAGTATTTCCTAGTTATTTAAAGAATGTTCGTGATAATTGTTCTGTTTCATAATAAGTTTCTGTTAGGTTGATCATTAATTATGTTATTTTGTCATTACTGTCCATGTTAATTTCATTTTATTGGTGTTTATACTCTTGGACTGCTTAGGTTAAGTCTTTTTTCTTAAATGTGTTTTGTAAAGTTCTTCGGTGAAATGTTGGGTTAGACAAGGTTGTGTTTTAAGGTAAGTGACAGTGTAATACTCAACAAGTTTATTTTACTAAAACCTTTTGTATCTACTACTTAACATTTTTCCACAAAATAAACGTGTGTTAAGGGAAAGTATTCGATCCCTTTGTAGCTGAAACTACCTTAAGCTTAATAAATTAAAACAAAAATTATTAAGAAAAACGTTTTCGTTTATTTAAAGGTTAAATAAAAGAATTTGCATTGTAACAGTAATATCACACAGCTGCAAATAGCCGTATTGCATTGAGACAGGGGAGAGTTAAAAATATATTAATTTATTATTTATTATAACAGTATAATTGTAATATAATATAATTTTGTAATATATTACTGGCATTAACAAAATATTTACAGATATTATTAAGTAATTATATTAACTATTTAAATTATGACTATCTTACCATTTGTCTCCTGAGACTGCTTGACCTTCATAAAATATTAATACATTTTCCCCCGGCTCGATAATATTCTTAAAAATAGTTTTTTAAGATATTGGATAAGAAAATAAAATTAGAAGAGGGAAAGAGACGACGGGATAAGAGAGGAAAGAAAGGCTTGAGAGAGATTAAAAGGAACCGAAAATTTAAACTCGTCTAATCCTTGGAGCTTTGAATATAATTCTGAACTCTAGAGAAGTAGGGTACATGAAGTGCTAGCTTAATGGTTTTGGACTTGGATTATGGAAGATTACTTCCGAACCTTATTTAATTTAAAAATCTTATAATTTTGTTAAGTAGAGGGTTTGTTATCGTTTAATTATAAAGTTTTTATTTACTGGTTCTTATTTAAATGAAAGAAGGATTTAATTCTTATCCGAAGAATATAAAAGAGTTCAGTCGTTGAAAGAAAAAGAATATGGCGTTGAAATTTTGAAAAATCCATAATAAATCTAAAATCAATGCAGTCTTGGCAAGAAAGTTGACGCACGGTTTCGTGCATTATTTAGAGAAACGTTAGAAGCGATTATTTTATTTTGGAGAGAGAAGAGGAGAGAGCGTTATAAGTATTGTGTACTCGAACTTGGGTAGAAAGGACGATTACCACACATTATATATACACATATTATATAGAATATGTACACCTATTTCAAACTAAATAAAGCGAGCGAGATAACACATGTGCACAACACCGCTTTACCCGGCAACCTAATCAACAGCGTTCCAGTGTCAGGGAGGGCTTTTAAATCAGACATTAATTCCCCGCCCTCACCCCTTGGCCTGAGAAAACCCCCGTATAGCCTAAAAGGAGATGATGAGGAGCTCAAAAAAAAAAAAAATTTAAAAACCTGAATAAATTCAAATTTATCCCTTGAGTCCATTACAAGTCGTACTGAACAGATGGAAACAATTAAATTTAAATTCAGATTTTTAATTTAATATATCAATTGGTTGATTTTGAAAATCTTGAATCAGAGGATTGAATGTAACTAAAATATTTCTATACATATCTTAATAATAAATCCTACATTTGATCTTTATTTGTTAAATGTATTATTATCGTGTAACTCATTTCAATTTTAGCTTATCGTACTTTTATGAAAGTCAGTGTCCTCTTATTAGTTAAATTGTTATGAATTATTCACCTATAGGTAAGTGTAATAAAGAACATTATATTTTCCATTTTTTTAGACAAAAACTTGTTGTTGCTCTAGATTCCAGTTAAATGTCTTTAAAAAAAAGGATAAAAAAAGATAATAAATAAATATCATATTGAAATAATAAAATATAAGCTAAATCGAAAAAAAAGTGCGGTGTGTTCTTTAGAAGTGAAAATATCAAATAATATAAAAATAAAATGTCCTTCCATATTTACAATAAAATTTACCATATGTTTAAACTATTTTCTGTCCTATATTCACAAAATAATAACATTTACAGAACATGCAATTATAGTTGTGTATAAATTACTTTAGTAAACATTGCTGTGACTCATCATCATTTGTATTTGTCTAAGAATTATGCAATATGTTTATATATATTCCTGCGATATGTAAGAACTGGGTAGTTGTGACAGACTCAAACAGTGTTTTAGCTGCCTATATCCTAGAAACTCTATAATTAGAGAAATGATTAAAATTTGGTGGGAGGTAAAAAATAAAGGAATATCAGTAGTCTTTGTATGAGTACCAACTCATTACGGAATTTTAGGGAATGAAAAAGCTGACCATACGGAAGTGGATAAAAATTGTCGGTGACTAGATTAAAATATTAATTAATTTAGAAGAATAGGTTCACCAAATAAAGAAAAAACAACTGGCAGAGTGGGAAAAAGATTAGAAAATCAAAGAATGTAAGCTGAAAGAAGTGAAATATAATTGCAATAAATGGCTCACTAGTACCAGAATTTCCAATCGAAAAGAAATTATGCTGTGCCGTCTTAAGATTAGGCACTGCCAGTGTCACTGCCACTGCTACATTCTAAGAGGTCTAGAATCGCCCACTTGCAAAAAATACAGTAATACCTCAAACTGTGAAACACCTTCTGGAAGAATGTCCAAAATTCGAAAGCTACAGAAAAAACTGAGCTGTGTGCTTCAGATCATACGATGAAAATGAAAATATCAATAAGGCGAAATTAATAATATGAAACATAAATTCTTAATAATTACAAATAGGATTAAACGCTGAACTTTTTATAGGATTTAGCTGACAGTATGCAGGTTCGATTTTTAGCTTCTACGATATTTTAATCCATATCTTCAATAAAACTCGTTATCGTTTGGTTTTCGAGACAATTTTTTCTCTTTTCGCCTGTCTAACACAGCGTCCCCTTAAGGTGAAATTTTTAATAACAGCTCATTGCAAAGAGGATGAAATGATGAACATTTTCCTCTCTAACAAAATTCAGGTCCGATTTTCAGTTTTTGATATATTTTAATCCATATACAAAAATACTTCAATTAGTCAACTCCAGCCGATTTTCCCGAGTGTCATCGGAAATCTGACGGTTTATTCTAATCCTCTCCATACAAAAGTACAAAACAGGCCTAAATAAGTTTTCACCACAAAAGATAGATCTAGCAAAAACACTAAGAGATATTCCATAAAATAATGAAGAACAAGTCTCTACTTATTTATTATAACAGAATATAAAATACAGAAAAACACCAATGACCCTTTCGGGTAGAGACGAGAATGAGAAAAAAAATCGTATATTAATTTGAAAAACGTTAAAACGTATTTGGGGAAGTTTTAATTATTAAGTTAATATCTTGGTACCCCCATACCAGACTGAAAGGACTAGAAACCGCCCGACGTTTTCGACTACTGCAGCACTTACTAGACAAACGCTCTAAGCTCATAATCAACTACAAACAACTCATATATATGACAATAATAAGACCTATTTGGAATCGAGCTTTGGGGCTCCACTAAACCATCGAATTCCTCTCGTATCCAATCCTTACAATCCAAAATCCTTCGTAAAATCCTCAACGCTCCTTACTTTGTAACAAATAAAATCATCCATAAAGACCCTAATGTTCCACGTGTTTCCGATTTGGCCCAATCCAGATACCTATCCTTCCATAATAAACTGCAGAACCATCCAAATCCTCTCGTTTCAAACCTTGCTTCCTCCTCGATCCCTGATAATCCTCCGAGGCGTCTGAAAAGAAGATGGCCTCGGGAACTTCTAATATAGAACTTTAATTTTTGAGTTCTATCAATGGGTAGTTTCTCTTCATGTTACCAATGTCACATTTACTTATTGTATTTTCCATGTGATACAGTTGTAAATTTCAATAAATAATAAAAAGAAAAAAAAAAGTTAATATCTTACATTAATGAAACCATATTTGTGTCCAAAAGCACTATTTCATGCACTCTGTGCGGCATGGAAATTTTATTACTATTACTGGAAACTCCAACTGTACCAAAATACAGAACTTCGTTATTCTCTTTAATAGGCGATTTTACCGTTCGTTGTCAGGACTTAGGCTTGGGAAGGTATTTTGAGTAATTTATACTTAAGATCTTAGGGATATTATTCCATATTTGTATATTCCCGTTGCTGCCTAGTGTGAAAAATAAAATTGATCGAGGAAGTTGATTGGCTTGAGGGAACCTAGTTGGAACAAGCGAAGCGAATTGTGAAGAGTAAAGTTACTCACAGACTCCTTCCCCCTCCCGGCTGTGGATAGGCCGGCAAGAAACAAAAGACTAATCAACTGAATGAGAGCCGGAGTGGCCATTCTTCTCTGCCAGCCCGCTGCGGACGAATGACGTTCTAATGATATACGCAACATCAAACCCCAGCAACAGTGGATCGTTTACCATCTTAGATAGGAATCTGTTAATGTTCTCAGTTCAGATATCATGATTGTTTTCCGGCAATACTATTGAAACCATAAACTATTACCGTATCAATCTCAGTTATTATTTTTCAACTTTAAACCAACATTATCATAATCTTTGTTTCTGTTTGAATTTAGTGCAAAAAAATTTGAAGTATAAAAATTAATGCAATGCTGACTTATTTATGTATTTGTTTAATCGTGCAGACTCAGACCTGGAGGAAATGTATTTTAATTATTACTTCAAAATACTGTATTTAAAATACCATATATTTTGTGTTTTTAAAACATAGTGTATTTTAATTACTATGTATTTAAAATACAGTGTATTTTAATTACTATGTATTTAAAATACAGTTTATTTTAATTATTATGTATTTTTTTTTTTATTTCTTAAAGACATTTACAACTGTATTAAATAAATACATCTAGTAAATTAGAACATAATGTATATAATGACATGAAAAACACTATTACTATGTATTTAATACAAAAAATAAACCATAAATACAAAATACTCACATCTAAAGTAGATATCATTTTACAACTGATTTGCTTTATAAATTATAATTTTTTATTTTATTTAATATTTTTTTTTATGTTATGAAAGCAGGGCACAGTAGATGTATTTTTAAAGCAACCGATTGGGAACAAATAATTTATTAAATCAGCGTTTTCTTTTAAGGAACGATTTGTTACAAACTAATTGACAAACTCAAAAATAAATTGAATATGTAGATATTAATTTCAAATAACCAAACCTTTCGGCAATAAGCTTTTGTGTAATATCCGTTCCTCGAACAATTGATCATTCAACAATTCTCGGAGCATCCAACAAATTAAAGAACTAAAATTTACCAGTTTTATTGACAAAGATAATTGTATTAAAAATTTAGCACCAACGACCTTAAAAAATGTCCAAGCTCAGTTTTTCATGGGCGAGTTCTTATTCATACGATTTGCCTTATTACTTACACTTAAAGGAGCCTTATCAATTTCCTAACGTATTTTATATATTAAAAATACAAAATAAGATACGTCAATGTATTTTGTATTTTCAAAATAAAATACTGCAACAAACAACGTATTTTATATTTTATTTCTTAAAATACAAAATGCAAATAATGTATATTATTTTATATTTTAAAATACTTTATTTGAAAGTCTGGTGCAGGCAAGCATCATTTGATCAGTCTTTCAGACTCAGGTCGACTTGGTAATACTCTCACCATTTCATTTTTATATTTTTGACATCGAATTCAAATAAAAAATTATCGTTAATAAATTAAAGTGAATTTTTCATTATAGCGGGTGTGTTATCATAAAATAATAATTTATAAAAAAAATCTCAAACACAGACAGTACGGATATGTAACCCAGGGGGTCCTATAATCCCTCCCAAGTTCAATGGCGCATGAATAGTGTTGCCCAAATGCGAGACCGAGACGAGTCTTGGTCTTACAAACTCAGTCTTGTTCATGGTCTTGGTCTTGCTCAAGAGTCTTGCAGTTATTTATTAGCTTATTACTATAGAGATATTACTGTAATTTTTTAGATACGAGAAATCGAAGTAAGCCCGAATGAAAAATTAGAGGACTTAAATGCAAAAGTATATTGGTTATACCAATTATTAACATACAGTTAATAAGATTGTCAATTATTAGTAACTATTTGGCCTTAATATTTATTTAAAAAATCGATTGATTTTACCAATCCTGGTCTTGCAACAGTTAGGCAGCCTTGGTCTTGGTCTATCCAAATGCAAGACCAAGACCGATTTTGGGCAACACTACGCATGAACATCCCCTCCCTCCTAACATGACATTTCAATGCTCTTCTTTTCTTTTACATTTTTAAAATCATAGTTCATATACAATTACACTTTCATTGGTATGTTCTATGCTTTCATCTGGTCCCCTGGTTTGAATCTTTTCATTTTTTAAATTCATGACCCGATTGAAATGTGTCCCTCTCAAGAATTCAAAATCCTGTTAAAATGCGTCCCCTCAAAAATTCTGATAGCCATGAAACCCCCTTCTGGGCATCCCTGATGTAACCCAATATTTTACAACATTGAGGAGAGATATTTTCGTCTCAGGTTTTATTTCTTGAAGCAATTAAAAATTGAAGGGAACAGGGTAGCTCAGTAATCGAGACACTGTTTATTATTTTTTTTAATTTGTATTTTAAAAATAATTATTGATATTCTTCAGTCTCCGTGTTCGAGTCAGGCTCTGGCAAGATATTATTTATTTCATCATAGGAGTTTGAGATCGGGAAACTCTGTGAGGTACACACAGCTTTCATAAAGTGGGTATTTTTAATTAAATAATTGATTAAGGGAAAAAACATGGCGGCTGAGCATAGTCTCGGTCAGACCATTCTTCTGCCAAACTGTTACCAAGAAACAGTACCTTACAAAGTACTGAACCCAAGACCGAAAGATGCAAATATTATTAGTGATAGTGGATTGATATTTGACTTTTGTAGATAAAGAGAAGTTTGTTGGTGAGGGAGGTTCAGTCAAGAAAGGACAAATTAATTAACTTTTACTTTCACTTATCTATATATACAATATATAGTAAGGGAAAGTATTGTGATAAAATTTTCGAATCTAAGTTTTCAACGGAAATACACGTTTTAATGTACTCTGAGTCCAAAAAAAACCAAGTCCCGTAAAATGGTCTGTGTTCTATGTGCATAGTCTGGCTCAAAAATGAAAAGTCGTACGAAACTGATATTACGTATTTAAAATATGCCTTAAATGTTACAGCAACCTTTTACTTAAAATCGGCTGATCGGAAGCACCACTTTATATTAATGGTGAAACATATTTTTACAATTTTCTCAAAAACGACCCTAACGATTTTGATTAAACTCGGTCTTTTATAATTAAGTGACCTTAAATATCATTTAGGTCTCATTCCCATTGATGTAACTTTTCATGGCTTAAATTCTCAATGTTCAAATACGACTTCCTCTAAAGTACCTTTCATATAGTTTATTTTAAATAATTAACTATCTCTCATTATTAAGAGTTACGAAAAAATGCTGAATGTAACTTTTGAAAGAATATGATAATTGAATAAAGGAGAAAAAAATAAAAATGATACACCGATCGGAAATGAATCTCCGAAAATACTGGTCAGAAAGTATACGTATAATATATTATTGGAAAGCGAAGACTTTAAGAAAAAACTAATATTTAATATAGTAACTTGTATAAATTAACGGAGAGTGGCTAAAAAATTAAAATTAGTAATTTTTGAGAACTAATATTATTTACGTAAATCGCATGTTATCAAGGAAATTAAATGAAATTTACTAACTAAATGTAAATTTTTAAAATATTTTTAAGTTTGAAAAAGTATTTGAAATCCACCTAATCAAGCCAATGACATTGTTTAAAAAAACATTTCATGAAAGAAGAACATTTGTGTGAAAGAAGAAATGAAATAAAAAAATATTTTTTGTATACGTTTAAAATCTTAAATATATTTACTGTATTTTAATAGCGCTGTATCTGATATTATATTTAAATAATTGGGTTTCTTATCATCCGTTTACGCAGAGAAATCATAATGTAACCGTTTAGAAAATTAAAGTAGTGAATAATTTGATGAATTTTCCCTTTGTTTTTTTGTTTTTTTTTAACTTTTATTATGATATTTACAACTGTATTAGTATGAATACATCAAGTAAATTTGTACAGAGAAATATTATTACATGAAACACGCTTGTTGAGAAACTACCCACTGGTAGCACTCTAATTCCCTTTGTTAAATTCCAATTACAACTACTAACTTACAATTAGTGTGACTACTTTTGATCTGTCTATGACAGACAATGCAAATCTCTTAATTCCAATTTAGTAAACTTCGCAATGGAAAATAACACTTTAATAACTAATAGTCGTACAGTCCATAATCAACTGATCGTAAAATCCGTAATCAACCGGTGAACTAATAGATAGTATTTTTTTTATTTTAATGGTATTTATGACTTGTTAGCTATAAGCTTTTAGCTTTAGGTCGGTTAAAAATGCAATTCAAAAAATTTATAACTGCTTAGCATAGCCGGAAAATAATTTCTATCCAAAGTTGAGCGGTAAGTGAAAGTTGCGTGTTGCGCACACCAGGTTTTATTTCCTTATGTCGACGTTTCAAATAAATAAATACTAGTATCATTAAATAAATTATTTATTTATTCTTACTTTGTCCTTTCGTTAACTGAACATTCCAACCAACTTCTCTTCAAAGTTAATTATTATTATAGAAAAGTGTGCGGAACTATGTCTTGAAAGTGGAGACCGCTTTGAAATGGTATGCCAGGGTCTTAGTAATGTCGGATGACTTTCGTTTTATTATTGCCTCTCAACAGAAATATTTAGTTTATAATGCATTATATTACCTTTTATAAATAGAAGTTTATAAATTAGAGCTGAGAGACACTTTGACAGCATCTTGTTTGGCAGCTGTGTGCGTCATGGATTTAGGCCACGCCACCAGTCCTCACCTCACCTCCGAGACGTGCTGTTATTTGAAGTGTTAGCTATATATGAACTTTTTTTTTAAGTATTTAAAAAAATAAATATCAACCTTATGCGCATTTTTTATCACTTCAATTCTATTGCAACTCCAATTAATTCCATGCAAGAACCCAATTCATTTAATTGTCGGTCAAAAGATTTTTTCTTAAATCTACTACGTGGCCAATACTTTCTGTGAGTACGCGATAAATAATGGAATTAAAGTGATGATATTTAATTACGTCAATATCCATTTCGCAACATCGGCATTTTATATCATCTTCGTTACTCAGAAGATATCTTGATGAATCGCAATCTGAGCATTTCATCGAGCGTATATTGCTGGGGTGGGGTGACTTGATTGACGGCGGCAGAGTATATGGGTCTTAGATTAGAAGGAGGAAAATTCATCAGTCGATTATGGCTTGTGGAGCAGAAAGGTTGATTAGTGCCTATTTCCCCTCCTTTATCTTCTCCTCTTATCTTGTCTCTATCCACCCCTCGGCGCTATCGGCTTCTACTCCCAGCCCCTCCTTCGCTATCTCTCTTTCTCCTCCTAATTAGTACTATCAAAATTAACAAGAGGATGAGGGGTAACTGGATCTCAGATAGAGAATCCATAAGGTTCGCATTCGGTATACAATGAAGTAATTTCCTATTATTATTGAAATAGCTTTTGATAATGATTGGTAATCTATACGCCTTATAATAAGTTTTAATAAAACCTAAAAAATATCTACGAAATAATAAATACAAGATTTCTTCCAGAAAAGATACTTTACTACACTCTCAACCTACTAAGTGGGTTGGGGATTATTCACTAAGTACTCCTCATGTCGATAGTATGAAAAAAAAACTATGAGACCGCCACAAACTGTTTTTAAACCAAGAATTAACATAAAAATGAAAGAAACATATTTATTTCGCCACTCAGTTCCCAAAATAATTATAATGATAAGTACAAAGCATTGCCTAAAATTAAGATTATGTTTTCAAACTTTTATACCGATATGTTAATTAATATATGCAGGCCCCTTCTCATTATTTCGTATATATATTTCATTGAAAGATTCTTTAAAGAGCCGAATCCATGATGATAAAATATAATTATTAAACTTAAGAGGAGTTGGTTGGGGTGTTCAGTCACAAGTAACAAAGCAAAAACAATTAAATTATATTTATTTTTGCCGGCGTTTCGGATCAAAGTTCAGGCATACATTAGGGCTAAGAAAAGAAAAGATAACACTAGTAAACTATAAAAAATAATAACATGTAGATAGGATCTTAACTCTTTTATCGTGATAATTGATTTCATAAGTTCCTAAATTGTTTACCGGTTTATATATATATAAATATATATATATATATATATATATATATATATATATATATATATATATATATATATATATATATATATATATATATTAACTGTTCTATGTATATATATTAACTGTTCTTCCTCTACTTTCTCAGCGGACTTTGTTTGCGTTATTTTATATTTCCTTTATTTATGTACCATATATCTCCCTTTACGCATATATACTAACAATGACGGTTTGTTCTACCTACATGTTATTACACTATACCTTTTACCTACATATTATTTTTTACTAGTTTATTACTAGTTTCTCATATCTATTGTTGTCTTATCTTTTCTTAGCCCAGAGGAATGCCTGAACATTAGGTCGACAAAAATAAAAATAAATGTAATTTATTTATTCTTACTTCGTTACTTGTGACTGAAGACTTTAATCAACTCCTCTTCAATATATCCACTACAGTCAATTATTAATATACTATCAAAATTATTAAACAATTTTGTTTTATATGCAGAAGAAATTTCTTTAAGAAAAATCCACAAATACGATACTAAATACATATTGAATTTTCTGTTTGTTTTAATCAATGAGCTAGTGCGTTGGCAAGTTATAGGTTTCCGAAATTTTGTAAACTAATTTTAATAATTTATTAGTTCATTCAGTAGCACTGCTTATGTCCTGTTTAGATTAGCGATGATTAGGGCATTAAATTAACAAGTGATTTCGCAAAAATTTGCATTTTATTGATTCCTTCTTTCTCTCCGTGTTGAGCAAGGCATTTAGGCAACTCAGCTGACCGTTGTTCGAATGAAGCAATGTGAGAGTGCTTATTGGGACAAAAATTGAACTTTCAAAATCTATTTGAGAATGCAGAAATGTCATGCTCGGTAGCTTATGAAATAATCACGACATTTTGGACAGGAAAACAGAAACGATTACGTGGCAATCGGTCCGTTTCCCCTCACTTACACTATTCAAATCATTTAGTAGTAATAATTTCTCTAATGATATAAAATTACTTGTATATACTTTTTTTTTTTCAAAACCTTAGATTATAACTATGAAAATAGAAATAGAAATAGAAACTCTTACAGATATTTCATTCAATGGGATAACGAGTCCTTAAGATTTTAGATGGTAAGAATGATTGGTGAAGACTCAAAGACATTTAAGGAATTCCTGGGTCACAATACTTAGAATCGGTTTCCAATAAACAATAATACCTTACAAAAATCATTTGGATGTGACTGTTTTCATAAATTCTTCAGAAAAGGGTAGGCCGTTTCTAGTCGTTTCGATATTTTATGAGAGCTCTATGCTAGATTATAAAGTCCTTTTTAGTGGATCTGTTGAGCTGAGGACAATAATAATACATTATTATTGTAGGAAACTATAAATAATAAGGTTTTAGAAATATAAATATCAACTTTATTCTTATCATTCAGTTTTATGGAGCAAAATGTTAATATTTTTTAATATCTATAACTATGTATTTTTATTAACAGCATAAATTTTAGGTACAAATTTTACTTGTATACTATAAATTGTATTTCGTATTTGTAGCCTGATTTGTACGCAAATATGTATATAGAAGTGTACGTTCGATAATTATCAAATAAAAAAGAATTATAATTGTGGATTGACTATTGACTGTAGTGAATAATTGAAAAGAAGAATGGTTTGGGTGATCAGTTAAAAAAAAAAAAAGTAAAAATAAATAAGTATATTTATTCTTATTTTTGCCGACGTTTCGGCCTAATGTTAAGGATTTCATCAGGGCTAAGAAAAAAACCAGATAACAATAGGTATGGAGGAACTATAGTCATTAAAAGAAAATTAATATGTTGGTGAAAGGTATATTCTAAAATATTTAGGTAGAATAAACGTAAAGTAAAATAAAGTAGGTTGAATTAACTTAAAGCAAATTAAATTGGTAGAAAAATAACAGTAACAGAGATCTAGGAATTAAATAATAACGGCAAAAAATTAGGGATTAATGAAATAAGCATTATCAAAATAAGGTAATATAATAAATGAAAAATGAATTAACAACGAAATGTAATGGAATGTATGAGATAAAAAACGTAAGTGTAGACAAACAATAAATGGGGTGATATAGTAAAATATTATGTAAAAGTATGGTAAAAAGGAAGAGAGATAATCATAGAATAAAATGTAAAACAGAGAAAAGGAATATGAAGTTATATAAGGAAACAGTAGATGCAAATAGAAAATTTAGATACTTTGAAATCTATCAAATCATACTGACTACGAATAAGAGAATAAAAAGTTGAATTAACATATAAAGATATAAATAAGATGTAATGAGCAAATATCAATATACACAAAATAGAAGTGGAGATATGGAAAATAAAGTAACGGGAAAAAGGAAATAGAGGAGAAAACTAAGATAAGAGAGATAGACAGACCTGGTCAAACGAAGGTTTCCGCAAGACAAACTTTGTTATGGTAAGAAAAAATATTTAGTTTTTTATCAGACAAAAAATTGTACAGAAATAGTTAAGTAATTAAGGCATCGAACCAACGCTTTTGACTAATTAAAATTTTCTTTTAAGATATTTTTCTATAAAAAGTTGAACTAAGTCCTGAGTATGTAAAAAACACAAGGACTTCAGTAATGCCAATTCTGCGTGCATCCGTTTATGAAAATACTTAAAAATGAATGTGAGTAAATCTTTTTAACAGAATCTTTGTTTTGGTTTTGGATTTTGTTTGCTGATGAACTAGCTAGGTGGTATATTGCAGTGAGCGGTAATATATTCGGGAAAGGAGTGCAGTATATCTCGGTGAAGAATTGTTGGCAGTCGTTATCAGCGATCAGGTGAATTTCTCTCACTGATTTAGCAGTTGATTTTACCAACATTTAGACTATTTATAATTCATTCTGCTAATTTTTAAGCTCTTAAAATGTTCAAAATTTATAATATCCGACATTATTGAAAGCAACAAGAAATCTCGCACTCCTGCGTATTAGCGGGTGCACACTAAGAGAAAAACTTTTTTCCAATGGACTGTCGCGCGAATACATCTCTAACAGCATTGATGAAACTTCCTAAAGTTTCTCTTAGTTTTCACATATGTGGAATACTCCGAAGAAAAATAAGGAAAAATATTTTAGAATTAAATAATTTCTTACAAAAAAAAAGGAAAGAAAATCATCGAAATCGAGCCAATATTAACAGTGTTAATTTAATTACCTTGAAGTAGGCCAATAAGTCAAAATAAAAATGTTCTTAACCAGAATAAAATATTTTCAACTGAGAAACTTTATAACTTAAACAAAAATTTTTTTTTCTTAAACAACCAGTAGTCTCGTAATAAAAAAAAAAAAATCATCCCATAATTCTGTTTACATGTAAAAATTCAACGACTCATCTCATTATCTTTTACCCTTTCCTATGTGTTGAATATGAGAGATTATTTTTCTAAAACTAAATTATTGAATTATATTTTATTAATAAATAAATAATAATACATGAGTAGTGAATCAGTAAATTAGTTAGAAGTGAAATATCTGTTGACAAAGCTCAGTTAAGGTGAGTTTGTTCTAAATTTATTTGTGAAGTTGATTTTGCTTTAATTTGTCTAATTTAATTTTTATATATACGAAATCGAAGACTTGTAAATAACATTAATAAATTGATTTAAATAATTTTAGATTTTTTTAAATTGATCACACTTTAATTTTAACTGCATTGATGACAAGCTAATATCGTTTCCTCTTCTTCTCCAGTAATTTTAAACTTAATTCTGCTTAATGATGTGAGATGATAGGAGCAGAAATGAATATAAAATTTTTTTTTATATTTAGAGCTGGTTTGCCGGTATTATTTGTTTAAACTTAACGGTATGAACTGGGCAGAATTAGGTACTTCTAGTGAATCCTAAGATAGCTGAAACATCGCTTTTTAAGTATAAGTATAGTTATTATGACATTTCAAGAAATTGCAAGCAATTTTCCATATCGCAAATCGCCCGAAAAAAACATACATACTCTTCTTTCCATAAAGGTTTGAACTTATAAAACCATTTTTCGGATCTTTCCCCTACCTATACCCTCGGAAGTTATTGAGGATTTAAAACGCTGGAGTGTCTACCATTACTTTTAATTTATTTAATTATTTAAAATAATAATGTCTAATTGTCAATTCTGCCCAAGTTACATACATACAACTAGTTTAATGGCTAATTTAAAAAAAAAAAGTTAAATACTTTTTATTATTACATACATGTAACTTTATATATTTATATGTTATTATAATAGATGGTTATGAAGTAGGCAATAAATTATACAATATCTGAACAATGTAATGTTTACAATACAAAACACAAGACGTGAATTTTAAACATTATATTGATATTTTTACAAAATTTATTTTACGTGAAATTTTATCACCCTGATTGGTTTTCCTTTCCTCATATTAATGGAAACTAAAGAACTGTTATATCTTGTATTAAAACGTGAATAAATGAAAAAGTAAGTACGTTATTAAAACGTTTTCAAGGAAAATATAATCCTAGTGGTAATAAAAAATTACTCAAAAATATTTTGGTTGGAAAGTTAATTGGGAGTTGTAGTTACAGAGAAACAAAAATAAATAAAATGCAATGCTTCCCTTCCTTCGGTAGTGAAGAAGCAAAAGTGTTCAACATCCTCCGTACGCATATGCATGTGCATGCATCGCTACCAATTGCCGTACAATACTCGCACTGCTTTACAGACAAAGCAGGTTTTAAATAAATAACAAAAAATCCCCCGTATAAGTAGCCCTAACAATAAAATTGTTTATTTTTATGTGTGTTTCTCACAGTGTCTGCAACTGTTTATCTTAGCTACCATATTACCTACTTTCAACTGATTCTCTACAAATTGGTAGTGAAAGCTAACTTTTCGTCCCTTTTTACAGGTCTAGTAAATGCTTCAATGGTTAGATGAGAACTAACACATTAAAATATTTTCCACTATGGGAAAAGTTGTTACATGTAAAGTCACAAAGCAAAAATACAATATACTGAACAAAAAAGGAGTAAAATGTTTAAATGGGGAGGTGAATAGAAAAGGGCAGGGTAGAAATAGTTTTGGATATTTATAGCACCTTCCGTTTCGGTGGAACTTGACCCCATCTCCAGTGAAAGGGTTGAGGCTGTGGTAGATTAGGTTGAAATATTTTCCTCCGGGCGTACACGATTTCCTTAAAGCATCGTGGGCAGTTGTTGCCCTCCGGGATTAACAGAAAGATCTAATGTCCTTCGATGGGTTCAACGGTGTCAAGAGTAATCACTTTTATTAAGAAGTGAAGAAGCAAGAAGAGCTCGTGATAAAAATTTTAAATTTAAATCAATTTTAATTGAGTCTGGTCCCTCTTGAATGATCCGTTATCTAGGACTCCAGCTGTACAAATGTCTAATAACACTCATACAAGACTGAGAGACATGAAACTGCTAGACGTTTTTGGTTACTTTAGCACTAACTAAGCACTTACGCTCTAAATTTACAATTAATTATAAAAGACTGATTTACTTGACTTAAGGTATAGTTGGATTTATGTACTTGAGCTTTGATGCTCCATAAAACATCAAATTCTTCTCGTATGTAATACTTACAATCTTTTCTTTTTTGGGGGAGGGGGGGAGGTCCTCCCTTTCCTCGCTTTTAAGACTATACGGGGTTTTCCCGGGCCAGGAAATGTGGGTGGAAAATAATTCTTACACTCCAAAATCCTTCATAAAATCCTCAATGCCCAATACTTTGTCACAAATAAAATTATCCACAATGACCTTAATGCAGGAGTGCTATAGCCCCTCCTAACACCAAGGTCAATGTCGAAAAACCTACCCTCCTTCGCCTTCCCCCACTCCCAAAATATTTTTGCTCATATTTTCTTAAAAACAGAGCAAGCGAAGGTAGAATTAGAAAAATTGTAGATCATATACATTTACACTTGATGCAATCTGCTCTTTCTTTTCTCCTTGTCTCTTAGTATGAAACTTCTCATTCCGAAAATTCATAACCCTGTCAAAACATGCTCCCTCAAAAACTCGTCAAAATATGCCCCCCTCAAAAATTTTGATGGCGCTACATGCCCCATGAAACCCTCTTCTAGAAACCTCTGCCTTAATTTTCCAAGTGTTGTCAGTTTTGCCTAATCGAGATATACATCCCTCCATAATAAACTTCAGCTCAATCCAATTCACTAGCACATGGCATCCGCTTCGACTTCAGACAATCCTCCTAAGCTTCTGAGAAAAGAAATGGTCGAGAATCTCCAAATATCGAATTATAATGTATATATTTATTTAATGGATCTATAATAATCCCAATGTTGTACAAGAAAAATTTTGTTCAAACAAATTTCTACTAGTATGATTATATATTATATCTTTCAGGTTCTAAAGTTACTTTGATAATGATAATTCTACTTTGTCTCTTATGCTAAAACATCCCTTAAAAATGACACACGAGAACATTAGTCAAGTATACCGCTATCCTTTTTTTTTTTTTTTTTTTCTAGTGAGAAACTAAATCTTTTTATTGAGGTATAATACATTATACCACACTTAAGGGTACTGAGAATTAAAGCTGTGAGGCACATTCATACCACATATAATAAAATATAAAATAAAAATGAAATATATACGTCTTTTAGAAATGTTAATTTATAACAAAGAGCTATTATGTTAAATTGGTATTAATACCCAGTTGGCAATGCGAATACTCTTTCTACATGGAGGATAGCAGGCTCTCTGAATAAGGAAAATTTACATGCAGTTGGATATTTTATAATTATGCAAATACATAGAGCCGCAATACATAGAGGATGTCAATACCCATAAGTGCAGACTTTCCATTTTGATTGGGGTAGAAAAAAAATGGCGGTTATTTATATTATGTGTAAAAATTCAACATACTTAATAAAAAACGAACAAATAAAATATTGAATATTTAAAAATAAATTCAAATATTAAATATAAAATGTTGGAACAGTTGTACATTTTTTTTATTTGTGTGCATATGGATATATTTGAAAATATCTGAACAAACCAATTGGACATTTTACAATTTATTTAAATTAAAAATAGGGTGAAGGGAGACAGCCTCTATAACATAAATACATTTCTGAACTTTTTCAACTAAAAATTAATAATGAAGAGAAGAATAGTTGGGGTGCTCAGTCAAAAAAGGAAGGCAAAAATAAATTATAATATTTATTTTTTACATCTGCCGACGTTTCGACCTGAAGTTCAGGCCATCATCAGGGCTTTCTCCTAAAATGTCAAAGTGAGAATGTCCATTCTCACTTTGACATTTTAGGAGAAAGCCCTGATGATGGCCTGAACTTCAGGTCGAAACGTCGGCAGATGTAAAAAATAAATATTATAATTTATTTTTGCCTTCCTTTTTTGACTGAGCACCCCAACTATTCTTCTCTTCATTATCCACGACAGTCAACCAATTACCAATGAATTTTAAAAATTAATAATGTTAAAAACTGAAAAATGTTTTCAATTTCTTTGACTTCACATCCTCCAAATAAAAATAAAATGTTTTCATAGTCTGACTAGTCGTGTTAAAACTTCTGAAAAAAAACATTCTCTATAAAATATATTTATATTTGTACTTATTAAATACGTTTTTCCAACTTAATCGCCGAAACATTATATGAAAATCGCTTAAAAATGGATATGCCCACATGAGAGGTGGGATACATACTGGCGCTAGGGCTTGATATCCCGATAATTGTATTGAATATTTTAATCCAACTGTAATGGATTGCTGATCGGATGTGATATTTTTAATACCTGATAAAACATATATTAAATATGTACCTCTCACTCACTCTCTCTCTCTCTCTCTCTCTCTCTCTATATATATATATATATATATATATATATATATATATATATATATATATATATATATATATATATATATATAAGTTATGGTTAGAGGTAAGACAATATAACAGTTAATCCTAAGTTAATCCTATTTATGAAGTGTAAACAAAGTGTAATACTATATATATGGCATTACTAAGGCAATAAAGTCAGTATTATTTGAGTAACCACGTGCTTCATTTCGGATCCTTTTTTCCCTTTTTTTTATTATTTCTTGTTCGAACTGACGTAAGTGGTGCCGAAACCCGGGACGTTTAGATTCAGTCGGGGAAGTAGTTTTTTTTTCCTCCTTCTCTTTCTTTTCGTTGTTGTTATTAACGTCACAAGAAATAAAAAAGAGGAAGGATGCCGAACGGAATAGGGCAACCACCAGCATCCACCGCACAACAGGTAGCACAGCAGGTAGCACAGGCGACACCGCCGACGGCACCACCAGCAGCACCGTTGGCTCCACCGCCGGCGTTCCCTCCGCTGTCAGAGGCGTTAGCGAGGGATTTTCCTCCACTACCTACGGAAACGTTGGCATCAGCACATGCAACTACGTTAGAGTGGTTGAAGGTGAGAACGGCGACGTCGCAGGACCTTAGGAGAGCGATATCCGACTTGGAAAGATTCGATGGAGGAGTGGGTGAGTTGAATCACTTCCTAAAAGGTGGCGATCGGGTGATATCGCGTATATTGGCTAAGGAGGAGGAAAACCTGATAGACCCGATGGACGCCAATGCATTAAGGGCAGCCTTGGTATGCCGGGTTAAGAGGAGCGTGCTGAATATGATTCAGGCGGATGAAGACACTCCATGGAATGTTGTGAAGGATCGGCTGAAGAAGGCGTTTGGAGGAGGTCGATGGGCGCCCGAGGAGGACATCTTGCAGATGTTCCGGGAAAGGAAACAGCCTCATCAGACCAACGGGCAATATGCTGCAAATCTGCTGGCACGATTTAACCACGTAACAGAGAAGACGAGGGAAGTGGCTGATGCGGTGGAAACGGGAGCCAGGATGGCATTTTTGTCAACCATCCTTAAAGTTCAGTTAGGGAGAGATACTGGAAAGAAGGATGGACTACCGAGGGACAAGAGCTTTGTGGAGTGTGCTCAAGAGATGATAGATGCAAGTGCTCGGGATGAAGAAGCAGCCCGTGGGGATGAAGAGAATGAGTATGGATGGAACACGGTTTCGTATAGGGGGCGGAAACCGGGAGGTTCAGAGCAAGACAGGAGGGGTGGAAGAAAAGAGGAGGAGAGGTTAGTACAAGAGAAAGGCCGGCAATGAGAGAGAGAAAGCCAGGCAAAGAAAGGAAGAAATGGACAAAGGAAGACAGGAGATGTCACGGGTGCGGAAAGATAGGCCACCTAGTGGCGAATTGCCCACGAACCCGATGTTTCGAATGCGGAACCGAGGGACACATTGCCAGACAATGCCCGTATATGAGTAGACGGGGAGATGTGGGCCGGGATGAACCAATGGAGGTGAACGCCCAGAGATTGTGGAGAAAGAGAGGAGCAGTATCGGAGTCAGATGAGTCATCAGGGACATCTGGAACCGAGGAAGAGGAGACGGAGATAAGAAGAGCTCGAGGAGGAAGAGTTAGCAGGAGGAGTGGAGAAGGAGGAGCCGTTGCGGACAGGAGAGGAAGATCAGACGAATGAGGAGAGGAGCAGAGGAGAGGCAGCCACGCGGTAGTAAATAATATTGGAGGTGAGTGCGTTGGTTTGCCAATTATAAGTGTTGTGGGGAGGGGGAAGTGTTTTGTAGATACGGGGAGCTCCAGTACAATATTATGTAAAAAGATGCTGGAGGAATTGTGTAAAGGAGAGAGGATACCAGAAATAAGAAATTGTAAGTGTAAGTTGATTACTTTGGGTGGTCCTTGTAGAGTCGAGGGGGAGGTAGAATTAGATCTGGATCGATGGGTGGCCGGAATCGGGAAATTGAGGGTTCACGTGGTGGAGAATATGCCGAGAGAGTACGGAGGCATAATAGGTTGTGACTTATTGAGTAAGGTAAGGCCGAGGATAGATTACAGGAGTACAGGTTGGGTTGTTCGAATGGGAGGGAAGAAGTATCGGTGTAAGCGATTGAGGGTGGACGGGACAGGGAATGTCGGGGCAATAGAACAAGCGGAACATTGGGTACAGAGGATAAAGAGGGAGTACGCGGATATTTTTTTTAAAGACGGGGAAGTGTTGACTGCAACAGGGAAAACGGTCCATGAAATTCCTTTAAAACAGGAGAAAGTGACATACGTTAAGGAACGACGTTATCCGCAAGCGCTACGGAGACACATCAAGGAAGAGATCGAGAGCTTGAAGAAGCAAGGCATAATCGTGGATAGCACGTCACCGTACAACAGTCCCCTATGGGCAGTGAAGAAGAAGACCACGACAGGGGAGGAGAAGTATAGGGTAGTGGTAGACTTCAGGAAGCTCAACGACAATACCTTGGATGAGAAATACCCGCTCCCACGATTTGAAGACATCATTGACAGACTGAGCGGAGCCACAATCTTCAGCACTCTCGATCTAAAGGCAGGTTATCACCAGATACGTATGCATCCCAGGGATCAACATAAGACAGCTTTTTCATTCGAAAGGGGGCATTATGAGTTTACTCGCATGCCGTTCGGGTTGAAAAACGCTCCTATAACCTTCCAGAGGTTTATGGACGAATTTTTGAGGGGACTGGATGAAGCATTCTGCCAGGTATATATGGATGATCTCCTGGTCTTCAGTAAAAATGAAACGGAACACATTGATCATTTGCGCCGCGTATTTGACAGAGTGAAGCAGTTGGGGTTAAAATTGTCTGCTGAAAAGTCGATTCTGGGGCAGGATGAGATCAATTTTCTGGGACATTCGATTTCGAGGGAAGGAATCAAGCCTGATAAGCAGAAGGTAGAGGCGATACAAAAGATGGCGATGCCCAGAGATGTCAAGGGGATCCGGAGATTATTGGGGACGTTGAATTATTATCGTCGGTTTGTCCCGGAGATGGCGGAATATCTAGCACCTCTTAATAATCTCCTAAAGAAAGGCCGGAAGATCGCAATAACACCAGTGATAGAGAATAACGTGCGGAAGTGCATGGCAAGGTTGCAAGAAATGCCGGTACATGCTTTTCCCGATTTTAGCAAGGGTTTTATTATCACCACTGACTCAAGTGAGTATGCATTGGGAGCAGTACTTGCGCAGGAAGGAACGGACGGGGAACAGCCAATAGCGTATGCGAGTCGGCGACTCACAGAAGCGGAAACAAGGTATAGCGCCCTGGAAAGGGAACTCTTGGGAATAGTATGGGCGGTCGGCCATTTTAGACCGTATATTTTTGGTCGGAGGTTTAAAGTGCATACCGATCACAAACCGTTGCAGTGGGTGGGCAACCTGAAGGAATCATCGGCAAGGGTCACGCGATGGAAGCAGTTCCTAAGTCAATATAACATGGAGGTCAGGTATAAGCCAGGCAAGGAGAATATAGTAGCGGACTGGCTGTCCAGAGCCGTAATGATAAATGCCATTGAGGAGGAAGAAGGGGAGTCGTCGCGGGACGTGCGGCAGTTTTTGAGAGCATGGACACCGGAAGGTGAAGGGGAACCCGGGGATGCGAGAACAGAGGAATCGAGAGGAGAAGAGAGCTCGGTGGATGAAAGGCCTACCGACATGGAGGAATGTGAAGAGATCATTAACGATAAGCGACGACAAGTGATTTGGAAGACCAGAACGTCGGGGCTTATGAAGATCGACTTCACTAAATATGGGAAGAAGAAAATTAATACCATTTGGTCCCAACCAGGGGTGAAAGAGGAACAGATTTGCAAGGCTTTGCACGATGCCTCGGAGCCGGGGAAAATTCACCATCTGTATGTAGGCAATGCAACCACTTGGGAAAAGATCAAGAAACTCTGGAGGGCAGAGAAAATAGGTGTCGACAGGTCATTTATTAAATGTAAATACTTGGTTGAAACATTAATGGACAAGGAGCAGCAAAGGGAGGTAACACTGGCACATCACCAGGGCAAGACGAACCATCGGGGGTACAGGAAACATTCCACGCACTACGCAGGAGATATTATTGGGATGGTATGCGGAAAACGATCTCGGAAGTCATTGGAATGTGCGAAGTGTGCGCGCGCACTAAGTATGACAGACGACCACCTCAAGGAGTACAAGAAGAAACCCCTACAGGAGATACGCCGTTGAAAGATGTGCAAATCGACACATTCACGTGGAGAGGCTTTAAATGGGTCACCATGATAGACCTCTTTAGCAAAATGGCAATGGCACATCGGGTACAGGATAGGTCGGCGGAGGCTGTCGTGGGAGCTCTCCAAACGTGGGTTCAGTTCTATGGAGTGCCAGATCGCATAACGTTGGACGGAGGCAGGGAGTTCGACAGCAGTACCATCCGAGAATAAGCGAAGCGCTTGGATATAGTTTGGCACTTCAATACGACGGGACATCCAAAGGGCAGGGGAGGTATCGAGAGGTTGCATAGCACCCTAAGTGATCACCTACGTATATATCAGGGGAGCAGGGATTAGAAGCGGACGTAGCAATGCAGAGGGCGGTAGCGGCCTACAACCATTCAATCCACTCCGTTACAGGGTTTTCCCCAGTCGAGGTACTGTTCGGAATAAATATACGGCGTCGAGATCGGAAGGAAACAGTCACGAGCGAGGACCACGCTCAACAGATAACGTGTAACAGAGCGGAAATAAGGAAAGTGTGGGATAAAACGAAAGGGAGAATAGAGAAAGAGAAGCGGAAAAGGGTGGAAAAGGTTAATTTGAACCTCAGAGATAGAATGGGTGCTTTGAAGATAGGGACGGTCGTCTATCGTAGGGTCGGATCCAATAGGGGGAAGGAATTGATGCGCTACGAAGGACCATTCAAGGTAATTATACTTAGAGAGCACAACGTTTGTACGATCCAAAGTCTCAAGGATCCCAGAAAAAGGAGAACCGTTCACATAGAACAGTTAAAACTCCCGATAGAGACGGAATCACTACAGTAGTGGGATATCCTCTTTTCTGTCTCCTACAAGCTAGGGACTGACGCTAAAAGGTTAATTTGATTTTGTTGTTCACTTGTGGCTGTAAGATAACAGTGTCTTTTAATTTCATTTTTATTGTTTTTATTTTATTATTACTTTGGCTGTTCTAGGTACTCCAACGGCGATTATACCTTTTATTTTTTGTTTGTTTGTAGTTGTTGTATTTTGGTTATGTATTACGTCAGTTACCCTGCATTAGTTTATGAGGAATGTTCATAAACTGGCGGGGGGGAGTTATGGTTAGAGGTAAGACAATATAACAGTTAATCCTAAGTTAATCCTATTTATGAAGTGTAAACAAAGTGTAATACTATATATATGGCATTACTAAGGCAATAAAGTCAGTATTATTTGAGTAACCACGTGCTTCATTTCGGATCCTTTTTTCCCTTTTTTTTATTATTTCTTGTTCGAACTGACGTTAGTTATATATATATATATATATATATATATATATATATATATATATATATATATATATATATATATATATATATATATATATATATATATAACTTATAACATATATATATTATTCCTTAATTATTAAATTTGTCCTGTAACTTTACACCATTTTTAAATATAATGGTTCTAATTTATATAGTTATGTCAGGTAGTATGAAGATATGTACACAATATTTAAACAAAAATTGCTTAATTTTTGACAAAAGAATGTATATAATTAAAAGAATATATTTAATTAAAAATAAAAATATAACAAATTCATGCAGAGACATTTTTTTCCTAATAAAAGATTCTAAAGAATTTTGTAACAATTAAAAAAAATATTTATAGCTAAGTTTAACATACACAAATATATATATATATATATATATATATATTATATATATATATATATATATATATATATATATATATATATATATATATATATATATATAATGAATATTAATGAATCCCTAAATAAATGAAAATTTAAATAATTGGAATATTTAGGGCGTGATAAAATAGTTACTTAACAACTAATAGGGCTTAACCTAGCCAGCTAATCATCTTTTCTTAATCGATTTCAGTTTACATAATTTATTCATCCATGTATTGTAGCTTATTTGTTATCAATTTTTATTTTTTGTAATTTTTTTTATGTAAATAGTATACATAGTTCTTATACTAATCAACGATTCTAAAAGTACGTAAAATACTTATTTACTGTATATATATATATATATATATATATATATATATATATATATATATATATATAATATATATATATATATATATATATATATATATATATAAGTTAAGCGTCGTCGGACTTGAAAAATAAAAAAAAAGAAGGAAAGGGATAGAGATGCAACACACACGGCTTCTGAATAAACACTGCTTTATTCGTTCCATAAGTCTCCTTATATACAGTTAGCATGTTTGTTTACATTGCCAGATGGTATTAAGGCTGATATCGCCAGTCTCCGGTCTTTATCTCCCCCCCACCAGTTTACGAACAGGATTTTCGGAAACTTAAATATTCCTAGATCGGAGCCAACAGTGACCAGCCTTAACACTTTACAATTGTTCTTACAATATACCCTTAAAAGATAATAAAACTCACTTCCACTCAGCTGGAAAAATAATAAAAATAAATAAATAAAAACACAGAAACTAAACACAACACTTGCTTCCAAGAACAGAACTCTTAATAACCTAAAAAAAAATATATGATACAATTTCCTCTACAGTATTACTCTAATTCTATTTACAAAAACAAAAAAAAATTACACTATAGTTAATGATGTAGAGATGGTTGACCGTCGATATGATATGAGAAGGAATTAGTCGAGGGTGCGGTCAAAAAAAAAAAAAAAATTAAAATATATAAATAATTTTAATTTTTGCCGACGTTTCGACCCACTTTGCAGGTCGTCTTCAGGGCTACAAAAGATACAAACATGTTGAAAATATAAAAATAAAATAAAAAATAAATATAAGTATATATAAATTACGAAGAAGTTGTCAGATACAGAAATAAAAGATAAAGAAAATAAATACATGATAAGAAAATAGATAAAAGAAAATAAATACATGAATGTTAACGAATAAATGAATGTTAACGAATAAATAGATTGAAAATTGAATAACTATTGTTACAGTAAAGTTAAAATATGGATAAGATAACATAATAATAAGATATCAGTGGATAACAAGCAAGTGGAGGTTACCTTTAATTGTAAATAAACAGATAACGGGACCAAAGGTTAAGAAGTGAAGAAATTGAAAGATTAATAGGGTAACATTAGTGTAATATTGTTGGGATAGATTATTAAGTATAAATAACTCTATAAGAAAACAATAATTTTAAAAGAATACTTTAAAATGTAAGAATAAATGTAAAAACAAGGTTATGATGATAAAGAAACAAAAAACAGGTTGTACTATATATAGATGACAATTGACATTTAGTTTTTTGAAAGCGGTAATGGAATGGTAGGCTGTATGAAGATAATAATAAGGTGTATAGTTGAAGGATAGGTGTGTTAAGAAAGGAATCTCAATAAAAGTCAAAACATACCGTTGGATGTGGCACTGCGGGAGGCGGTTGAAACACTGGCAGTGTCAAAAACTCTAGTTAGCAGTGTCAAAAAAAAGTTCTAGTAAAAATAAACGCATACATACATACACATATATACACATACAAACACACACACACACACACACACATATATATATACATATATATATCATATATATATATATATATATATATATATATATATATATATATATATATATATATATATAAAAGGAAAAGTAAAAGAAAGTATAAATGGAAGTGAGAAGATTAAATAGAGGTTTATGATCGAGACTTTTTTAAAATGTTGATGATTTGGGAGTAGGCGAGTGATAGATTTTGCTTGTCGGTTTTTAAGTTAAGTGGTTTGTAGTCTAATTGAATGAAAACACTTTCCGTAAGTAGTCTTTTGTCGTGGTTAGGTACTGTGGCAAGAATGGAGGTATTGTCAAAGTCAAATGTGTGGTTTGAGGTTAAGGCGTGTTCAGAGAGTTTAGAAGCAGTAGAGTTCTTAGAAGTAATTGAGTATTTGTGTTGTTTGATGCGGTCTTTAAGTTGGTTTTTGGTTTCTCCAATATAGGCGGAGTTACAATTGGTGGTAGAGCAAGGAATGCGGTATACGATATTAGAGCGGTGTTGCGGAGGGATGGGGTCTTTTAGGTTGGAGTAAATATTGGCAAGTTTGTTATAGTTTTTAAAAGCAACTCGCAGGTTGGGAATAGAGGAACGTAAAGATTTTTGAATTCTATCCGAAAGTAAAGGGATGTATGGTAGAGATCTATATAAAGGAATGGGGGGCTGATTTTGAGAACTAGAGAAAGGGATGGAGGATGAGGGGCGGGTTTTGTAGTCAGTAATAAGTTTTTTAATGGTGTTGGAGGGGAAGTTATTAGACAATAGTATCCGTTGTATGCGTCTAGTGTTTGTTTCATGTAGGTAAGGGTCAGATAGAGAAAAACATCGGTGAATGAGGTTTTTGGCAACGTTAAGTTTTTGGTGAAAGGGGTGTTGAGAATAGTAGTTGAGTAATCTGCCAGAGTATGTTGGTTTTGTGTACCAGTCTGTGGATAAAGTATTGTTGGGATGTCTTTTAATGAGAAGATCGAGGAAAGGGAGGGAATAGTTATCTTCGTATTCAACTGTAAAAGAGAGGCGGGGATGATATGAGTTAAAGGCGGAAAGGATGTCAGGAATAGTATCAGGATTGACGATGAGAAGAAGGTCATCGACGTATTTTTTTATAAGAAATATGTCGTTAGGAAACTGTGGGGCTATGGTGTTTAGGAGATCATTAAGAACAATGTTAGATAAGTCGGGTGCGAGAGGATTACCCATAGCTAATCCTGCAATTTGATTATAAAATTGTCCATGGAACTGGAGATAACCAGATTTGCAACAAAGTTGTAGGGATTCAATAAATGATGAACGGTTAAGGGAGGTATGAGACTCTAAGGATGACCAGTTATTTTCTACTATAAGAAAGGCTTTATCTATAGGGATGTTGGTGAAGAGGCTTCTCCTCATCTCTTATAACTCTGTGGCTCCCCGTTTCTATGGTCTTCCAAAAATTCACAAACCCGGCACTCCCCTCCGTCCTATCACTTCTAATATCAACTCTCCCTCTTTAAAACTCAGCAAATTTCTACTCCCATCCTTACAAATCCTTAGTCATGACAATCCATATGATATCCACAACTCCTTTCATCTACATAATTTGTTATTATCCCTAACCATTCCCGATAATTACATTCTAGTCTCCTTCGACGTTAAAAGCCTCTTCACCAACATCCCTATAGATAAAGCCCTTCTTATAGTAGAAAATAACTGGTCATCCTTAGAGTCTCATACCTCCCTTAACCGTTCATCATTTATTGAATCCCTACAACTTTGTTGCAAATCTGGTTATCTCCAGTTCCATGGACAATTTTATAATCAAATTGCAGGATTAGCTATGGGTAATCCTCTCGCACCCGACTTATCTAACATTGTTCTTAATGATCTCCTAAACACCATAGCCCCACAGTTTCCTAATGACATATTTCTTATAAAAAAATACGTCGATGACCTTCTTCTCATCGTCAATCCTGATACTATTCCTGACATCCTTTCCGCCTTTAACTCATATCATCCCCGCCTCTCTTTTACAGTTGAATACGAAGATAACTATTCCCTCCCTTTCCTCGATCTTCTCATTAAAAGACATCCCAACAATACTTTATCCACAGACTGGTACACAAAACCAACATACTCTGGCAGATTACTCAACTACTATTCTCAACACCCCTTTCACCAAAAACTTAACGTTGCCAAAAACCTCATTCACCGATGTTTTTCTCTATCTGACCCTTACCTACATGAAACAAACACTAGACGCATACAACGGATACTATTGTCTAATAACTTCCCCTCCAACACCATTAAAAAACTTATTACTGACTACAAAACCCGCCCCTCATCCTCCATCCCTTTCTCTAGTTCTCAAAATCAGCCCCCCATTCCTTTATATAGATCTCTACCATACATCCCTTTACTTTCGGATAGAATTCAAAAATCTTTACGTTCCTCTATTCCCAACCTGCGAGTTGCTTTTAAAAACTATAACAAACTTGCCAATATTTACTCCAACCTAAAAGACCCCATCCCTCCGCAACACCGCTCTAATATCGTATACCGCATTCCTTGCTCTACCACCAATTGTAACTCCGCCTATATTGGAGAAACCAAAAACCAACTTAAAGACCGCATCAAACAACACAAATACTCAATTACTTCTAAGAACTCTACTGCTTCTAAACTCTCTGAACACGCCTTAACCTCAAACCACACATTTGACTTTGACAATACCTCCATTCTTGCCACAGTACCTAACCACGACAAAAGACTACTTACGGAAAGTGTTTTCATTCAATTAGACTACAAACCACTTAACTTAAAAACCGACAAGCAAAATCTATCACTCGCCTACTCCCAAATCATCAACATTTTAAAAAAGTCTCGATCATAAACCTCTATTTAATCTTCTCACTTCCATTTATACTTTCTTTTACTTTTCCTTTTATATATATATGTGTGTGTGTGTGTGTGTGTGTGTTTGTATGTGTATGTATGTATGCGTTTATTTTTACTAGAACTTTTTTTTTGACACTGCCAGTGTTTCAACCGCCTCCCGCAGTGCCACATCCAACGGTATGTTTTGACTTTTATTGAGATTCCTTTCTTAACACACCTATCCTTCAACTATACACCTTATTATTATCTTCATACAGCCTACCATTCCATTACCGCTTTCAAAAAACTAAATGTCAATTGTCATCTATATATAGTACAACCTGTTTTTTGTTTCTTTATCATCATAACCTTGTTTTTACGTTTATTCTTACATTTTAAAGTATTCTTTTAAAATTATTGTTTTCTTATAGAGTTATTTATACTTAATAATCTATCCCAACAATATTACACTAATGTTATCCTATTAATCTTTCAATTTCTTCACTTCTTAACCTTTGGTCCCGTTATCTGTTTATTTACAATTAAAGGTAACCTCCACTTGCTTGTTATCCACTGATATCTTATTATTATGTTATCTTATCCATATTTTAACTTTACTGTAATAATAGTTATTCAATTTTCAATCTATTTATTCGTTAACATTCATTTATTCGTTAACATTCATGTATTTATTTTCTTTTATCTATTTTCTTATCATGTATTTATTTTCTTTATCTTTTATTTCTGTATCTGACAACTTCTTCGTAATTTATATATACTTATATTTATTTTTTATTTTATTTTTATATTTTCAACATGTTTGTATCTTTTGTAGCCCTGAAGACGTCCTGCAAAGTGGGTCGAAACGTCGGCAAAAATTAAAATTATTTATATATTTTAATTTTTTTTTTATTTTTTTGACCGCACCCTCGACTAATTCCTTCTCATACACTATAGTTATGTTTTAACAGCCAAAAAAAAACATATTTCTTCTATACCGCGGTGAGGGTACTACGAATCCGTTGGTCTATGTTCCGGTTCTATCATTGGGAGCTTTAATTGTTCGATGTGAACGGTTCTCCTCTTTCTGGGCTCATTAACGCTCTCGATAGTTAGCAGATTATGCTCCCTAATAGCAACCACCCTGAATGGACCCTCGTACCGTAGCAATTGTTTCCCCCTGTTGGTTCCCAATCTCCGGTAAACTATTGTTCCGATCTTTAGTTCCCCCATTTGGTCGCGTACCTGCACATTCTGCCTCTCCACCCGCTTCTTCTTTTCGAGCTTAATTCTCGCCGTTATCTTTCCCCATGTTTTCTCTACCTCTACCCTATTGCTCTGAATTTGCTCTACTAACGGTTCGGTAATCGTAGTTTCCCCATAATCCCGCCTTGGCCTGCGCATCCCGAATAGAACTTCTATGGGTGAAAATCCCGTTACGGAGTGAATCGAGTGGTTATAGGCTGTTACCGCCTTCCTCATTGCCACATCTGGCTCCAACCCTTTTCCCCCCTGATATACACGGATGTGGTCGCTTAGTGTGCTGTGCAACCGTTCGATACCGCCTCTACCTTTAGGATGTCCCGGGATGTTATAATGCCACGCAATCTCCAATCGCTTCACCTCCTCCCTAATCTCGGCATTGTCGAACTCCCTACCATCGTCCGATGTAATCCTCTCGGGGACCCCATAGAACTGCACCCAGGTTTGTAGGGCTTCCGCAACTGCATTGGCTGACTTATCCATCACTTGATGTGCCATCGCCACTTTGCTGAATATGTCGATTACCGTGACCCACTTTAATCCATTCCAGGTGAAAGTATCGATCTGGAGGTCTTGTAGCGGCATATTCCCTGTAGGTGTCTCCTCCTGAACTCCTCTGGGGGGGTGTCGATCGTATTTTGTGCGCATGCATATCTCACATTTCCCAATGATTTCCTGGATGGACCTCTTCATGCCCCACCAGAAATACTTTCGACGTAATGCCTGCAACGTCTCATTCACGCCTCGGTGGTTGGTTTTTCCCTGGTGATATGCCAATGTGACTGCTTGCTGTTGCTCTTCGTCTTGTATCGTCTCCCCCGCATATTTGCACCGAATGAATGTCCTGTCCGCGCCTATTCGCTCGGATCTCCACATTCGCTTGATCTTGTCCCATACTGTATTATTCCCCACATACAGATAATGCGTTTTACCCGCTTCCGAGGCGTCCCTCAGTGCCGTATAGATTTGCTCTTCGCTTACCCCGGGTTGGGACCAAATGACGCGAATCCTACTCCTTCCGTATCTTCTGAAATCTATTTTCATGATCCCGGCTGTTCGTGTCTTCCAGATCACCTGACGATGTTTGTCATTAACGATTTCATCTATTTCGTCCATCTCCGCTGCCCTTTCCTCGGCTGAACTCTCCTCTTCCGGGGACTCTTCCCTGTCCTCTATACCCGCGGTATCATTTGCCCCTTCGCCTTCGGGAGTCCATTCACTCAAGAACTGACGCAAGTCCCGCGATGGTCCTCCCCTGTCATCTTCAACCGCGTTTATCATGATGGCCCTAGAGAGCCAGTCTGCCACCACGTTTTCCTTTCCCGGCTTATATACCACCTCTATATTGTATTGGCTAAGGATCTCTTTCCATCTCGTGATCCTAGCTGAGGTTTCTTTGAGTTTCCCTACCCACTGAAGGGGTTTGTGGTCGGTGTGGACTCGAAACTGTCTCCCGAACACGTATGGCCTGAAATGGTCGATTGCCCATACTATCGCGAGTAGCTCCCTCTCCAAAGCGCTGTACCTTGATTCCGCACCCGTAAGCCGACGGCTCGCGTACGCTATCGGACGCTCACCCTCACTTCTTCCCTGAGACAAAACGGCCCCTAACGCGTATTCGCTCGCATCGGTGGTTATATTGAATTGCTTTTCAAAATCCGAGAACGCCAACACCGGCTCTGCCTGCAACCTATCCATGCATTTCCGGATATTGTTCTCCATTTCCGGTGTGACCACAATCTTCGCGCCTTTCTTCAGCAAATTGTTAATAGGTACCAAATACCCTGCCATCTCAGGCACGAATCTCCGGTAATAATTAAGCGTCCCGAGAAGCCTCCGGATCCCTTTAACGTCCCGTGGTACCGCCATCCGGGTGATTGCCTCCACCTTCGCTGCATCCGGTCTGACCCCCTCGCTAGAGATAGTGTGGCCTAAAAAATTAATCCGCATTTGCCCCAGCAGGGACTTCTCGCTCGACAATTTCAGCCCGAATTGCCGCAGCCTTTCGAAAACTGATCTCAGATGCCCCACGTGTTCGGCTTCCGTTCTACTAAAAATCAGCAGGTCGTCCATGTACACTTGGCATACCGAGTCATCAATACCTCTTAGAAACTCGTCCATCAGACGTTGAAACGTTATGGGCACGTTCTTCAGACCAAACGGCATTCCGGTGAACTCATAATGCCCCCTTTCAAAGGTAAATGCCGTTTTGTGTTGGTCTTCTGGGTGCATCCGTATTTGGTGATACCCCGCTTTGAGGTCCAATGTGCTAAATACCACTGCCCCACTTAACCTATCGAGTATATCTTCGAATCTGGGGATCGGGTACTTCTCATCCAATGTGTTGTCATTTAATTTCCGATAGTCTATTACTACCCTATATCTTTCCTTGTTATCCCCCGGCACTGCCTTCTTTTTCACCGCCCACAGGAGACTATTAAATGGTGAGGTACTATCGACGATGATCCCTTGCTCCTTTAGGCTCTCTAATTCCTCCCGAATATGCTGCCTCAGCGCCTGCGGGTATCTCCTTTCCTTCACGTAGGTTACCCTATCCTGCTTCAGTGGGATTTCATGCACCGTCCTCCCCGTTACCCCCCAATACCTCGCCTTCCCTGAAGAAAATATCTTTGAACTCCGTTTGTAGCGACTTCCTCCAGTCCTCTACCCTTCACCGCTCCTATCCGTACCCTTCTTTCTCTCGCGACCCCTACACATTCAAACTTCCTCTTTCCCAGCCTAATACTCCAGGCTCCCCTATGGTTTCTGATGCTCGCCCCTACCTGCCCTAACAGATCGCACCCTACTATGACCTGGTATTCCCGTGTCATGTTCTCCACCACATGCACCCTTAGCTCACCCTCTTTCCCTGTCCACCGATCAAGCCCAATTATCGCCTCCCCCTCTACGCTACAGGGACAACCCAGAGTGATCAGCTGGCAGTCGCATTTCTGTATCCGGAGTACCCTCTCGCTCCCGCACACTTTCCCTAATGCCCTTCGGGTCATGATAGTGCTCGAGCTACCCGTGTCCACAAGACACTTTACTCCCCCGTCTACTTCAATAATTGGCAACCAGCATGGCTTACCTCTGACACTGTTGCATGTTGCTGTGCGGTCGCCTCTCTGCTGACACACTCCTCAGATGTCGCCCCGCTTCCTCCTTACTGCCGCCGCTCGTCGCTGCTCACTCCGTTGGCTGCGCCCACCTCCTTCACCTCCGCTGCTGCCTGGTTCATCCGTCTCCGTTCCTGAAGTTCCTGACTCCTCGGTTGCCTCCTCCGAAGATCCGTCCCTCTGCTGTACCCTAGCTCGCCTTTTCATTTTCTGCACATTCACCTCCATTGGTTCGTCCTGAGGTCTCTCCCTCCTGCGAAATATGTATGGGCACTGTCTTGCTATGTGCCCTTCGGTCCCGCACTCGAAGCATCTGGTGCGCGGATACTGCGCTATTAAATGTCCCGGCTTCCCACACCCGTGACATTTTCTCTCTTCCCTCCGGGGACAATTCCTCGGCCTCGACGACTGTCCGGATCTTCTTTCGCCCATGATGGCTTTTTCTCCACTCTGCTGCCTTGTGTTCCTCTTCCTCCAACGTGTCGGGGCTGTCCGTGGTCGTCTATCCGTCACTCGGATCCATCCCGGTTCCTCCACGTCCATCCGCGTCTCTTCCTCTCTTGCGCTTAGGTCGATCATCTCCTGGGCACAATCGAGGAACGATCGCTCTCTGGGCAGTCCGTCCCTCCTTTCCGTTTCCTTAGCCAGCTGGACCTTCAGTATTGTCGAAAGGAACTCCATCCTAGCTTCAACCTCTCCCACGCTCATCGTTTCCCGCATCTTCTTGGTTATGCGGTTGTACTTTGCAACGAGTACCGCCGCGTACTGTCCCCTCGTCTGTCGTTGGGACCGCCGCTCCCTAAACATTTGGAAGATGTCCTCTTCCGGCGTCCACCTACCTCCTTCGAAAGCTTTCTTCAGTCGCTCCTTAATCACCGGCCATGGAGTCTCCTCGTCCGCTTGAATCTGATTCAGGACGTTCCTCCTTACTCGGCACACAAGAGCCGCTTTTAGTGCTTCTGCGTCCCCTAGGTTCACCAGGTCCTCCGCCACCTTTACCTCGATTCTTGACATGAGGCGATCTCCGCCTTTCAAAAAATCGTTGAGCTCACCTACCTCGCCTCCGAAGCGTTCCAGGTCCGCAATGGCCCTCCGTAAGTCCTGCGTAGTTGTTGCCCTTATTTTCATCCATTCCAAGGCGTTGGCGTGCGCTTCTGCCAACGTGTCCCTTGGTAAGGGAGGAATCTCCTGGATCTGAGGGATCTGTGCTACCTGAGGGATTTGAGGTATCTGAGGTACCTGAGGCGTGATCTGGGGTACCTGGTTGATCTGAGGAATTTTCTGAGGTTGAGGAATTTCCGGTGCGTTTAATACTCCCGGTCTAATTAAGCCCTCGGTTGGCATCTCTCCTTTTCCTTATGGCTAAACACCAACACAAAAAAAAAATATACTTAGGAAAAAAAAATTACTTCCCTGACGTTTTCCCGGGTTTCGGCACCAGTTAAGCGTCGTCGGACTTGAAAAATAAAAAAAAGAAGGAAAGGGATAGAGATGCAACACACACGGCTTCTGAATAAACACTGCTTTATTCGTTCCATAAGTCTCCTTATATACAGTTAGCATGTTTGTTTACATTGCCAGATGGTATTAAGGCTGATATCGCCAGTTTCCGGTCTTTATCTTATATATATATATATATATATAATATTATTATTATTATTCTACATAGAGAGTGAATGTGATCTTTGAATAGTATTATAAATGTCCTTTGAGACTGATTGTAATATTTTCAATAAGCAAAAGAAAAATGTTTTTTCATCATATATCGGGGTGGTGGAAACTATATTCTTATATTCTCGACCTCTCAACATTCAACATTTTTACTGAGGGGGGGGAGTGGGTGATCGTTCCCCTCGCTCCTCCGAAATCTAGGCCTATAGCAATATCAATTTAAAGTTATAGCTTATTGTTACAAATTAAAATTTGTGAACAAATAAAGTCAGTTAATGTTTGACAGTCATGGGTACGTCACACTGTCAAAAGATTGGTTGGTCTAGGTATTTCAGTCTGCAAATATTGATGTCATGTACACCATTCGGAAACCCATCAGTATAACTTCTCGTCATATACATATTTTTTAAGTTTATTTATAATTTCCATTGATACTATTTTTCATTGATGATTTCCACGGGTCTTGATCACTCTTAGTCTGTTTTCTGTCCTGTTGATTCAGTTTAGTTGTCATTCGTCCATTGTCTTGGATATTATGAGTGGGAGTATATCATTTTGAAGGTTGTCAAAACAGTCAGATAGTAGGATCAATGAGGCAGCTTTTGCCGTTTTATCAGATTTACTACTGCACGATATGTAAAGACAAATAAATAATAAACAAGTACTGACAGATAAAACCATGCGGATATTTTTAACTTTGCCTTAAGATCAGAATAATCTACAATTTATTATAGAATGCGTAGTGTATACATATATTTTAAGAGTAATGAACTCAAAGAGTCAGTAAACAGCTTGATATTTTTATTTAATTTATTACAAGCCCTTTGTATTTCATAATTAGTTTCGTGATAAATGAACCCTTTTCAGAGGGAAGATCAGTTTAGGCTCTGAAGTTGGCTACTACTGCTGTTTCAATACTATTGTTACATTCGGGCTCATCAATAAAAACCACTGTATATCCTTTATATGTATCTAAAATTTCATAAAAAAATTGTTTTGTAATTCTATTTCAATACCATAAGGTGGGATTTTTGGGACTCTTGGCAAATTTTCGGAATTATGAAGCACAGCTCAGTGATCAACAATTTACTGCTTACATTAAAGGGCTTTGAATATCTTTTCCTTTATGAATATGTGTTGAATAGAGAACTTTTCTTCAATATTCGAGAACGTTTTGAATCAGAGAGATCTTCCAACTTCACGATCTGTTTAAGAATTAAAATATGTGAACCTGTATTCTAGTGGTGGATGATAAATCTATACCTATCGGTAAGAAATGTAAGGTTATTGTGAACAATATGTCTGTAGGGCCCGTGAAATCGTCTTTACTCTAAGCATTCCAGTAGCTCCATGCCACTCCATTGTTCCGTTTGAAGGAATCGTCAGAATGCGCCTTTTGTATTTAAGTTTTAAGAATTGATAATTTGTATTACTTGATTTATGACATCATTTGAAACGTTTGCAATAAACCAGTTTTGAGACTCTATATCGTTCTAAAATCTATAGAATTAGTCGTCATCCCTAAAAATATGTTATAAAACACCAAACAAAATAATGTATTCGGATTCAACCTAAAGCCAAATTAAAGGAAAATTTCGCTTAGGAATTCGGTTTTCACTAGATCGTAAATAAAATTTTAAAAAAATTGAATACACAAATAAAAACAACAATGCTGATAAAAAAAAAACAACGGTGAAAGCTGTAATGATAAAAAAATATTCAATTTTCTTTTTAACCAAACTCTTATTTGTTTACATTTTATTAATTAATTTGTTATTTACGTTTTAACTATTTTCACATTTGTTAATGAGATTAATAAATACTATTTAGATCCAACTCTTTACCTGTCATCTCCCGTAAGTACAGAGAAATATTTTAAAGATTGATAGTAAATATACATCTATCATCAAGATCTACAAAAAAAAGTTCATATGAACAAATGCCCTATTTCCCGTAGAGAAGGAGTAGGAAATTTAAGATTTGTGTTTTTTTTTTTTTTTTTTTTTTTTTTTTAAGTGAGTCACGTTTATTGCTGAATAAGAAGGAATGTCATAAAAAACATTGGATTTAAGTAATTAAACATCGCTCCAAAGAAAACAAGAGAAAATTTACTTGAGAAGGAAGTTGAGATTGTGATTGTTAAAACAATTTAAAGGGGACTATTTAGCGGACAAACAAAGAGTTCCGTTTAAAAAAATTCATAAATAATTTATGATTTTTTTTTATTACTATTCAACTGCTACAATTATCTCACATTTAGATAAACTTCCACATTTAAGAAGCTTTATGCCCATATTAATTAGGTTGATTTTTATAAGGAAAAAATTTGAGATTTTATTTATTGTTTTCCAGTGTTATAATAAACATTCCAGTGCTTATGTATTGTAATAAACATTATTGTCTAAAAACACATTCTATTATTAAAAATGATGAGTTTTTAATATGAGGTGGCAAAAAAATTGTGTTTTTTTCTCAAATATCTGTCGTAGTAATTTATGCGTATCTACAAGTGACAGATTCAATGTTTCTAGTCATAATATTTACGTTTTAATGAAAATAATTGAAGCAATCAACAGGTTTCTTTATTTTAAACTTAAATTTTAGTAGTAAACATTAAGTCTGTCACTTATAAAATACGCTTTAATTCCTATGACAGAAACCTGAGAGAAAAACACAATTTCATAACCTCCTTATATGAAAAATCATTATTTTTAAATTATTTATTTTTAATAATAGAATGTATTAGACAATTAAGTGTATTACAATACATCCCATAACACGGAAAAACAATAAGTAAAATTTTTATAACAGTTAATTGTAGCCATTTTGTCGGTACTTTAAAAAAAAACACGGGTACCTTTAGGTGACACGACATAATTTCCATAATTTCTTTACCCAACTCGAGGTAAATCTAAAAAAAAATCCTAATGAACCTCAACTTGATTAAAAAAAAAAAAAAAAGTTAGGTAACTATAATACAGTTGAGGGGTGATAAAAAAGATCACAAATAATTAATGACTTTTTTTTCAACGGAACTTAGTTGTGTTTGTTCGCTCAATAGACCTCTTTAAGTAGTTTTAACAATGACAAATTCTACTTTCGTTTAAAGAAATTATAATAGATATATATGTGTGTGTGTTATGATTTAATAATGCTAACTCTGAAATGCATTACATATATTACATATTTTATTTCTCCTCATTTTTTTCTGTTTTAAATATTTTATTCATATGAGTGAAAAATCTCTGAATAACCAATGGATGTAAATGAAACTATATATATTGTTTGCCTATAATGTTTATTTATTTATATGTATACAATCATATAAAAAAGTAAACTAATTTAATTTTTTAGAAACAAATCTTCTAGGCAATGTGTTACCTACATATTCAAATAATATTTTTTATTTCTTAATTATTTGTATCGAAAATGCTATTAAAAAAAAAGAAAAGAATAAAAGTAATATAAAAACATGAGCATTAAGTATCAATACAACTTTTTTGTTGTACCCCATTATTATTTTTAATTAGTATTATAATTTCGATACAAATAACTTAAGCTATTAGGATAATTATTTCAATATGTAAAGAGTGTTCTTATTATATCACAATATTTTGACACTAGGTAAAACATATAACATGATATAAATATACATTAAAAAAATATAAATATAAGGTTATCTACAATAGTGAATAGTTGAAAAACCAGACTTACAAATTGGATCGTGGTAGCGAAATCTATTCTATTACAACATAATTTAGTTATTAGTGAAAATTATATTTAACATAAAAAAATTGATGTTTTTTTTATCATATTAAATTCATTGAAACATGAATAAATTAATACAATTGTTGGTGAAAAGCGCCGAAAAAAATAATAAATTTTATTTTTTTAAGGAATACGACGTTTTAAATATTTTCTCAGGTAGCTCGCGATTATTATCTACACCATTAACGAAATTAATCTAATCTATGAATATATATTTTCAAGGGAACGTTTGAAAAGTATTATACCATACTCAGGTAACTAAATAAGTTTTTTTTTTAAATATTTTAAGATTTATTTTATGTATATCATGGCTTTTATTTAGCTCAGCTTTATCCGTAACTTGAGGATATAGAACACTGTTAACATTTTTTTAAGTTAAAATAATCTGTACCAGGGCAGATCGAAATATGAAAATATAAGCTATTTTTTAATATGATTTTGGTAGGGTTACTTTTATATTGACGAAAGTGCAGTATGAGGTTAGATTCCGTATCTTTTTCTTTACTTGTTACTGTCTATTTTTATTCTTTTAAGGCTATATTCTCTGATGGATTACGGAATTCCAATAATATAAAAATAAGGAATAGAAGAAAAATTATTACTAATACGCCATATGACCGATAGAATTACTTGTTTCATATAAATTAAATGAAGAATAAACATAATTGCAGCTATACTAGTATTTACATGAATTTTAGGTTTATCCTTTTAGTTTTTGTGTTTTACTTAATGATCTCCGGTTTTGTGACCATTCATGTAATGAATTATTCTTGCTTGAACGAATATCTTACGTTCTATTATTAATTATTACCCTGAAATAATTACGAAAAAAAAAACGCATCTTACTATTTGAACATTATACAGAATTATTTTCATAATAATATTTCATTTTAAACATTTTACTATGTTATGACATTTTCTTCGAAGAATTGTTTTTTAGACGTTTGCTTGTGGGGTTTCTAAATTTTTCTGATCTGTTTGGAAAAAAAAATCCAGAAGCAAACTTGTCCTTATTATGGCTAGTTGTCAGACTAGACCAATAATTGGTAACTGGAATCATATAGCATTACGAGCCATAGTTATTAAGTTATATGATAGAGAGGTATCTAGGTTCCTACTGCCTGAAGAGCTGCCCATCCGCATCTACGAAGTACTTGGAAGGAGAAGGTGTGGTGATGTAGAATTGCTGAGTGTTTATCGAAGAAGGCGTGCTCCCTACCGCGTTGGCCACGAACGTCTCGACGTACCTCGGGGTGCCGCTGGGGATGTACTTTGCCGTTGCTGTTGCTGTGAACGCCTTAGCCTCGTTGGAGTACCTCGGCGTGGTTGAGACGGTGTTGGCATCCACATCTCCGTAGTCCTCCTCGTGGATCGGGGTGTATTCCCTCTGCGGTTTAGGGAACAAGTCATCGTAGTCGAGGTAGACCGCCTTGTAAGCTGGCCTGATAGTTTGAGCGGGCTTGTAGATAGGTTTGTACAAGGACTGTTTGAAGACAGGAGTGGATGGAGGTTCTACGAAGTTTTCTTCGTCATACCTGAATAAACAATGAATTTTAATTATAGAAAATAAATTTAATGGAAAATCTTACGATGTATAAAATAATATGTTGAAAGCCTCAATAGCAGAAGAGAAAAAAGAAGTGGAAAATTCTTTTGATTTTCCATGAACTGGAAAAATGCTTTGATTTTCGATCCAAGTCATTGAGGCAAGTCTTGTATAAAGTAATGACGCGAAGTTATCGCCTGAAGCGTTATAATTGTGGGTTAATGGTTGATTGTAGTGAATAATGCTTAGAGTAATCAGTCAGAAATAAAACGGCAAAAATAAATAATAATATTTATTTTAACATTTGCCGACATCTCGACTCGATGTTCAGGCCTTCATCGGGGCTGTTCAAAGAGATTCCTTGAATAGCAATCCAGCAAATTGCTTGAATCTTCCTATTCAAGCAATCTCTTCGAAAAGCCCTGATGGAGACCTGTACTTTAGGTCGAAACGTCGGCAAATATTAAAATAAATATTATTATTTATTTTTGCCATTTTATTTCTGACTGATAACCCAAACCATCCTTCTCTTCATTTAATAAGTAGTTCTAGTCTAATTGAAAGAAAAAAAATTGTTATTTGCTTATCATTAGAGGTGGCGATTTTAATTAAAATTGACACTGCCATTATTGAAGAGGTTATGAAAGGAGAAAAAATCATTGAAACGATTTAAACTTAATAATAATCATTTAAACGAAGAGATTGCTTTAATAGATTCGCATTAATTATAACCATTATAATTAACATGGAACCAAGGAACTGGCAATTTCGATTCAACATTATTGAAATTTGTATATCAGTGTATATATACAATATATATCGTGTAGCTAATTTTACAAGTAAGTCACTGGTCGTCAAGTGCATGGTTGAAGAAAGAATTTTTTCAGTTATAATCATGTATTCAAATTTAAAAACGATACCTCTGTGGTTCACGTACAATCAGTTACTTAATTGTAGTTTTTTTTAAACCTAAACTGCTGTAACATTTCATTGCAATTATCATATTTTATAATAGCTGTTGGAGTTAAATAACCTAAAAGATCTAGGCAGTTTTATACTTTTGTTTTATTTTAATCACACATGATATGGTAGGTATTGTATTAAGTAGAAATATTTTTTCTTGCGAGCTTTCCAGGAGTATGGGCAGTGATGTAGATGTATAATTGAGGCATTGACAAGGAAAAGGTAGAAAGTCATGAAAATGTTATTTTAAAGGAGAAGCAAAAAACCGCTTTGACACTTTTTTTTTTAGCTTTAAACTTTTTGATTATTATTTAGTTGTCCAAGTGACTGAATAGAATATTACTCAATAAATAAATAAAGAAGCTCTTCATAGAAACAAACCACTCCCTTACTTTGAATTATTCCTCCTTCTATTACATTGGCATGACTAATTATTATCTTTTCAATGAAAAAAATGTTTTTGTTTTTTTTATACTTGCTACCTCTTCTATGTCAACGCCTCAATTTATCGTTGAAAAAGTGAAGATTGATGTATAAAATAGAAAATCGTAGAAAATAAAGGATGTTGACCCAAAAAAAAATGAATTATAATTTCTGAAAACTTGAATTATTTCCACTGAAACTAAATGACTAATTTCCTTTGAAAACTAAATTTTTAAAAATGAATGGAAATTATTAAACAATTATTTTAAAGCATTTAAAAAAAAAAATAACGCATCCAATTGTCGTTCTGGAATTGTTTAAAAACTATTTTATTTCAGGTTTGTGAGATAAAAAAGATGTACAAGAAAAAAATTCAGGCAGTGTTAAGGGTGGGGAAAACGTATCGTAATAATAATAATCTTTAGTAAAATTGATAATTTCAGTCCCCATAATAAATTTAAATTATTAAATATTAACTGAGCCACATCTAGCATTAGAGAACCATACTTCAAAAAATTCTAAAATGATTTAGATGTGGTTCAACTGAAAAGAAAAATGTTGAAAAACTATTTTATATTATATATTAAGAAAATGTTCCAAACCGCGTTCATTTATTATCAATCTCTTAATATATCACTTTATATATATATATATATATATATATATATATATATATATATATATATATATATATATATATATATATATATATATATATATATATATATATAATATATATATATATATATATATATGTATATGCAATATTTGGGTTAAAATCTATCCTATTATCATATCGTTATTTTTACGTTAATTGAAACGAATATTATGCACATCATATTACCCTAAAGATTTTTCATTAGCAATACCAATTAAATGCATGACCTAAATTAACATTGGATATCAATTCCCGGCGGTAAATAATACATTGTGATCCTAACTATATAATGTATATAAGTTAAAAATATTTAATCAAAGGTAATTTGATATCTAATATTGGACTGCTGTGTTAATATTATCATAAATTGATTCATCAAAATTTTATCTTCCGCCATATCAACAATTCATAACAAATTCTCTAAATGAATATTGAACTAATTTTATTCTATCTCGGAATAGTTTTATCGTATCGGTGGATGGAAAAACTCGATCGTAAAATATTTTACGAACAGCTGTCAGTCTTTTGGTAGCAATTGATTTTATTACGATCCAGTGATTTGTAATTTTATTTTGATATATTTTCTCTGTGTTTATTATGACAATTTTCTCAAATGTGGAGGTGTTTCTAAATGACATATATTTTGAACACCTCTTATTTTATTTTATTTTTTTTAAATACAATATGTTTGTTTGCTAAAAGTTTATTTTCAAAATTTGAAATAACCGTAATAACGGTATGGTGTCCGGAAGATATTTAAGATAATTTAACATACATTAATATTGGTTGTTATGAATATGGCTACGCTCTGTATATTCTTATTATGTTTCAAAATTGTTTAGAGGGTGGTATGAATATTTTTTTTATATTAATAGTCTGTGGTACACACTCCTTTTTTATAGAAATTGTTAAAATCCGCCTAAAACTTTGATAATAGCTCCATCTCATCATAGCCTATAACTTTTTTTTGTTGTGAAAATTCTCGGAATTTGGGCGTTTTTAATCTGGAGATCGGCAAACTTTTTTATCGGTCCATTTAATTAGGTACTAAAAACTCATGAACACCCATTTGATTTTCACTTGAATCATAAGACAATTTGATCTCAAAATCGAAAAAAAAGGTGGCCTACAAATAACGACGTTTAGCACAACATTTTTTTCGATTTTGTGATCGAATTATCTTAAGATTCATGTTGAAAGTAAATGAGTATTTATGAGTTTTTAGTACCTTATTAAATTAAATAATTTAATGAGAAAACGCGATATTTCTAGGAAGTTTCGTAAATAATTTTTTTTTGGTTACACTATAATGAAGCCATTCCGATATTTAAAGCAGATGTTAATAATTTAATAAAAAGGTTTTATACCACCGACTATTATTTATCTTAATATTTTTTTTATATTTCTCAAAATAATTTATTTTTTATTACTTTACATAGAAAATATACTAATTGTAAACGCAATTTATTATTATTATTATTTTTTCTACTTTAAAAAAATAATAATATGTACCTACATATTAGTTAGGTTTACGTGTGTTATTTTAAACAATGACTATGACGACTGTGGTTCAAATAGGATATGCACGACCTCTAATTTAGTGAATGTAAAAATGGATACATTTTACATTTCATATAATATTGAACTATCTCAGTCTCCCCTTCACTTTAAATAGATGCATATGTCCTTTATCCTTTAGAATTATTGTTGAGGTTAGATGTGGTTTAAATATGGAAGTAAAAGGGTAAAATAGTTACTTGGACTTTCGTTCACTGTAGAAGTGCGGTTATCGTTTGTCTTTTATGTGATTTTTCTTTCAATCAATTCAAAGATGTTGAGATGACCCGAAAATTTTTGTAGTGTTGGAGTAAGCGGAACAAGTCCGCATTGCAAGACAAATACCAACAACGCCAGACTGTTGCAAGACTGGTAAAAAAAATCGTTTTTTTTTTAAATAAAAATGAAGGCAAAAAAATTTCTAATACTTGAAATTTTAAGTTACTACATGTAAATAATTGGTACAACCAATATACTTTTGCATTTGACTCTTCCAATTTTTCATTAGGGCTTAGTTAGGTTTCCCCTATCTGAAACATTACAGTAATATCTCTATAGTAATAGGTTACAGCAGGAGTGATTCGTAAGACCAAGACTAAGACTGAGTGGTCTCGCATTTGACCAACAGAAATTGGTCTGAACAATCGGATGTGATCGAAGTCGATAAATGAAAAAGAACTGTAAACATAACACAGAAACCGATATACGTGGAAAAAAAGACTTTCTTGAAAAAAAATATTATAAAAAAAAAGAGGCTAAGTAAAATTGAAGCAAATCACTTGCGTTCGACTTGTTCCTCGAAGAGAATATTTGTGATCCTTGGAAGTTGCTTTTGTATTCAACTATAATTAATATATTGGAAAAACTAATGAAAAAAAACAAACTTTTTTTCGCGAAATTAATTCTAAAATTTAAGAGAAAAATGTGCGTTCAGTGAATGAGAAATAGTGAAAAATAAAATTAACTTGCTTTAATCTATAAGGGAGAATTGTGCAACTATAATGGTCATTTAATATTTACATGGTACCAATGTTTAATATCACAGGAAAATGACATAAATAAAGATGTTCATAAATATGTTTTTTCTCATTATTGTTTATACTCTCTAGTTCTAGAAAATTATTGTTCCTTGACTGTTTTAACGCCTGAAAAATATTACTGGAGTTTTAGGCAACGTAGTGTTCTTTAGAACACTTTTTCAATATTTTTTTTTTGTTTTATATAAATTAGTTCCTTTTAATTGATTTTTTATGTCTGTTTTCCCAATTCTATGGTTCTAAACTATAACTAAATATTAAATAAAGAATTTGAATTTTTTTTCTTTTGTAAAAAAATTTAGAAAAGTTTGGGGTCTTAAATACAATACATAAATAGTGTATCAGCAATTAGTAAAGAAAGTTAGTCAAACGATCTACATATAATGGATATATAGTCAGTTCTTTAGATTTGTATTGTCAACGTTCCAAGCCAAGTTTTTGAATTATGTCCAGAACTGAAAAATTAATAACATTAGATATTGTATTATATAACAGATAACAGTAATGATGTATGAGTAATAATAATAAACTGATGATAATGTAAAATTATGTGAATACATGATGAAATATACAAATGGAATAAGTAATAGGCTATATAAACTATAAAATAATATACATAATAAATTTAAAGAAATAAAATATTTAATATCACCAGCATTAAATGTGTTCAACTACAGGTAGGTAGGTGAAAGGTTCAGTGGTAGGATTTTACAGGCGTGCTTTTAAGATAGCAGATAATCAAACTATTGTACAACTGTACTCTATTATATGTATGTAAGACTTGTCATCTCTGATCTCTTATTTATTGTTATTACAATACTAGTTAATAATTACGATTTTAACAATAAGAAATAACCATTGTATACATGTTAACTTGGATATTACACTTATTCAATGGTTTGTATTCCATAAACAATTATCTTACTCGAACATCCTGTTTTCCTATCTTTGCTATCATCTGAAAAATCCTCCCCCGACCCATTTACTCACCTACTTAGGTGTTAGTACTCTAACTCCTTCAGTGCTGGTAACATAGTTGGTAATATTAAATATTACATTTCTTTTAATTTATTGTGTGCGTTATTTTGTAGTTTGTATAGCTTATCAAGTATTCAATTTGTCTATCTCATCATGTAATCACATTATTTTGCATCAGTCGTTAGTTTATTATTATTATTCAAACAGCATTATTAAGTGCTATATACTACATAATATTATATCACATATGTTATAATTTTTTCGGCCCTGATGGTGACCCACAAGTTTGGGTTGAAACGTTGCCAATAAAAATATAAAATACTGACTCCGTCCTAACTATAATCCACCGTAACAGTAACGTAGGTGCAAAATGACAATGCCATTCCAGAGTTTATATGAGATGAAACATGTTATTCCGTGGTACAGACCCATTTTTATTAAATCATTAGCCTGAAACTTCGTAAATCGCTTCATCTCATTGTAAAGTATTTTATTTACGAAAACTCTTGGAATTGGGTCATATTATGGAAATAGTTTTGTAGGCCACTTTTTTTTTTATTGTTATGATCATATTATCTCACGATTCAAGTGGAAATTAAATGGGCATCTCCGAATTTTGGTACCTATTAAATTGACAAATTTTGTCAATCTCGTTTTGTTCGATCTCCAGATTGAAAACGCTCCCATTCCGAGAATTTCCATAAATAAAATAATAATAGGTTACGATGGGATGGATCCGATAGATTCATCCGAAGCTATTTACGAAGTTTCAGGCGGATGTTAATAATGTGATAAAAAGAGATCTTTACCTCGGACTACGTATAGAGAATCTGCACAAGAGATACCAACGTCCGCTATTATTGAGTTATTCTTCAACAATAAAGATAGATCCGACATTCCCGACAGTGAATCCAGTTATGTTAGACTACGCCACTAGCGGATCTAACCAAATGCTAAGATATAACCATGTTTTACAGAAAAAAATATTAAAAACTATCGCTTAAAGTACCCTTGTTCGTGTAATTACATTTAATAGGACTTCAAGAACCACTTCAACACCATTTCATATACGTAGTTAATTTCTTTCTTTTTTTTTACAAATTAATTATCGTTATATGCATATGAAAAAAATCTTTCGGGCCGAAGCATCTCCTCCCCCCAAAAAATAAATTCTGGATTCGCTAGTGACTTGACCAAATTTCTTTTGATTGCTCTTCATTTTGAAATACTTAAAGCTATCACTATTTCAAAAATTGGCTAATGTTCCCAATACCTGACATCGGCCCTATAGCCCTGATGATCGGCGGTGTAACTCACGATCTGTGTCCTTCCGTCCGGCAGTTTCACCCTGTACTCTCCTTTCGTTTGAGCGCCGCTTCTCGCCTGGCTATGAGAGAAATCGTCGCCTGAACTTCTATCTCTTACAGCATAAGAGAAGGCATATTTCTTCTTTTGTTTCTGTTCCTGAGAAAAAATTAATATAAGGATAATAGATATGGAGGTCTTATTGATCAGAGGTATTATAGAGATGAGTAGTGAATGTAACTGTTACGTCTCCAAATATTAAATATTGTAATAAGAAAATCGAATAGCTGTTTGAATTATTAATCTTGATTATCGAGATTAATTAAGTGTAATACTTCCTTTTTGTGAAATAATTTTTTTTTTTTTTTTTAACTTTCTTTATTGAATATTAATACATTCTGCCACATTGAAGAGCATTAATATTAAGGCTACATGATTCATTCACACAATATGTACATACAATTAATATCAATAATAAAGAAAAAGAAATATAAAAAAAATAAAATAAGTAAATTGGTATGCCTGTGTACAAAAAAAATAATGAAATAATAGATAAAAGCTAGATGAAATTAAAGTAAATAAATCACATTCACACCTATGTACAATATTTACATTCACCCAGGGGACTCTGAGTCATGCCTTATTCCCCGACGTGGAAGCCAAGGCAGGACTCCAGGAGATCCCAGTGCTTCTTTCTCAGCCTGTTATTTGAAACCAGTGGAAACTGATGGTGGGCACTATAGCAACAGACGCTCATGTCTTGAGTGGAGAATCTGGCCATTGCCAGTACTCCAATATATACATATTTACAAAACGTCACAAACGGGCCACTGCCGTTTTAAACTCTGGGGAGGATTGTAGGGATGGCTGGAGCTAGATAGGGATTGTGCTACAGGATTTGGATGACGATTGAGTTTCTGGTGAAATTTGGAAAAATTTTCTGGGATTAGGTCAATAACAAATGGGATGTGATGGTCATTATGGAGGGTTTTGTTGGATACATAGAAGGGAGCATCGACTATTGTTCGGAGGATTTTAGACTGGAACGATTGAATGCGTTTAATGTTAGAAAGTTTTGCTGTCCCCCACATTTCTATTCCTTAGGTCCAAATAGGTTTCAGGATTGTCTTGTAGATTAATAGTTGTCGACTGAAAGTTGAGATTGAAATCAAAATAAAGTTATATTTTAATTTTTTATCGAGATTCGGTAGGAGACATGCTAATAGCTCAACTAAGCAACAATAAAAATAAAATAAAAGTTAAACAGAGTCCTTAGGCGCATAATTTTCATTTTGATTGGAGGAGGAGTCAGGAACGATAAAAAAAAGAAATATATAAAAAATAAACTTGCTGAATAGTAGTAAATAGTAAAACTATTATTAAAAACCAACATTTCTACCCGACTAGAAAATGAAGTAAACTTCAGTATGTTTTGCACTGAAGTAGAATTAGCCAATACAAAAGATCAGTCAGGTGAAATTATCTAAAAAATCAATTTTCAAGAACTGTCTATGTTGGGAGCTAATTAAATTAAGATAGCAAATAATCATAGGTGCAGTCTTCGATGAGGGGGCAGAGATGAATGGGCGAGAATATATTTTCGACCTTCAATAATTTGATGTAAAAAACAAACAAACAAATAAGCTACAATAAAATATGTAAACTAAAACCGATTAAAAAAACTCGAAAAGCCAACTGGCTGGCTAGTTTTTTCGAGTAGCTAAGAACAAAAGTAAACGGGTAGGAAGGCCGAGGACGAGGTGGTTGGACAACGTGGCCTATGATGCGAGAACCCTGCTTGGTGTACGGAACTGGAGAGCTGCAGCAGGAGACAGAGCCAACTGGCGGAGGCTCTTGGAGGAGGCCCAGTCTCGGTAACGGGATGTCGTGCCACACATGAATGAATGAAGAACAAAAGTCCTATTTTTGATAGGTCTTTTGGCGAAATCGACAGATGTTTTAAATATATATTTTTTTTAATAAAAGTACTGCACAACCTTTACTATTAAAGTTGCAAAAGAAAAAGTTCTATTTATATATTTTAAAAAAAGGAAAGATTCTAGCATACCGAAGCTGTTAAAGAATACAACTTAAAATTCCATTTCAAGTGCTATTAATAAATATTGATTGTTTATTAATTTTACAAAAAAAATGACGTTCTCTTCTTTTATATTCCATTTATTTTTTGTCAAATGAGGACTCTAAAAGTTAAACATTTAACAGTCCTCATTTGACAAGCGACCTCTCATTTGGAGAGGAGGACCACCATCAGTTGGCCTCATGAAGGTCTGATAAAAGATCGAAACGGGTTGAACAAAAGTAACAAATAAATGGAATATACAAAAAGAGAACAACTTTTTTTTTTTTTTTGTAAAATTAAATTTCAATCCTGCAACAAAAAATTAAAATTAAAAAATTCCACAATTAAAAAAAAAAAGATTTTCATTTGTTTTTGCTTAAGCTCTTGAGTGCTGGAAATGTTGTGTTGGCCATGTGTGAAATATTTGATTGGTATCAAAAATTTAGTATTACAGAATAAACTGTTATAATCATAACAATTTATAAAAAAAATCTACAAAATACCATTATAGAGATTTCTTGAGGAGGAATGTTGGTGACATGACATGCCCAACTGGACACGAACTCGCAAAAGACAGTAGATGTGGGACTATGAGAAATTTTCGATTAACTGTTCAACAGAAACTAAGTTTGAAGAAGGTCTTGCAGAAGACAGTTGGGCAAATGCAGAACCAACTTGGGTCCTGAGCAGTTTAGGCAGCTGTTTATAGGGCACGGACTTTGTTGCTTGTTGGACTTTGCAGGTGTTGTTTGGTTATTTCGTGGTTGTAAACCCTTAATTGTTTTAGGTTAAACATTTCCTTATCATCGTTATGATGATTTAATTAACCTAAATTTAATCAATGAACTACGAAATAACCATGTATAGTGTGTTCAGCAAATGGTAAGAAATCTTTAATTAGGTGATAGGTAACTAAAGAGCAACTGAAAGTTAATAACAAAAAAAAAACATTAAGTTTCGTGTTTTTCAAGTAAGATTTTATACAGGAAGCGATAATTAAAAGTATTTGATTTAAGTACTTTCCCTTATCAGCATACTAAACAAGACAAAATTGTCTTCAAAAGTAAGTGGAATTTGTTATTGTATGTTTTTCATAACACCATGGATTATTCTGTTTTTTTTTTTTTTTTTATCATATTTCTGCTGTGCTACCTCAATTTTCGGATAAATTCTTTTACACTTAATTAAACTTTTTTTTAATAAAAAAATAAGTAAAGAATGTCACTTATTATAAAGAAAATATTTTTAAATTATCATTCAAAACCAACATACTCAATCTACAATAATTTGTTAAATTTTCCTATTGATAATTTTCAATTATTTTTTATATAAACAATTTTTTTTACATTTAATTTTAAGGATATAAGTTCATAAAACAAGGCCTAAAAACACAGAACTTATATTTCCGGATAAAAATGTTGTTTTTCACAACTATAATGAAAAATTAAAAATGATACAATTGTATAAGTATAATGTACGTATGTAAGTACAATATAATGATATTTTTTATTTTTACTAATCTGAGTTCAGAGATCATTGGGGAACATTAAAAAAAATTTGCAATGTAATTTATAATAATGTTAGAATTATACAACGATATAATCATTGTAAACATATTTCATCAACACATTTGAAACAATACAATGTGTTTTATAGACAGATCAAAATTTAATTCCAATAAGGTGGCTCTAACCAACCCAGATTTTTTTTTCTCTACCTGTACCATAAACCATAAAAGGTTTTGGGTTCAGAAATTTTGTAAGGAAGTACTTGAGCTTATTAAGTAAGTGCTTACTCACTGAGCTACCCCGCCTCCCTCCATTTTTTAAATTACGGTTATTGATATGGAATAAAAACTATATATATTGAATGATATTTAAGTTGTCATTGAATGCCACAAAAAATGAAGAAAAAAGAGGTAATTACAGAAATATTATTGCTTTCAGAGATAAATTTCTCATTTTTTTTTCTGACACCTAATTACAGTTAATAACTGTTTGTGCATTATAACTTTTTTTAAAAAAATATATTGTAATTTAAGTATTTAAGGCTTTTTTTTTACTCCTTCTTCGCATTTTCGGCTATAACGGTTTTTCCAGGAAGAAGCAGGAGCTTTATAAAATCCAAGTATTTAGCTTTCAAGACACACAAAAGATAACTCAGAAGAATGAAAACAAAATATTTTTTTTTTTTGGATTGATCGACCGTGGAATGTTACTGAGTCCGAAGATGGTCCGGGACGACAGTCATAAAAAGACTAAAATAGTAAAAAAAAATATTATATTTAAAGCCCACGTTACGACCCGACTCTGCAGGTCTTCTTCAGAGGGTTGTATGCAGTATGAAGTTTCAGTTCAAACTGAGTGAGTTTGAAAATGAATTGAGTTTCAAACGAAACTCCATACTGCATAAAACGCCCTGAAGAAAGTGGGCGGGGTGGCTGAATGGGCTAACGTGTGTGCCCAGCACCGCCGTTGCCCGGCAACCTGATACATGAAATTACTAAGTAAAAATAGTGACGAGTTCGCGTCTCGGTACCTGGGGAGTCTTTTAAATTCACACCCTCACTCTCTGGCCCGGAAAAAACCCGTATAGGCTTAAAGGCGTGGAAAGGGAGGACCCAAAAAACCCTAAAGAAGATCATGTGTAAAGTCGGGTCGAAACGTTGGCTTTAAATAAAATAGTTTTTAACATTTAGTCTTTTAATGGGCGCAACCCCAAACCATCTTCTTAATCGATCTATACATTTCTTTTTCTATTCTGGAAGGGGGGTTTTAGTCCGAAATCTCCGTCTGCAGATCTACTATTATATTCTATCAAGTTTCAATGACACTTAAAATACCACTTAATAAATATAATAATGAGAGTTTCGAAATCATGAAATGTATGAATAATGAAATATGGCTTATCGCTTTCTAGAAAAGAAGCGATTAAAAAAAATGACATTAATGTTTACTTGTAACCTCATTACTAATTGCAGTTCCTCTTTTAATTTTTTCTTTCATAATCTATCCATTGGGAAGAAGTAGATATAAAACTTTGAATTAATAAGAAAAAAAAAGTAAAAACAATGCACGAGACTTACCAGACTGAGTAGAGGAGGGAACTGCCTTCCCCTGTTCACGTTGAGGGGGTGCTTCACATTGGCAGGTTTGAGCCTGGGAGGCGGCTGTGGAGTGGCTGCCTCTGGCACCTTGGGGAACTGGATGGGGGCGGTGTCCTCGTCCCTCCTCGATGGCGGCCTCCTGAAGAGAGCGTACGGGTGTTCTGGGAGGTCTTCGATGGCCCGCAGCTGCACGATGGCCGCTCTGGGGTCCGTGTAAGGGTGAGGGTTGTAGTTCCTCGGTGGCAGGAACCTTTCCGGCACCCCCACCTCCAGGGCACCCGCGCCGCAAATCAACCAGGCCAACTGGTGCAAAAGTGTAATTAATTTAAATTATATAAAAGTAAGCAAGTAGAAACGAAGTATGATTTTTCGTTGAAATAGGATCAAAACTAGTGGATTCATTTGCTCGGAATAAGGGAGAATAAAATCAATAACATGATTATTGTAGGTCATATAGGACGAAACATAAAAAGGTCAAGATCGCGACGAAAGAAACTATGGAAGCGACCAGAGAATCCCTGGAGTAGGTAGTTGGAGGAGGATAACCAAAGACAGGATAGAGTGGAGAATGGTAGTGGAGGAGAAGACGAGGGTTCTTCACGGACTATAGTACCATCGAGGGTGAGGGGGAGGGAGGATAGATAAGCGGGTGATGAGAAAGAAAGAAAGAAAATAGCTAGAAATCTATTTAAATTTATATATATTATAAACTATGAGTTTTAAATTATAATAAAAATACAATAATAAAAGAGAAACAAAAACATTTAAAATATCCTACAGTCAGTTTGATGCGAGTTTGGTAACCCAATTATAAACGTTAATGCTATTCTAAATTATTTTAGATAATAGATGAAAGTATGTTTTGTTTTATAAATGTAAAAAAACGAACTTTTTATTCGATCGCAGAAGAACTTAAAGGTTTATTACCGCATATATGTATCTTTTACTCGTTTTTGAATATTCACAATATCAACACATTTTATTTATAATTTTTCGAATTGTTCAATGATTTACCTATTGATGTTATTACTCAATAACTCTAATACTAGTGATGCGGCTGGAAAAGTGGCACCGGGATCTCCTGGAGTCTTGCTTTGCCTTCCACTTGTGCGGGAAAAAGCCTGGCTCGGAGATTCCTGGGCGAATGTATATATTGTATATAGGTATGATTGTGTTTAGAAGTTTCTATTTTATGTTATTTGCTTACTTTTTTTTTCTTTTTATTTACTTTCTTCATCAGTATTATTTATTTATTTTTTATATTTATATTTGTTTCTCTATTATTTGTATATATTGTATGAATGAGAACTTTTAGCCCTCCAAAAGTGGCTGATTGTATTATTATTAAAAAAAAAAAAAAAATTAACCAATAACAAACTTTGAAGTAACAATTTAACGGTTAAATTTGAACCAATCAACCCAAATGAAAACAACCCTTTTTAGACAACATAGTAAAAAAGTATTTCGACGACCTCATGATAACATTTCAACTGACTTTTCACTGTAATATATTTTCGTTTTGTTTTTTCACATGTTGAATAAAACCTTTTTATCAGATAAATGTTTGGCTTCAAAAACTGGCAAAAAATTATATATCTAACTTATTTTTTAGAATTTATAAAAGTCTTCAATCATTTAATAAGTGATTGTGGGTTGATGGTTGACTGTCGTGAATTATGAAGAGAAGGGAGGTTAGGGTGATCAGTCTGAAATAAAATGGCAAAAGAAAATAATAATATTTATTTTAATATTTGCCGACGTTTCGACCTAAAGTGCAGGGCTGTTCGAAGAGATTGCTTGAATAGCAATCTAGCAAATTGCTTGAATTTTCCTATTCAAGCAATCTCTTCGAACAGCCCTGATAAAGGCTTGAACTTCAGGTCGAAACGTCGGCAAATATTAAAATAAATATTATTACTTATTTTTGCCATTTTATTTCTGACTGATCACCCTAACCACCCTTCTCTTCATTTAATAAGTATTTCTAGTCTAATTGAAAGAAAAAAAATTGTTAGTCTCTTATCATTAGAGGTGGCGATTTTAATTAAAATTGACACTGTCATTTTTGAACAGGTTATGAAAGGGAATAATCATTGAAACGATATAAACATTTAATGATTTTTTAAATTCAACAGCATAATAAATTGCATCTTTACATACCTTGCTCAAATTGAAGAAGAAATTTTTAGAACTTTGAAAAAAAAACCTATATTCTTGGAATATATTGTAATTAGTTTAAAAAAAAAAAAGATGTATTCATGATTATTTAAACGAATTTTACAAGAAAAAAATTAAAAGGTTTAAAAAGCAATTAAAAAAAAAGGTTTTATAACTTGAAAATATGTAAGGATATTATTAGACATTTTAAAAACTTTATTTTGAACACTTTCTGTGGTGTTTTTTAGGAATAAAAGTTCTAAGGAACTTTTTTTTGGTAATAAAGCTCTAGACTTATGATTAAAGATTAAATTTTATTTATTAAGTTCTCAAAAATACATTAAATGAAAAATAGGCTGTAATAGGGCTCAGATCAGAGTTACAATTGATCTAAAATGAATTACTTGTTTACTGTTTTGAGTAGTCAATAATGAAGGTCATTTTTTAAAGTGACTATTTGACGAAATCGAAAGTGATTTTAAATATTTTTTTTTTGTTATTGTGATTAAGTTATAATTTTGATTAGTTTATTTTATTTTATTTTATAAACATTTACTTTTAGTATTATTATTTTGCTATTTAATTCATCTTTATTTATTGTATATAGAGTGTGTATGAGCTACTCTGTCAATATTCACTGATGTCCTAATGTCTTTAGTTGGAACAGATTTTAGTATTGATCAACAAAGAAATAAGCTTCTAAAACCTTTACTTGAAAAGAAAAAAATTGAAAATAATGCAGTCATGTCATACCGAAGCTGACAAAAAAATAAAAGTATGCTTCATTTTAAGCCATGATTAAAAATACCACTATCACTATCTTTGAACGGACTATGATATAGAAATATATAAATAATATTTTAGTTTAATGTCACAAGTGACCTAGTCCGTGGTACAGACCCCATTTTGATCAAATTAATAACATCCGGCTGAAACTTCGTAAATAGCTTCATCTCATCGTAAATATTATATTTACGAAAATTCTCGGAATTTGGAGCGTTTTCAACCTGGAGGTCGGGAAACTTTGTCTATTTGATTAGGTACTAATAGCTCGTAAATACACATTTGCTTTCAACTTGGATCGTAAGATAATTTTATCACAAAATAGATTAAAAAAAAGGTGGCCTGCAAAAATATTGAGCCGTTTGGCCTATACAACCTCGTTATTTTGACTATTTGGGGGTGTAGGTCACGTCAAAGGGCTCAATATTTTTGAAGGCTACCTTTTTTCTCTCCTTTGGGATCAAGTTATCTTACGATTAAAGTGGAAAGAAAATGGGCGTTTACGAGTTTTTAGTACCTGATTAAATAGACAAAGTTTGCCGGCCTCCAGATTGAAAACGCTCCAATTCCGAAAATTTGGAAAACAGAATATTTTTAGGTTAGGACGAGATGAAGCTATTTACGAAGTTTCAGCCGGATGTTAATAATTTGATAAAAAGGGGCCTGTACGACTAACCAATATTCCGACGAAGGGAGAAGTATGAAAGCGTTTCTTAAGTAAACCGCTCCAAAACCACAGTACCCATTTCTTCACTCGAGCCATAAGTGTTTCAAGTTCTTCATTACTATTCCGGCCTCTCATGGTTTGTTTAAGATTCACCCGAGAGTACGAGAATAAAAAAGAGATTTACACAAGGAGCGCACAAGGAAACTGTTAGGTTAATTATGTAAATAATGTATCCAGCGCTGCATGCTAACATCCAACTTAGTTTAGGGACTTTGTTTGAGCTCGCTCCTCTAGGGTTATTTAAGAAATATATAAAATTTAAGAGTAGAAAATTGGCCCCCAAAAATCTAATTATTTCGAGAGTTGCTAACCTGAACGTTATACAAAAAAAAATTAACAACATTAACACATAGTATTGATATAAACACAATACAAATAAATAAAAAATATAAGAGGCACTGTTTGTGCCTTTTGCTTATGAAAGCTCTTTTATTACTTATTTTCTTCTTTTTTTGATGAGAAGCTTTAGCTTATTTATAATATTCTTTATTTTCGGCAATGAAAACATTCAAGTATACAAACAATTGGTTTATTTGTTGATTTACACATCAAGTTGATGTTTCGAGAAAATTATTCTCATCAAAACTTAAATTCTTTACTTTCATATCGATTTATGGCTAGAAAAGAGATAATTAGAAAAGAATGCATGTTACAATACATGCTAAAGTTGTGTTGTTACATAAAATGTTATAAATACCCAAAGCCTATGTGCTTCTTTGTGATGAATTGAAATTTATGTGTTGTAAATATATATGCTCATATAAATATGCTATCTGGATCATCAACATTCCTAGGACTAATAATTGGAGACCTGCTATGGAGGATATTATTAGCATTTCTATCTAGTTACTTAATCTTTTACTATTGTTACATGACTGATTGTTACATTGCTGCATTATAGTTTTATTATATTTTAATTTTATTTAAGATATCTGCATTTTTTGTTTAGTGCCCGTTTTGTAATTTACTGTTGTTCTATTTTTTTTTGTAATGTGGATGACTTAATTGGAATGTGGAGTAATGTGGAGTAATTTTCTATTGTTGTTTTTTGGTTGTATGCCTAATATTTGCGGTTTATTGAAATTGAATTTGTTATGTAATTTTATGCTAAAGCTGTGGCGTTTATATTTTTTGTATTTTTGCAATTGATAATGTGCTGTGAAATTCTCGTCCTTAAATGTTTGAATGTTTCCCTAATATAAATTTTGAGGCAATTTCAACAGTTTAATTTGTAAATTATATTTTTCTTACTCCCATACCAGACTGAAACGACTAGAAACCGCCTTACGTTTTCGACTACTGCAGCTCTTACTAGACAAACGCTCTAAATTTCCCACTATTTACAAAAGATTCATATATGATACTATAATAAGGCCTATTTGGACTTAGGGATCGAGCTTTGGGGCTCTACTAAACCATCAAATTCCTCTCGTATCCAGTCCCTACAATCCATAATCCTTCGTAAAATCCTCAATGCTAACTACTTTCTCACAAATAAAATCATACATAACGACCTTAATGTACCATATGTTTCCGATTTAGCTCAATCCAGATACCTACCCTTCCATAACAAACTTATGAACCATCCGAACCCTCTTGTTTCCAACCTTGCTTCCTCTTCTATTCCTGATAACCCTCCGAGGCGTCTGAAAAGAAGATGGCCTCGGGACCTTTTAATATAGATATAATTGAAGTGCTACCAATGGGTGGTTTTTTTCTTCATGTTGTACATGTCAAGTTACTTATTTCATATTTACTAGTTGTATTTATCATTATACAGTAGTAAATTTCAATAATAAAAATAAACAATATATATGCATATATATTTTTTTTCTTATCTAATGAGTCTATTCAGTATTTTTGTCGGTAATGCACCTGCTCAGTTTATTATTCATTATTGCCGAAAGAATGTTCTATTAAATTTTGCATATGATAAAAATTAAATTGTAACTGAGGTGTACGATATGTATTAGTTATTTTTCTTTTCTTTTCTTTCTTATGTTAGTTTAAGCGATATTTCTTCTCTTAATTTATATATATATATATATATATATATATATATATATATATATATATATATATATATATATATATATATATATATATATATATTATGCTCGATTTTCGTTCATTAGGAAGTAATTATTATATGTTCACCAGGTACACACTACCAGATGTTTGAAAATCAACAGAGATGAAATGACGCCAGTCAGACTCATACGTGTAAATACCATCGAGATTAAAGCAATTCTTGTCAATTAGGAGACTGTAATTCCTGATTGACCATCTGGGGTCCACCTAACTGACAGCTACAATAAACATAAACAGTACAGGGAAACAACCATTTAAATATTTGTGTTCCCCATGGTTTGTGAAATGTCTTAACGGAGGAAAACATGTAAAAATTTGCAAGTTTCAAACATATGTTTTTCTACTCTCATATATTCATTCATTGTATATCTGAATACATACAATTTTATATGAACCTACAATATAAAACGGTTCAGATGCATTGCTGTCATTCCATATATAAATTTGTTATAATAGACCAATTATAAAAAAATATAAACCGAAAATCGTATAAATATAAAATATCTAATTGTACTTTATTCTTTATGATTTATTTTGTTTCTATTTTATATGGAATTCAGGAAACTTTCAAATACTGAACCGACGAATTTAATGAACCGATAAATGTTCATTTTTTTGAATTATTCGAAAAGAAAATACTGAATCCATCGTTCAGTTTTCAGCCTCTTTACGGGGAAGTATGTTTTAAATTAAAAGGGATTCAGGGAAAAGATTTTAGCCAAGTTTCATTTAAATCGTTACAGCTGTTTTGGCCACAAAGTCTATAGCGGGAAACGTTTTCCTGCCGCCATTTTGATATAAAAGACCTGTTGTTAAAAAAATCTGTTGTTGTTAAAAATACTCCTGGGTTTTATCGAGCAATCGGTCAATAACTCTAGGAGATAAGCGATTTTTTTGTATTCACTTTTTCTAAAATTGTTTTTACTAATAAAAATACTGGTCCTTAATACCAGTAATACGGCTGAATAAAAGGCGCTGGGATCTTCTAGATTCCTGGATTTCCTTCCACGAGAGAGGGGAAAGGTTTGGCTCGGCGATTTTGAATAAATAAATTTTGTAAATATTGTATAAAAGTATGTGTGTATTTAAGTAGTTATTTTCATTAATTTAGTTTATATACATTTAGTTTCAGCATTATTATTTTGCTGTTTATTCATTTTTACTTTCACTTGCCTATACATGAACTATATGTAAAGTTAAGGATGATACGGCGATCGTGAAAATATTCGAATCTCAGTTTTAAACGGAAATACAAGTTTTGAGATCCCATGAGTCCAAATAACCAAGTCCCGCAAAGTGGTATGTGTGTGTTAACGGTCTAGGTCTAAAACGAAAAGTCCTATGAAACTGAAATTGTATATTTAAGGTTTTTATGTGCTTGAGATGTTACAGAAACTTTTTCGTCAAAATCGGCTAACTGGAAGTGGCACTTTATATCATACAATTTATCATGTCAGTGTAAAATTAAGCAGTTTTAAGTAAAATTTGGTTATTATTCTGATTGAAGTTCTCTAACAGGGCTTAAATGGCTAATTTTCAATATTAGCTTCCTCTTGTAATGCCGGCGACGCGCCTGAGAGAGAAGCGCTGGGATCCCTTAGAGTCTCGCTTTGTTCTTCACACGTGGGGGAAAGAGCTGTACTCGGAGATCTCTTGTCTGATTGTAAATATTGTAATGAAGTATGAATGTTTTTCTTGTTAATCTTTTTTTTTTATGTATTTATTTCTTTTATTTATGATCTATTTAATTTTTGCTACGAAGTTCTGTATTTTGTTTAGTTTTAACTCAAAGTTACATTTCCTTGGTTTATTATAGTTTTTGCCTTTGTTATGCAGATGTATATATATATATATATATATATATATATATATATATATATATATATATATATATATATATATATATATATATATATATATATTATTGTTTTGTATATATGGTACGAATGTGTCTCACTCAGCTTTAGTACTCAGTGTCCCTAAGTTTGGCAAAATTTATTATTTATCAATAAAAAGATCTATAAATAAAAAGTATATAAGTATAAATGCACTATTCTATCACTATTACTATTTCCCGTAGATGTGACAGATTATAATATTTCTCAATAAAGATAAAGAACGGTAATTAAAATTAACTACACTAAAGCTCGTTAATTGAGAAAAAAAATACAACTAAACTGTTCTGTCTTTTTCTATTTGTATAATTTTAAATTACTGTATATGTTATTGCTTTGTAATATGAGTGGTATTGTGTAACGTATAAAATAGAAAGCTTGAACCCTGTAATATTCCTATAGTTTTTCACAAAAACAGAATTTTTTCGAGTGGACACTTCTTTAGACGTGCTTAGAACTTTTTATGTGGGTATTGAATGATACTGAGCATTGAATGAGCTCGGCTATGTAACGATCATTCGGTTAAAGTTGGCTCAACAGGTAAACAGGTACCTCTATCATTGTAAATAGTATCCTTGAATGTGACAGAATGTAACTTTTCTTAATAAATAATTGATTGAATGCTATATATTTGAAAGCATATAATTATATTTTAAAACTATAGACCGAAATCCGATTCTTGACTCATTGCGATGATGTCATCAAGGGGGGCTGAGTGAGGTTTCCATGTGAAATTCTTAACAGAAGACCAGCTTGCAACATCTCATTTCTCAGACCTTCTGATTTTCCACGATTGTTCCCGCTCCGGAGAGAAGATTGGCAAACGTTTTAAGTTCGCAACAATTCTTGAGTACGCCGTAGTAACCCAATTTCCACTGAATGAATGGTTGGTATGCTCAACATTCCATCTGTCTTATTGAGATTTGATTAAAGCTATCAAATATTCTCCGTACATTATTTAAATTATGCAGCGAATTTAAAAAATATTTCAACAGAGCATGGATGTGCATTTGAATACAATTTTTATTTAGACCTTTAAACAATACTTACCTTCTTCAGTAAATTTATGTGAATACACGTATTTAAATACAGCAATTGTAATTATATATTTATGTACACTATTATATATTTATTTACAACTCATATGTAGGTATATTTTTTATTTAGTATTTAAAAATAATTATATTTAGAAAAAAAAGTATATACTTTATTTATGGAATGAATATATCACTTGATGGTTCAATATTATTTTTTGCACATTCATTTCTTAATCCTCACCTGTAAATTACAACCAACGACAGTCGATTCAATTTTAATTATCATTAATCCTGAATAAAATACCAGACCATTTATGTTCAAATAACATTGTTGTTGATTTGTGTCAACTTTTTCTTTAAACTGACATCTAAACATATATTACGATTCTTCCACCGTCAAATTCCCTAAATTAAATTATGAAAAACATATACTATGTACTACATTCATTTAAATATATTATATATTGGAGATACAGTTCTTTATAAAATATAGGTAACTTCCCGTGATCTCCAATTGATTTATTTAAAATTTTCGGGTTTCTTCGATTTGCTAAACAACAGAGTCTTAGTTTTTTTTTTCAAAATACTATCGATGTTAAGATTGCGCTAACACGCATAGATTTATTCTAACTTATATATTTGTTGGGCTCTAACATATTTGTTACAATACCTAAAATATGCAACTGCAGTGTGTTAAAAGGAGACTCCCTAGCAATTTTACATTATTACATTATCAATTTTACATGGGAGCAAGCACTGCGCCGATTAGGCGTCCGTACACTAGTTCTATTAGCCAGTGGTGTTGAATTGTTGGAGCACGCAGATCAATTGGACATTGCTGCCAGTTGTGAGCGTGTCCTCAAAGAAATGTTTATTTCCTTTGTTGAAGAAGCTAAAAAACCTGCCTTGGTAATCAACGAAGTTTAGACGAATAATTTTAGTATTGCACAGGGAACTCCCTTTTTGACCGGCAGGTCAAAATTGAGACCTCCACCAAGTGCCGAGGGCCGCATTGAGACTTCCACTACGTCCCGTGGTTTGAGATGAAAAAGAAAGAAGCGTGTTCTACAGATGGCACTTTAGTTGTGAAATGAGCTTCCTAGGAGAAACAATTCATAATATAAATGTTATAGAAAACTCGTGTTGGAATGGTTAACTAAATCTTATATATTTTAAATAGTTTTTTAGAAATTTCAGCATGTAATCAAAGAAAATTCGGTATCGGAGGTGCTTTTAGTAGGTCCGTGGGCCGTATGTTGAAGATCCCTGGATTAACAGAAGCAGATACAGAGACTGGCGTATTTGAAGTTAAACTCCAATGAATTATTCTTTTTCTATTTCCTTTGCTTTGGTCATAAATTAACTAAACGATATATATAACGAGATATGCAGGATCATCGGTGTGAATAACCACAACATATTTTGGAGCAGGTTCCTCTCTAACAGGACCAAGATTTATCTTAATAACATATTTATTCGCTCAGTTCTTAAGTGAGAGGTGGAAGCATTCACCAGAGATGAGAAAACCATGTTTCTAATATTTCACAAGAAAATGTTAAGAAGGATATTAGGTCCGATTACAGAGGGAAAAATCTTGAGAAGGAGGAAAGCAGAGCTTAAGTAAATAGGCGAGATTAAGTTCATCAAGTATGGGAGACTTATATATCTCCTTTAAGGACACATTGTGATGATGCAGGATGGCGAGGGATATTATGTTCAGCGAATCTTGCAAAAATGTGATATACCATTTCCGTCGATGCTCATCATGGTAAGCGAAACAAGAGAGGTTCTGTAAGAGACCGGACCGACAGGCAAAAGCGTTTGGAGTCGGGCCCAATCTGGGGTATAGGTTGTCACGTCATTCGTGATTGGTCATGAGCTTCCACATCAGCTAAATCTAAAGAGCTTTAAGTATTGTGATGATAAAGGTTTGTTTTTTTTTTAATCGAATAAAAGGACTGTTATCATTATAGAGAAGTAAATGAAAGTTTATCATTCTATAAAAAACACTGAGTATAGCACACAATTACATGTTTCTAAAAGTTTTTCAACGAATCCGACAGATCGTTTTAGTTGTTAATGTATTTATATTGCCTCTTAAACCAACTGGACACTAGGAAGTAAACTAGACAAGTGGAATAAATGCAGAGAGCATAACAGTATACTAGAAGGATTAGCGTTAAGCTGGCTAGTGTTGAGCTTTTGATCCCCAATTACCCTGTACTCTAGACTAAGTCAGTCTAATGCACTCTGCAAAGCCATATTCTGCTCAAGTCCCTTGTGTTATCTATAGCGGCCTATTCGCTCTAGTCAACGTTAGTATTCTCTACTGTTTTCTGATGAAATTTAACAGAATTTACGTACACTTTAAGAAGAATTCATTCGCGTTCTGTTTGGTGGCTAATCATTTCCTTAAAAATTACTTAATAGCAGTTAAAAATCAAAACATTAAACTTTTTTTTTGTTCAAATATAAAAACACTTCAACAGTTTATTGACTGTCAGTAAATGTAAATGTCAGTAAATTGGAAATAATGACAATAAGGAAGCAGTGCCTCTTCCATGACTTCATTAAGTTGGGAAGATTATTTATTTATCTATCTTCTATTTAGCTCAATCATCCTATTCATGGTGACTTGGAATGTAGCCATATTTCTCTGGTGTGCAAATATGTTCGTATAAATTAGTATGAAATAGTTGGTAAACAGCCTTTATGTATTGATCAAATCTTGGTAGGTCAAAGTCGGTATGTAGGGTTCGTGAATCAAATACCAAGATTTCCTTATGAGGTGTTATCGAAAAGCTTTAATTTGATGCAAGAGATTAAAGTAAGTCTTTGGTATGCTAGAGTTTTAAGTAAGTATATGTATACAAGGCTCCGAATCGGCCACTCACGGCTAACTCATGAGCACCTGATGACAAAGGGGACGCCCCCTCAGTATCTCTGCTGCGGGATCAATTTAACAATCAGGCACATTTTGACTGAATGTTATGGATATGAAAATCAACGTAATGAAGTTAAATTGGAGAACGATATAACTGAAATTCTAAAAAATAATACCAAATTGGCACCAAAAGTCTTTACATTTCTTCAAATAACGCGCTTTTACAACAAAATTTAAAATTTGCTGACTCTTTTTTTGTTTTAAATATTTTATGGTTTCAATTTATTGTTAAATTTAATTTCATCTAAAATCAATGTAAAATAAATATTTTGTAAGGGCTAAAATGACCCGTAAGAGGCTGAGGAGCCCCGCCATTGTTGTAAATAAATAAAGTATATGTATACATGTGTATATATACAAGGCGTATCAGTTCTTAAAGGTCTGGAGAATGATTTTAGACAAAATTACCAACCGAAAAGTTCATTTGCTGCATGGGCCCAATCCGAACAGAAAAGGAGTTAAGACCAATTTTGTGTTTGTTTTTTTTAAGGTGATAACGGTTTTTTATTGAATAAGAAGGAATAGCTGTTCAAGATAATTAAATTCTAATAACACCATATTAAAGTAGACAGCGTTTTATTTTGAGAAAACAATGATTAAAGTTATTAAGGTAATAAAGTGGGATTTCTGGAGGTCTAATATGGCCGCTGTACTTTTGCTGTTACAGTACCCATATCCGAGCAGCATATCTCTGTAATCTCTACAGAGGTTAGGCTTTGCGTTATCAGTTATCAGACCTCCTGAGAGTCGCGTTTATCATTGATCATAATAAATTTTATCACCGTTTCAAAGAAAATTTTGTTTATAATTGTGGATAGATGGTTGACTGTCGTGAATAATGAAGACAAGGATGGTTGGGGTGATCAGTCAGCAATAAAAAGGCAAAAATAAATAATAATATTTATTTTAACATTTGCCGAAGTTTGGACCTGGAGTTCAGGCCTTCATAAGGGCTGTTCCAAGAGATTGCTGGAATAGAGCAATTTATCTATTCCATCAATCTCTTGGAACAGCCATGATGAAGGCCTGAACTTCAGGTCGAAACTTCGGCAAATGTTAAAATAAATATTATTATTTATTTTTGCCTTTTTATTTCTGACTGATCACCCCAACCATCCTTCTCTTCAAATGTTTTTTTTAATTTACGATGGTGTAGTTTTTGAGCAATTCCTTCTTATTCTTATTCAATGAAAACGTGACCATCTATAAAAAAAGAATAAAAAAAAAAAAGATTTTAACAGTTTTTCTGTTCGGCATCGGCCCATGCTTCAAATAAACTTTGTTGTTGGATATTTTGTCTAGAATAACTCTTCCCTCTCCCCCCGATTGTGGCCATTAAGAACTCATATACCCTGCATATGTATTCAGTTTTATCTCAGTTTCAGTTAGGAGGATTTGAAAACAAAACATAGTTTAAGTAATTAAAATTCGTTAAAGATGTGGAGTTACATTTTAAAATTTGGGTCCCGTGTTACTCTTCTGTCAATGATAATCCCGATATTGTGTATTGTGTACGACTCGTCGTTTTTGAAGTGAAAACTTCTTTAGGCGCGTTTAGCACTTTTTTGGGGACAGGGAATTAGATCAAGCCGTCAGATCTCCGATGCGTAACGCTCGGGTAAGTCTACTAGAGATGACTAATTGAAGTATTTTTGCATATGGATTACAATATCTCAAAAAATAAAAAGCGGACTTCCATATTGTCAGCGAGAGAAATGTTCATCTCTTCATCCTCTTTCTATTGAGATCCTATTCCAAATTGTATCTTAACGCGACGCCGTGTTAGAAAGGCGAAAAGGAAAAAAGTGTGTCCTAAAAAAAATGTTTTCAGCATTTCATCCTCTTTGTAAATGAGCTATTATTTGTAATTTATATTTTAATATTATTAATCTCGTCTCGTTGATGTTTTCAATTCTATCGTGTGGTATAAAGCACACACCTAAGAGGGTCTTTTTTTCATATAAACTGGTATTTACTTAAGTGTAGATGTTTTGTGTTTTTATTTGTCTTGGTTCTGTCAAATTTTCCACAATTCGTACCAGCCATCCAATTTATATGTAACAATAATGGAGGCGTTTTGTTAAAATTCTGCGTTAACCTAATTTGCAGTCCATATCTAATCAACAGGTTAAGACGAACAATACCTAGTAGAGATATCAAAATAGAATAAATCAAATTAAATTTTAAAACGGAACTGGTACCAGTGAAGTCACTAAGGGAGAAGCGTAGGGATCTCTTAAGCCTCAGTTTTGTCTCTAAATGTGGGGAGACATGATTGGTTCGGAGTTTCCCTGGCTGATTGTAAATAGTGTGTATAGGTATGCTTGTATCTAAGATGTTTATTTTACTTTTGTATATATGGGTATATATATATATTGTCTTTTTTTTCTTATTCTTTTGTTATTACTTTATTTATTTATGTGTCTGTATATACGGTATGAATGTACTCCCCTAAAAAAAAAGTAATAATAAAAAAATAATAAATGTGTTGGAAGAGAGGGAGAAAATAATGATAATAGGTGCTGCTGAGTACTATTATTTTCAAACATAATATGCCACTTTAGAAATTGTCAAATTCATATCAGGTGCGGATTAAGTTGCGAAGAGAACAACTCAAAATTAAATAAATAAACGTACTAGAAAAAAAAAATCATGTACACATTTTGGCAATGACTGAAACGTGCAGGTTAGTAGTTCAATAGATTTGTAGTATTTCAAAGATTGGAAAAATAAAAAAAGAATCATGTTCCATGTAGTCAATGCATTTTAAGTTCCACTGAAATGAACATAAAATATCCATTACTTGAAATAATCGATGAGATAGTGCGTTTATTGATATATTTGTTCTGATGTTTAAATAAATAATAACAAGAAACGAAAAATTGAGGTTCTCTGGCTTAGAAATACACTTCAATTAACTAAAACCAGATACGTTTTAAAAGAACAATTCAGGAACTCGTGCTGCGGATATGTTTCAACAAAAAGTTTATTTCTTTGCTAAGCTTGATTAAAAACCTTCCACATTGCCCTGCTATATAAGCCACTATAAAATGCTATTACTTTTACTAACAGTACTACTATTTAAACTACTATTTAACTCATTTTAAAATATTTATTCTTTTAGCGTTATCAACTAAATTTAGGAATGCAAATTAATACGACAAACATTTATTAATTTATTTAATAGATTTTAATTTCGTCGCTTATAGTTTATTTTCGATAAAATGCGTATGTGAATTTCTCACCCTATTTTGAAAAAAATCAAGATTTTCACACAAGCGTAATTTCTTCCAAGAGGAGAGAAACACGATACTAGTGGAAAAACCTTTTTTGTGATATTTTTTATAATGAATCAACAATTATTCTATTACAATCTTCAACTATGTTAAAAGGGTATTAAATTAATTATGTAAAAATATTTTAAATATTTTTTTTTATTTTATTGTTTATTACAGCAGCTATATATATTCATGGTAAGACATAATTGTCATACTAAGAAAGTTTATTGTTGACATTCTATATGATATCATCAATATGACCTTTTTCAAGATTCGTTTGCCAAGCCAATGATAATATTCAGTATGTACCAAAATAAATTGTATAAAATATTTGTTTGTGAAGATATTCCAAAAGCAGCCAAACGAAGATCTAAAATCATTTATTTTTTTTAGCTTATAAACCCAATATATATATATATATATATGATAATTAAGTAACAAGTATTGGGTTTTAAGTATATTATTAGGTAATATATAAATTAGTATCCGTTTATATTATGATTTAACTTTATCATTTATCATTTCAGCCTTTTTTATTAGTTATTTATTATTAATATTTATATTTTTATTAGCCTTTTATTTTTTATTGATTAGAAACATTGAAAGTAGATAACCAGTCCTCAAGCACCGAATACTCAACTTCTGTTTGTAAACATTGAGCTAATTCTGGTACCTCATTTAATTTTAACTAATATGGATTCTATTTCGAAAGATATGTCCATTATGATCCATATAATATCAATTAATATCAATATAATGTAGGTTCCACTATTTTTCAGATAAAAAATCCGGTGCACGCAACACACAACTTTCACTTGCCGCTCTACTTTGAATAGAAATTATTTTCTGGCAATGTTGAGCTAATATATAAATTTTAAAGTGCATTTCAAGCGGTGCTAAAGCTTAAAGCTTATAGCTAACAAATCATAAATACAATTAAAATAACAAAAATACTATTTATTATCGGCAATAAAAATCTAGTTATTCCATGATTTTATAAATCATAGAACTTCAGTCTGTGAGCCTTTCAGTTGACAGAATGACTAACTCCAATTTCAACATTTTTGAGTAATGTCATTTTAGTGATACTTCTAGTTGAAAAAGTTGTATCTATACAGATAGTGATTAAGTTGATTCCAGAGAGTTGGTGATTGCAGTGTTGAAACATAGAACTGTGAATAAAGGTATAAATTTTATCACTAGAAGCATCACTAAAATTAATAATAAAGAATGTCGGAATTGGAGTTAGCCATTCTGTCAACTGAAAGGCTCATATATGGCTAGAGAGTTATGAAGGTATATCTTAATATTTAACCTTTAAATGATTATCGATTGTAGGACTCTTACTTATTAAACTGTTATTTTGAATTAATGTTTACTAAAATGAATTTACCATATTTCCATTGGATACAATTTTTCGCTTTGGAAATTATTGAATTTTAAATATTTCAATTTCGAAAATTGTGGTGATAAGAAGCATCCTTATTGACCATTTAAAGGATAAAAATACAATACTGGTGAACACAAAATATTTTAAAATGATTTTACGGAAGTGTTTAATTAATTTATATCATATCAAAATGCTTCATAATATTGTAAGCAATAAAATCTTGGCAATATTGATTTATTTCTCAAAAATAGCTACAGACTAGTTATAATCACATTATCTTATGGGCCTATAAGGAAAATTGGTTAGCAGGACACATATTAAGAATTAAACTGTTAATTTTCATGTTTTGAAACTTATACTGAACTCCGTAGGATTTTACATAATGTGGTCGTCTTAAACCGATGTGATCTATAGTAGATCAAGGAGCTATTCCTCTGTGAAATTTGCTATGCAAAGGAATAGAAACTGTATAATTCAGTATGCAATAGATTCTAAATATGTATTACCTTTACACAGCTAATTCGTAGTCTGAAAGCGAAAAAAAAAACTAAAAACCATAAATTCGTAAAATATTATTAAATTCATTTTAAATTTAATTTCATTATTAAATTTCAGACACGGTCATACCAACTCGATTCGAGGCATGGCCACAACTATTATACTCGATAGCACCAGAAGGAGGCTCAAAAGAAGTTGGATGAGTACGCCGCTGGGTACTCCTCTCCCTTAAACCTATTCCAATCTTCTACATCTCGGAACTTCTGACAGGTGTGGGTGAAAAAATGAAGGTAATAAAAGAAAATTAATTACCTTCTTAATTGTTAATAATTTATACTTATATGGTTTATACTTTTAGATATTTGAAGTAGCGTGAAAAAACTTTTATTACAAAATTAATATTTACCTGAAACTAACCTATTCTGAGAAAATAAAAATTAATTTTTTTACGTTTCGTTTTTACCACTGGTTAATTCTGAGAGCCATTTAAGCGAGGTTCTACTGCATATATTTCATAGAAAATTTAGTTGTTATCATGAAAGTATCAAAACTATTTTTCGGTGACTTGCAGATCAGTGTTGCCATAGTTTTTTTCCCCGAAAAATAGTCGATTTTCAAGCACTGTGCGGCTCAAAGATTATACGGTACAGTGTTGCGTGTATTTAATATATTAAATGTTTGCCACTTTATGGCCAAATATATTCCCTTTGGTAAAGTTTATTACAAATATTCCGGGGGCAATACTCTATTAACCTTTGAAGGAATTTATAGTTGAGCAGTATTATCTTGTTTAAAGTGTAATTAGCTCAAATTTTAATAGCTTTTAATAGACTTTAAAGGGCCTTGACGTTCTAAAATGGTTTCCAAACGCCCGTTTATACAAAACCTTAACCTGCCTCCATAATACCGTTTGAATATATATTACTTACTGTTATCTACTAGTCTTATGTTTTATGAGAGAAAAATATATTGTGCGGTAACGTATCTCACAATTTTCAATTACTTTAAATAAGTTAATAAAAGCTGCTGCTTTAAGCAAACTTATCCATCTTTGGCTATTTCTTTCTATTTATCTGAGTGTAGCTTTATTCCATATTTGTTGATTCGATCTATCTGCTTTTTGACATTTCACGTGGTCTCCAGCCTAACATTGAATCATTGATTGTTGTGTAGAGGCTTCATGACAAATTGCTGCGAGCTACATAATCCATCAATTTTATCCTTGTTGATTTTATATTATAAGATATTGATTGACCAGTTTTTGTAAGCAGCTCTTTATTGGTCCTTCTCCTCCATGCGTTAGTACTCAGATCCTAGATCGCTTCGATTCTATTGCGCAGGATTATCTCTCATATTTTTCAATGCGTCTTAACACAAATAAATCAAACATGCCAAAACTAATATAGCGCATGATATTTCTTATAAATGTGCGCTTTTGGTTTTTTCAGAAAGTGAACATTTTATATTTCATTGATTCATATTGTATAAAACTGTATACTACACACTTAGATAACATAACATATAACATAGATAACATGTGCATAATATTCATATGTTATACAAATGACATATTTTTTTTTGTCAATAAAAATGCATTTGCTCCTGTCAACTTATTGTTGACAATCAGCAAATATGATGGAGATACAGAAAATCATGACATGACTGACATTGGAAAGGAAAGTACTTGGCAGCACCTCTTACCTAACTTGTTCCAATTACTTAGGTTGTTTAAGGAAGGAGATCTCTCATCCAACGCCTTTTAAGTCTCCTCCTCATGTTACGAGGTGTCAGCTGTGGCCATGTCTCTTACTAATTTGTTATTATGTCAGTTTATATTAGTGTAAAAACGTTAACAAGGGGTCGTTGGTCAACAATCGGAAGATGGAGGTCAGTATGTAGAGTTTGGTTTGTCACGTACCAAGGTGCTTTTGTTATGAGTCGCAATAATTTTGATTGGAAGGTTTGAAGTATTTGTAAGTGGGTCGTTTTAGCGATACCGTATATTTGTCCATATGGGTTTAAGTAAGTAAGTATATTTATTCAGTATGTTTCTCAGTGTTAGTTTTGAAGATTTAGCAAAAATAATCTTTTAAATAAATTCATTGATGTATTGATGTATCGTCTGCCTAAGTAGCAGTCAAAATCTCATCGTTAATAGGTATATCGTAAGTGTATAAAACGTAAATTAGAGGGGCCAGTATTGAACCTCGGGAAACTCTGATTGGACGGACTGAAAACATTTCCGAGCCCTACCGAACTGAAAAAAGTCTGTCGACGAGGAAAGATTGAAGGATAAGATAGTACGTTTATGGCAGTATATTCTTAAGTTTAAAGAGAAGACCCTGTGCCAAACTCTATTTAACGCTTGAGCAACATCCAAAAATACTCCAGTTGCATATAGTTTTTGTTCTAAAGCTCCAGTAATGTAGTCTGTAACTCTGTGTAATTGACATATAATGACATACATGACATATAATTAAAGAATACTTACAAAATATTCACTTTCTTGACAAAACGCAAAATGGACTCTAACCGCATCGTATTTGAATTATTAAAAGCGCATGGCAAGTTTTTCTTACTTTGTTTAATGTGATTTAATTTAAAACGATTACAAATGATACCAGTTATCCTTGAACTTCGAAAAAAAAAATAGTCCTTATGAAGTTTCAGATTCTCTTCTCTATCCGATCTTTTCTTAATTTCCGTTTCATAATCGAAATCAGCTGAAATAAAAAAATTCGGACAGGGAAATATTGAAAATAATATATGCAGTGACGCAAAAGAGAAGAAAATTAAGAGAGACCCGAATCAAATGAAAAAGGGATGAGATAGCCTAGAGAGAAGCAATATAAGCTAATAACCTATTCCCCGAGCGAGCCAGAGGAAAGATCTTGGCCAACTTTAAGGTCCCAAATGTCTCCATTCAGGGCCAACCAACTTGCCATCAAATGTTCTATTGCAATCTTAGGTCGGTTGTCTGATCTCTCTGCACCACTTGTTTTAGCATGTTCTAGATTGCAGTTCTATTCCAATAGCACAAGCAATTAGTAGTAAAGGGCAAGATAAAATCGAAAAGCTAGAAGATCCACTTTACTACTAAAAAATATTCTGGAAAATAATTTATTTATTTATTATTCTTTTGTGTGTGTGTTGTTTTTACTCTGTTGGGCCATTTGCAAAAAAAAAAATATTTACACTGTTATAGAATTTTATTATTTTTATTTATTCAAATTTTTTTCACCACTATTTCCCTGTCTTTAAGTTTGCTTTTAGACATTGTGGCAAATCCAATTTTCCACAAAGAATTTGAAATGTAGAGCAGTCCATTTGTTGAACTGTTTTTTTTTTTAATAATTTTCGCAAGCTGATAGGTTCAGTCCAGTTAGACGGTAGGAGTGTGAATTATCGAACTTACAAATTTTTATAAAAGTAGTGAATATTAATTACAAAAATGGCTGTCTGAAGAAATTATAATGAAATTGCTAAATGGAACTTATAAAAATAAATGACAGTTCTGTTATGATGAATTTTATTTTATTTTAATTTTTTTTATTAAAATTATTTCGCTACTCTTACCAGTCAGAAATATCATAAAAATCAGGCAGTAAGTTTGCCTCGGTTTAAGGCATTGAAAATGTGAAAGAGAGGAGTGCCGAGCGGCATCCCTTCCTATCTTCCGAGAGGATCGCCATGTTTGATGTGAATCAGTGAGTTCGTAAGTCCGTGTGAATTATTTTGTCGAGTGTTCTTAAGTGGTCATTAATTGTTGATACCAGGTAGGTCTTTATGTAAAGTGATGTTGCTAACGATCCAAGGAGCTTTGATTATAATCTAAACTAGTGGTTTAATGAATAATTTATAATTTACGTATATGGGTCTTTTTGACTGTCCCATTTACATGTGAAGCATAGGTCTAACTTTTATTTTACTCCATCTTTCCGTGATTTGCTTCAAACAAAAAGTTACTGAATTACAAAAAACACTGTAGAAATAAACATACAGGCGCTCGAAAAAGACAAAATGTTTCTTTCTTATCTACTTAAACACATTGATGGCATGTAGGTGAAGTTGACATTTATGAATATTAATATTTGGTGTATTAGTTGGTATAATAGTTATCTACACCAAAACGAAACGTTTTTCATATATATAAATTTTCTCATACTTTTCAGTATATTTTCTCATATATCTTATTCATACTCTCTGCATATTTACAGGAACAGATTGCAAGAAATTTTCAGTAATAGTTGGTTATGTACATATCTATTAATGGTATGTATTATCAACAAAGGATTAAAATATCGAAAAACATAAATATCGTTATATATATTTAAGTTACATAGATCCGTACATAACCACTATTACTGAAAATTGTGTGTGTGTGTGTGTGTGTGTGTGTGTGTGTGTGTGTGTGTCTCAGTTCTGAATGGCTAAACTATGGGAGATGATTCTAGACAAAAATTATATTTGACGTATGGGCCGATTTCGAAAGAAAAATGAGTTGTCTCTGGTGGACGATCGCCATTTTTCTTCCATAGGAAGCCATAACAAACTATTTAATTCAGGTAATTAAAAACTGTTCCATAGTAAACTATACAAAATTTTATTCCAATATAAGTAGAGTTCATCTTGGTCAAAACCATTTAAAGGGTACTTTTGAGTCGCCAAACTAAGTTAAGTTGTGTTTTTCATTAAGTTATGGATCTTCGCAATGTTTTTTTTTTATCATCCTACAACTGACATATATTTAGTAAATTAATTATGAAAATACACTTTTTGTTCATTAAAAAAAATACTTATAATTATAATTACAAGCTAAAGGAAATGTAATTAGATTTCACAACATAAGAAAATTACAATCAAATTAATATAACTGAAAGTTACAAACATAATTTAATGAAACAGATTTAATTAATATTCTTTGATATAAAAAAACAACTATTTAAAATAATATTTAAAACATATATAATTAACCTAGTATTTTTCAGTTATTGTGTTTAAAAATAATTCTATTTTTATGTGATATTCTACTGTGAGGTGTACAATATAGATTTATGAAATTATGTCATACAGTATTATTATATAACGGAGCATTGATATTTAATACAGATTTGTTTACAACATACGTACCATTAGGTCTAATGAGTAGTAGAATGCGCCCTTGTTATTAAATATTTATAGATGATGTCCCGTATGTAGTGGTAATTTTTTATAAGCGTGATAGCAGGTCTATGAGCCAATTTTCAGCAGAAAAATAAGAAATCCAATTTTTGTTTTTTTTAATTGTCTAGTTTTTCGTTAAATAGGAAGCAATATCTGAAGAAGTATTTAATTGAAGCAATTAACAATTGTTTCACTGGGTACTAGATAAAATATATTTCAAAAGAAAATACTAAGCTTAATTATTTTTTTTTTTCAAACAGAACTTTAGAGTTTAGCCGCTCAAATATTTTCTTTAAATGGATTAAACAATCACAAACTCTATTTTCATTAAGTAATTATTAATTACTTAAATTAAATATGTTTTTGGTTATCGCTTCCTATTCAACACAAACACAAAATTTGAATTTCCTACTTCTCTGCTGAAAATTGGCTCATTGTTAATATACACTTTTTGTTTGTCCTTGAGGTCTGGTATTAATCATACAAAAATTTTCTTCTACTTATGGGACACCATATATATATATATGGGGGCGGGGTGGCCGAATAGGCTAAAGCGTGTGTAACAGCACCACTAGTTGCCTGGCAACCGGATAACAGAGATTTGAGATGATATAAAAAGTACGAGTTCGCGTCCCGGTGCCGGAGGGGATTTTAAATTTCCCCGCCCTCACCCCCCGGCCCGGGAGAATCCCGTATAGCCTAAAAGGCGAGGTAGGGAAGAACAAAAAAAAACAAAAAAAAAAAACATATATATATATATATATATATATATATATATATATATATATATATATATTTTATTTTTTTTATTTTTTTATTATTTTTTTTTTTTTGTTCTTCCCTACCTCGCCTTTTAGGCTATACGGGATTCTTATTGCTAATAACTATTTAAATAAATGTAATTCTTGTAAAGACATTAATAATAAGACATTAGATTGATTTCATGAATATTAATTAAATATTAAAGTTTTTTTTTAATTTGTCTTCTTTATATTGTGGAAAGTCTATCGATTTAGTTTAATTTTAGACAACTAGACTTCTAACCCACGTATTTTATTATATACATTTTTATTATATAACTTCATAGTACATTAGTATAAAGTTTACTTTCTTATTAAATTATTTGGTACAAAATTAGTTCTTTGACGTACAAACTTAAAACGCGAGGAAAAATTTTGTATTCAGAGCGAAATCTAATTAAATGGAATAAAATGTTTTTACGTTTTATGTATATATATATATATATATATATATATATATATATATATATATATATATATATATATATATATATATATATATATATATATATATATACATACATATACGTTATATGTATATATATATATACATACTTATTTATTCTAATGAACTAGAGGCAGTGGAAGAATAACGGACGACCAAAACGCCACATACCAAAAATTTTCAAAAAATAAATTTTGAAACTCGTAGAAAAAAATGTATGTATTAAATGTAAAGTGGGAAAGAAAATTTAATGAATTTTCGGATACAAAATGTTATAAATACTTTAATTAGTAAGTTTTTCGTGATTATTATTGTGCTATTATAGAATTAAATTACTACAATATGCAAAGGATTGATTGCAATCCGCAAATTTAACTCACTTTTCCTACTAATAAATGTTTTGATGTCGATGCCGCTATGTAAAAACTAAATTTCAATTGGATAAAAGTGGTAGTAAGATTTTGTCTTCGGTGCTGAGAAAATTAAATACTTTAACTATATTCAATATAAATTCCTCTATGAACCAAGTATTAAATTTACCTAAATAAAAGAAAGTAATATTATTTATTAATTCCTTCCTCCCTTGGCCTTGTCAGCAGCATGGAATTTTGCACGTATCACAAAGGTGTATGCCATTCCTGATGAACAAAAAATGTTTTAACACTTTTTATAAAAATCTTCAGTTTTCATCATTATCATTAATGATAAAACTCATATTTTTCATCAGCCTGACGGCCTACCATGAACAAGTCCTCTTCTTCCGAAAGTGTGTCGGGTCCAGAGCATCTTTCCACCCGTAAACAAAATCTTTGTAAGGCGTGTAGTTCTTCTCCTTCAGTAGTTGAAGAAATTCATTATATGTGATGACATGGAGTACAGTACTTCTCAGTATTTTGGCCATTAGTCCATCAGAGGCGATGCCAGAAAAACATATTGAAAATACATCGCTTTGCGAATTTATCCTTGACAATGAGCCATCCATATTTTTTTTTTTTTTTTTTGACATAATTGAACTTGTCACTTTCATCCAGTTCCGCATCAATTACATTTAACACAAAATTTATTTTAACTCCAAAAGACAAAATTCCCATTAATTGTTTTGAAAATAACGGGCTGTGAACTATATATATGTTTGACACTAATAGCACAGTTATTTTTACAGGTTTGAAATCGTTGGCTTGATTTACCGTTTCTGATCACGATTTCGACAACGCACGTACGATAAATTGTGGAGTCCGACCTCACGACTTCAAGGGCCCGTGAAGGCCAAACGAAAAAAGTCTAGGACAGCATTCATCGATATCTGGATTAGAAAAATAAAAATAATGAATCACATCTAGTATAGTCAGTGAACATAAATGAATATTATATAATTTATATATATATATATATATATATATATATATATATATATATATATATATATATATATATATATATATATATAACATTTTTTTATCATCAAAACATAAGGAATTTTATGATTTCGTTGGGAGATAATTATGCTATTTAAGGTAAACTTATTTTCAAAAATTTTAATTGTCTGCCCTCTTATTTTTATTGCTTTATTAATAACGTAGTATTCGTGAGTGGGCTTACAATAAAAACATTTTATTCTATTTAATTAGATTTCGCTCTGAATACAAAATTTTTCCTCGCGTTTTAAGTTTGTACGTCAAAGAACTAATTTTGTACCAAATAATTCATAAGAAAGTAAACTTTATACTAATGTACTATGAAGTTATGTAATAGAAAGGTACAGAATAAAATACGTGGGTTAGAAGTCTAGTTGTCTAAAATTAAACTAAATCAATATACTTTCCACAATATAAAGAAGACATTAAGGAAAAACTGTAATGTTTAATTAATATTCGTGAAATCAATCTAATGTCTTATTATTATTGTCTTTACAAGAATTACATTTATTTAAATATTTATTAGCAATAAAATCCTTGGTAATTAACATCCATTATGTCTGATAGTTCCTTGTTCGTTGTTCGGCCAATCAACAGCGAATGAAAATAAAATTGATTGCATCTAAAAATATATCCATCAATTAGGAGTAATTGAGTTGATCGCACCGGTCTAATTGGCAAAAGTAGGCATTTATCAGGATTTATTTTCGCTTTACTCTGTTAATGAAGTCTATCTATAAATGTCCTTTTTACTTATATCAATACATTTATATGTTATATGTATACTATACACACAGTTGTATGTGTGAGTGTGTGTATTTGTTTCCCTGCAGTAAATGATAATGATAGCTTCAAATCACAACTTTCACTAATTCATCTCACTTAACGTAAAAAAAAAATAATAAAATGAGATTATTTTTATCAAAATTAATAATAAAAAAGTGTTAGAATTAATTATTCTTGATTCCAAACTTTAAATAAGTCTGACTTTTTTAAATAATAAACTGTAGACAATAAAAACGGAATTCACGTGTATTTTTTTGAGTTACTAAACATTTTAACAGAGGATAGAGTTTAAATTTTGTTACGAATTTGGTGGGTTTTTAAAACAACATTCGTAACATGCAAAACGGTTTTCAAATATCAATTTAAAACCTCTTTTTAATTTATTCTCTATCACATCATATTATATAAAGAATCATCATTTAAATTTAATAATCATTTAGTATTACTTTCAAATTGTGCCTTTGTTTAAGGATTTAGGTTCCGAAAAAAAAAAACGAAGTGGAGTGAGCGGAAAAAGTAAAATTAACACAAATCAAAAGAAGTAAAGTACATTTTTCTTTGAATATTTAAAAAAAAGAAAGTATATTAGTTTAAAAAAAAACCTTGATTAATTGTGTTGATATTAATATATTCTATTAAAATAGAATTATTCGGTTTTAACTAAAATAGATGAGAGATAAGAAAAATAATTATTTTTATTATTAATGATATGCATTTCAAACTAAAAAATTTATTATATCATTCCACTTGATAAATAAATAAATACAATAACATATATAATGCAAGTGAAACATAAAATGTTAAGCAATAAAAACAATAAAAAAGGGCATGTAATATCGTTTAATATCCTACTATTAACTAGTCAACGAATGGGACTTCAGTTATGGACCATTTAAAACAGCTGCTTTTAAACTTTTCCGAATCTGAGGCAATTTCCGAGGTTCAACATTTATTCATATTATTAATTTAATTATAAATACGCAACAGGCACTGAATATAAAGTCTATTTAGAAAATAATGATTTAACTTTATTTTTATTTTATTTGTTTTTATATCAACTCGGAAAATGAACCATTTTTTTTTTTTTTTTTTTTAACGAAATGAATTAAATTTCGTTTCTATTGTGATTATTTTATTAGGTCAATATTAAAACAATTCTAGGGATTGTGGTAGCTTAGTGGTAGAGCACTGAGCTTCCAATGCTAAAGGTCCGAGATTCGAATCCCGTCTCATGACAGAAAAATTATTTATTCTGTTTCATTGGCCGTGGGGCGACCCTGGGTAGGGAGACCCTCCTAGGGCAAACCCACTCTACAAAGTGGGTACCCTTAATTAAATAATTAATTAAGGGGATAATCTAGCGGTTAAGCGTGATCTCGGTCAAATCACTTCCTTGCACAACCATTGACCAGGAAACATTGCTTTCCCTTAATAGTACTGAACCCAAGACCCTTCACGGGTTGTAGTGGTACAGTTTTTTTTTTATTATAAAAATTCTATAAAATAAAATAATTTAATTAAAGGAAAAAATAATGCGAAAATAACTCTTTGCGTCTAAGAGACTGTGCTTGCATATCTACCTTGATACCTAGATAGGTTTTTTGAAATCGATCTCTATGAGTATTTGAACTTGGTTTAGTAGTCGGGCGACCTATCAACGAAAATCTACACTCTTTCAGATGTCATGTACCGATGCAGGTAGTGCAAAGGAGAAAGCACCATACTACTGCACAAATTTTAATATTCATCTATCCCAGTTTTCCTGATCATCTAAGATGAAACCAACAAAAAATCTAAAATACTTAAATGGGTGATAAATATTAGGACGCAGTCATTATAAAGTTTTTATTAGTGCCGACGTTTCAACCCAAACATGTGGTTCATCATCAGGGTCTGTTTCGAGCACTGAAGGTATTCAAGTACTCAATACTATAATCAAGTGCTTAAGAATTGAGTACTTGAATGATATGTAGAACAGTCCTAGAAAGTAGAACTTCCTCCTAGAATATTTAAAATATAATAAAATATTTATTCCAAATTTCTAGTTCAAAACGTTTATGAGACCTCACTTGGAGCGGAGAAGCTCAGTTAGTTAGGTACTGGGCTGCTGAGCCCAAGGCCTCAGGTTCGAATCTGGCTGATGTTATGTAATTTTTCATAAGTCGTGGATCGACCCTTGGGATCGGGAGACCCTCCTGTGGCAAAACCAGCCTCTATAAAGTGGGTACGTTTAATTAAATAGTTAATTAAGCGGAAAAACCTGTAGAGTGCGATCCTGGCTCGATTATATCGCTGTACAACCTTTGGCCTTGATAATAAAGTACTTCATATCATAATAAAGTGCGTGACCCAAAACCCTCATGGATTGTAGTGGTACAGGACTTTTTTTTTTGAGACCTCATTGAGTAACATGAATTACCGAACTTAAAAATCGTTCTCGCAAAAAAACCGTTACGTATCTTTTAACAGACAGCTTAAACACACTTTATAATGTTTTGAGCTCATATTGTTTCATGTTTAACTTGAATCGTGAAACGATAAACTAAAAATTGGTTCAGCCTTTTACTAAAAATACCTAGACACATTACAATGGTCGTAAAAATAACGTTAGTACAACTACCAATAAGTACTCTCCGATAATTAAAACTGGATACAGTCATGGAATTTATTTATATCTTGAAATCTACTATTAGTTTTAACATTACAGTTTTACTTACACTAGTAATCCTAGATCCAATTCGGTTACAACAGATATAATTTTGACTTCTAGATCTGATGCTATCAGAACTAAGTTGAGTACATTAACAAGAAGAATTCAGTCTATGAAGGAACTGGATTTAAATCGTATGAGTCATTCAATTTAGGGATTTTTTTATTAAATGTGTAAAACAGCAGATATAATAAATAAGTTAACCTTTTATGTTCATAGTGATCGTAAAAGAGTATTGATTTAAATATTACCCAATGTACGTTTTTATTATTATTGATTATCGAGTAATTCTATCATCGTAACATTAAAATATCAAATATACCCTGAGGGCAAAAGTACTTCCCTTTGCGAATCTTCTGTTGATTTATCTTTCTTAGAACAACAACATATTTCACGTAGTTTTCACAATATCTTCAGATACGTGCAAATAGTTTTCAAAGATAAATAATCACTTAAAGCCTAGTAATGCTAAAATTTTATATGATGATATATTCAGTTTTTTCATAAATATTTTTAAGAAATAACTAATTTAAATATGATGAAGTTACTCCTAACCAGACATTAAACTGATTTTAGATAATTAGGCATCAGTTGTATAAACAAAAACTAGCCTTAGTAATATTGCTAGTTTGGCTGTGTATTAATGAATAGCAAATTTTGATAAGCATTTACATCAAATATTTCTCTGAGCCCTATTTAATACTTTAAATTAGAATTTAGCATTATAATATTAAAAACTTCTGGTACTATATAGTTACTATTTTAAACAAGAAGTTTCGTTTTTAAATGTTTATTTTTTTTGCTTAAACTTCGAGATTTCAATTTATTATATTTTTTAAACTGTGTTCATTAGTGTGATTGAATATCTAAATTAATCACTTAAAAATAAAACAAAATGAAAAACAAATCATAATTAAGGAATAACGAAAGAATAGTTTGTAAAACAAACAGCAGAGTAACATGAAAAAACATTTAAAATCACTTAATTATTTTTTTAATAAATAATGAAATATGCTATTCTTGAAAAATAGGTAAAACGGTATTTAAAAAAAGGATTTAGTTTGATTTTCGATACCTATGTATATACACACACACACACACACACACACATATATATATATATATATATATATATATATATATATATATATATATATATATATATATATATATATATATATATATATATATATGTGTGTGTGTTTTTTTTGTTTATGTTTTTTACTGTTATGATTTTAAACAACATCCTATTTCGCAAGAAATTTATATTTTTTAAATCATTAAAGCAGTAATTTGTTATTCTTATAATTTTTTTTTAATTTATTGTGACCTCGATCTTTATTTTTACTCGATTTTATTGGTTTAGCAATATCGAGTACCAACCCCTCGATATATTTTCTCCTGTCGTTGGTAAACCACTTACAAGAAATAAATTTTCATGTAACTTTACCTGAAAGAAATATAACCATTATAGCAGGAAATTAAATTTAAAAATGCCTAACCGATCTATCGAAATTTACCTTGATGATTTAATGTCTACAGTGTAGATATTATTCAACTATTGATTTTTTTCTTTGACTTAATAAATCATATTTTATCATAAGTTTAACGATTCAACAAGTATTAAAAAAAAAGTTATGACTTTAGCAAATAAAATAACTTGATAGTTAAAGAGAAAAAAAAGTATAATTCTGTTATACGGAGTATTTCTTTAGCCTTTGACATAAAAGCAGTAAGACATCTTGTTCTTGTAAAGAAGTCTAGTACTTAAGGAAAAGGAAGCAACTAATGTCCCTTTTATTTGTATTTTTTTTATTTCTGCTAAATAATTCTATACCTGTCTTTTCCCTACTGAAGAAATCCGTGTCTTGAATATTCACGATTTTATATATTTGCCATGAAACACTCATCAAATTCCTAAATAATCAATAAGCTAAACATTATTATTATTTTTTTCCTCCGTTATTTCGCTTAAACGACAAAGGGTTAATTAGTTTGATAAAATCACATCGTTTCGAAAGATATCTGGGCAGTATTTAAGATAAAATATTTTAAAATGAAAAATAAAATATATTTTTTCTATTTTAAGGAGTAAAATACAAAATACATGGTTTGAAACTGTATTTTCTTTTTAAAATACAAAATTCAACACTTTTTTTACCTTCTTTCCAAGTTACTAAAATACAAAACGTTATTATATTTAATTTTTACTTTCACTTACGTATATATGTAATATATAGTAAGTGTAAGTATTGCGATCGAGAAAATTTCTGAATCTGAGTTTTCGACGGATTTATAGGTTTTGAGGTACCCTGAGTCGAAATGACCAAGTCCCGAAAAATGGTCTGTGTGTCTGTGTGTTTTTATGTTAGCAGTCTAGCTCAAAAACGAAAAGTTCTATGAAACTGATATCACGTATTTAAGATAAGTATATGCCTTAGTTGTGACGGCAACTTTTTCCTTAAAATCGGCTAACCGGAAGTGCCACTTTATATTAACGCTGAAACACATTTTCACAGTTTTCTCAAAAACGGCTCTAACGATTTTGATTAAACTCGGTGTATCATTGTATACTTAAGTGGTCTTTAATATAAATTAGGTCTTATCCCCATTGATGTCACTTTACAGGGCTTAAATGCCCAATGTTCATATACGTCTTCCTCTAAAGTACCTTCAATATGGTTTATTTTAAAAAGATAATTATTTCGCATTATTCAGAGTTACGAAAAAACGCTAAATATAACTTTTGAAAGAATTTGATAAGTTAATAAAGGAGAAAAAAAAATAAAAATGCAGAAAAACGTAGCTATAGACTGTAGCGCCTAAACGAATGTACCGATTTCATTGAAACTTCGCTAAAGTCATTTTCTCGACACCCTTCAAATTTATCTATATAACATTCATCAGCGAAAAGAAGCTGAAAAAAAGTTACGAGGGATGGTATAATTAAATTCCGAATAACTCAAAAAGTATTCACTTTTCTGGGAATGTTGTGATAAGATGTTTCAAAGGTATTTAAATTACCTAAAAAACAAAAGAAGTTTCATCGAAATCGAAGCACTATTAGTAGAGATATCGCGATTTTTAAATATTTTTACTTTCACTTACGTATATATGTAATGTATAGTAAGTGTAAGTATTAAGATCGAGAAAATTTTTGAATCTGAGTTTTCGACGGATTTATACGTTTTGAGGTACCCTGAGTCGAAATGACCAAGTCCCGAAAAATGGTCTGTGTGTCTGTGAGTTTGTATGGTTTTCTAAAAGTTTATGGAATAGCCTAAAACACAAAAAAAAAAATCGTTAAAATCGGATAATTAGGAGATAAGATATGGTCTCTAGTTTTTTTTAATACGTTCTGTGCAATGGTTATATCCTTTGTTTCGGTTTTTGAATTTTGAATGTGTTAATAAGGTAATGCTAATTTTTTAAAAATGTATTTAAAATCCACCTAAGCAAGTTGATGGCATTGTCAAAAAAACTATTTCAGTGTACTTGTGTGAAAGAAGAAATAAAATATAAAATCATTTCATGGATGTATAAATCATGTGTTTTTAATATTAAATATATTTACTGTAGTTTAGTAATTATTTATCGTACAATCGTACAATCCATAATCAACCGGTGATATAATAAATAGGACTTTTGTTATTTTAATAGCATTTGTGTTTTTTAGCTTTAGCTCAGTTTAAAATGCAATTTAAAACATTTTATAATAGCCTAACATGGCCAGAAAATAATTTTTATTCAAAGTTCAAAGAGTAAGTGAAAGTTGTGTGTTGCGTGCACCAGATTTTTTAAGAGTAGGTTCATTTAATTATTGTAACAAAGCTGATTTTTAGGATCAAATGTGTTGAATTTGTTACGTTTGGTCATAAAATAGACCAGCCTTTAAAAAGTATACAGTATTCTTAGGGTATTATCATAGAAAAGCACGATTTGTAATAAAAGTATTTTACAGCGTATAAAAAGAAATGATTCGATTTAAATGGTATAATAACTTTAGAGAATATTAAAATTAAATAATTCCACAATGCTTGTTCATAAATACTATCAATTTAATAAAATAATTTATTTACTGTCACTGATAGACAATATATCTCTATTTCATTATCATATTTTAATATTTATTGTTATTTTATGTTTTATTGCTCATATTATGGACGATATATCTATCGAAAAAATGATACAATTAATCAATTTTTTTTTTGTTATTAGCTAATTTAGCTATTAGTTTATACGTGTTTAAGATGAAATAATTATTTCAACAATTTTATTTTTGAAGTGCATATTTGCGATTTTCTTTTCTTTTATCATTATTTATTATAATTATAATGATAATTGCTATTTATTATATTTATATATTTTTTATTTTCTATATTTATTTCTCTTCGTATGTATTGTATGAGTGAAGCACTAATAATTGTTACTAATACTAATACTTTAATGTGGGCGGATTGTATTATTATTCAATGAACTTGCATATAAAAAAAAATCTCTTATTCTGCAAATTGTATAAATTTCAAATTCTGAAATATCACTCAAATAACTTCTTACTATTGTTGTTTCAATAAACGAAAATAGTAAACATGTAAACTCTCTCTCTCTCTTTATATATATATATATATATATATATATATATATATATATGTGTGTGTGTGTGTGTATATATATATTCGACGACTGCTATATCTATTATAGTATTACCTGTAAGATCCACATGAGGGAACACAATACACTAACTACTGGCGAGCTCCGGACTGCCGCTTATATCCAAGACCTTTCTCTCTCCCTCCACTGGTGGTAGGGGTGTACGTCTGTATGTTTGGCCAATGGAACAGATAATCTACTCATCATAAAAAATATAAAATAAATTTAACTATAATTAAAAACAATATTTACAGCACATTGATCATACAAAAAATACATTAAAAACAACAGCTTATATTCATCTCCATGACATCAACCATTCATTTCTATAAACTAATTTTCTAATAGTCGTGCAAACTGAAATCATGTAATTTTTATCTGAACTTTCTATATTAAGAAAAATAAAGATTTGATAGGTGTTCTTCGTCTTGTATTATTATATCTAAAATTGATATTAGATTAAAATTAATTACGTTAACATTTTTAAATGATTGAATTTAATAAATTGAATTAAAATTATTTTACTAACATCTTAGGTAACTTGTAACTCAACTTCTCTGAAATCATTGATGAGTATATAAAATTTGTCAGGCCGTTCCTAAAGTCACCGATGTAACACTGGCCAATTGGTACCCGACGAAGAACATTGTTCAAATCAACTACTTTCTAAATATCCAAATTAACGATAACAGCTACGGTATGATATTAGTTTTTAAGACAATTAGAAAATTATGTAATAGAAATAAATTTTTATTTTATTAATTAATGTTGTTTTGTTATTATAGAGATGAATACAGTGCGGGTACATCAAATGCTTTTCTATTTTTAAGGTGTAAAATAAATTATTTTACTTATATAAATTATTTATATATTAATAATTATTAATTATTAATAAATTATTAATTACATAAATTATTTATTTAATTGGTGGCAAAGAACCTGATCATCAAAGGATACAAAACACTCTAATATTACCTAATAGAAATAAAAAAAATTAAAATGAGCAAGGAAGTCTTAGTAAACAACATTTCCTTAATAGTACAAGGATGTAATAATGACACAATACATTTTAATATTTAGCATTGGATATTTAATTAATTTTGAGTCATTTAGTCGAATATGGATTTAATTTTGCAATTGAGTCGGTATTTTCAGTAACTTGGATAAAAAAATATTTATTTAACAGATAATATTTGTGAAATTCAACTTTTTTTTCTATAGGAGTGAATAATTCAATCGTTTATTTCCAAAGTGAATCCTACAACAAAATTAATTTATTTAAATTTTCATTTGATTTTTTTTAATTAAAAATAAAAAGGCATTTTGGAAATAAACTTTTTTTTTTTTTTACAAAATATAACGTTTTAATATTTCGGTTCATTTTTGAAAAAAAATATATATATTGTATCATTCGATTCATTGGGTATTATTACGTAGGAATCGATACTTATCTTGTTTTCCGAGAAAAAGAATCGATTAGTGTTTATTTTGAATATAACTGGCACACCTTGCTTACAATGATACGAAACTGACTTGTAGAAAAAAATTAGTCGAATTGTTATGATTATATTAGCATTTTCAGAGTCTATCTTCTATTCAGACCACGGATGGCATGTGAAACAAATGAAGTTATGAATCTGTATCACCACAATAAGTTAAATGAATGAAGAAAGAATAAAAACTGATATTAAGGTTGTGAGGTCCCTCTTCTTGATTTTCCATTCATTCGTCATTTGTATGATATTCACTCACGTTCACGTCATGTTATTCTTTTTATTTCCATTTTTTTGAAAATCATGAACGGATTTAAAAAATGGATTTTTTTCATAAATGACTATTATATAGATAACACAGTTTAGCTTAGTATAGAGTCAACTAAAAAAGAAAAGATACGTTAAGTATCGAATACCTAAAAAATAACTTTGGTATTACAGCAAATGTTCGTATGTGATGATTTTAAAAACTGTCTAGATATTATATTTTTTCTTATATTCAATTAGTTGATTTATTATTATAAAGTTTTCATTTTATTTTTTACATTTTACATTCAGTATTTTTGTTATTTATTGTTTTCCTCATAATAATAAATAATTTCTGAATTGTAGCTACAAAGGTATAATTTTTTCTAACCAATTTAATTTTGTTTTTATCTTCATTTAATTTATTTGAATATTTATTTATTTTCCAAACTTTACCTCAAGGTTAATATTTTTTTAAAAATGTGTAGTTGATATGTAAAATAACATATTTCTTTTTTAAATAAAAAAGAAAAATAAGTAGTCCTATTTCTGTTTGAATGAAAAGGGGGTGGATGAGAGATCTCCTTTCCTTAATTATAAGCAAATCACGACAAGGAAGAGGTGCTTCTGGCTACTATACTTTCTCATGTATGAAATACTATTTTTCGAAAGCCACTAAAACACGTCTGCTCATTGTCAAATTCATGACAATCGAGGATTAAGGTTTAGAAATAGAAATAGAAATAGAAAAATAACTTTATTCTGGGACACAGTCCCTTGCGAATAACAAAATAGAAAAAATAATAAAATAAACAAAAATAAAATCAATCGAAAAAAAGAAATAATGTAAAAAAAAAATATAAGGTAAAAATTCTATATACAAAACAAACTAAACTATATACAAAACCATTAATACTATGACAAGACACTTAAGGCTATTTGCTCTTATAGACCAGTATACACTTTTACGAAAAAAATAAAGAATTAAAAAATAAAAATGTATCAAATTCTCTATTAAAATCAGCTCGAATGGTTAGCAACTATGAGACTGTTTTTGGGATAGGAATTGGAATAGGAGGGTTTTGAATGTGGATATGGATGGGGAATGTCGAATTTTGATAGGGAGGGAATTCCAGAAATTGACAGAGGTTTGATCTGAAGAAACAACAAAATGACTTTTATTGCAAATATTTTATTTTTGTGTAATTTTAAAATACTTCTTCTCTTATAAATTGTATTTCCATTATGGAGTCATCGACTGAAATATAGGTAATCATGTAACAAATGAAAATAATGAGGAAACACAACTATACCTACCTAATACTTTTTTTTTTATCACAGGAAGTGTTATATATAAAATAGCGATTGACAGCTAAGATTCTTTCTTAAAAAATTATTTAAATTACCAAAGTATACTCCAACACATTTTATTCACTTTGTGACTAAAATAGTAATCTAAAAGATAAAGTTATTTATCTTCACAATTAAACTCCATTTTGATTACATTATGAACATTTGTTACTTCCACCACATAGATATCTAAAAATATTAGCACTACAGATAATCAAAAAAGAAATCGCATGGTTTAGGGACTTATTTAAGCTGGTGCATGGACTGCATGGATTAAATTTCAACTTAAATCGATCTAACTGTGATGATGTTAAACTATGGAGAGCTAATTTATATTTACTATAATATACTATTATAATGACTATACTTGGACAAAAAACTCACCAGGATCATTCACACTAAATTAAAAAAAACAAGAACTGACCAGACGATACAAACAACTGTCACATCTTTTGGACTACAGATCTCCACTCAACTTACTAAACAAGCGACTAATCTTCACCACTATACTAAGACCTATTTGGAAATACGGAGCAGAACTTTGGGGTTCCGCAAAACACACACACATAAACAAAATTTTAACCACACAATCCAAAATACTTCGTATAATCGTCAATGCTGATTGGTTTATTCCAAATCACACTATACACACAGACATGAACATACCAAAAGTGAAATCCTACATACACAACAAGTACACAACATTTCACTCGTTCTATCTCTATCTTCCTCCCTGTTACCTGGTGAGCCTCAAAGACAGCTAAAAATGCAGTGACCTAGAGATCTTCTTCTGAAAAGTTAAGAAAACATCAAAAATTCAAGAAGATAGAATAAACTCCAACACATTTGCTTGATGGGTTACAACGCAGTGGCAAATTTAATGGAAAATAAATAAATTATAAACTTCAAGCAAACAAATAATAATTTTATCATGTGTAATACAAACGAAACAGAAGATCTCTATCACTTCCTGGCTGCTTGTCCGATACTCTCTGAATTTAGAATTAAATGGTTGAAGTCAAGAAATTTATCTCGGGATCAAGTAATATATTTAATAAATGGAAACAATTGGATATCATTGATAAATTGCTGCAAGCCTGCTTTCTCCTATAGAATAATGCTCACCAGAGAATTTAACAATTAATAAATTGGAGAATTTTGGGTCTACTCTTTTTGTAATTAAAAAATTTATATACCTTTCACATTGTAAATATAACTGTTCTTATTTTGTTTTAAACAAGCATGTGAACATTTTACTCAGAAGTCATCAGTGGCATCTGCAAGAGTCATAGACATACTAAAAAAAGGAAAAAGTGACTCCTGTGAATGTAAAAAATTGTTATTTGACTCCATGGTCTCATCAACATTGCTTTATGCTTCTAAAGTATGGAGCCCCAATTATCTTGAGGCAATCGAAACGGTCCAACTTAAATTTTTAAAGCTGTTTAAACTGTTTGGTTGTCCCAGAAATACCAAAACTACATAGTCTGCCTCGAAACAGGAAGAGAACCATTAAGGATGAAAGTAATAAAAAACATGATAAATCTATGGACCAAGCTGGAGTTCATCCCAGAAGAGCGACTCCCAAAACTTTGTTTTAACAGACTTAAAACATTAGATAAGGATAAGCCTGACATAGACTTCAATTGGGTGTCTCAATTTAGACCAATAGCCGAGCTTAATACTTTTGCAGAAGAGCTTTCTTTTCACCCCACAAACGGACTTCTTCGATACCAAGACGACATCCTTGAAAAAAAACACAATTATTATTTCTCAGCCGACATACAAAGAACTTTCAACTCCACTAACTACCCTTACAGAATGCTATGCAGTTACAATGCTCCCGATCCTGAAACGTACCTAACATTCAAAGTCCACATAAAGAAATTGAGATGTGTTAGTAAATTAAGAGTTGCAAACCCAGAAAATATTAGAATCTATGCAAAAAACAGAACATTTTTGATCGAGTCTCAAGAAACTTGTATATCATGCAATCAATTTATCTACAATAGTCTACATCACATTCTCCTTCATTGCCCAGCATACAATGACTATAGACAAAAATTCCTTCAAAACTTCATCTCAGAATCTTCTGATAACCGCAAAGTCGAATCCATACTGAATATCGATTGTATAGATAAGTTAAATAAAATTTACTATTATATGATGGGAGTACACAAAGTGCACACACAAAATTGTTGATCATAGCCATTTCTATTAAGCGTTTGTTTTTAGTTTATCTTAAGAGTAATATTTTGTTTATAAATATTTTTATTTCTTATTGTTTCTGTCATAGTGACTGATTCATATAACTATTATTATGCATTAATCGTTTTATGTTTTTAATTTTTATTGTTATTCATGTTTTATGAAACCCATTCAAAACGTTAAATAGTGTAAATTTTATTTATATTTAAATTATATGTATGTAAATTTGTAAAACCATATTATTGTACAATAGCCAAGCTATGGTCTATTTGTATGGGGAACCCCCTTAAAACAAATAAAATATCTATCTATCTATCTATCTGTTCTTATTTTGTTATTAATTAGTTGTATATAAATGGATTGAGATATAATTTTGTTATTAAACACAGAATCCTCTGACGGTCAACAGACCAAGTAGCATGTCTGATTTTCGGTTTTAAATCCAAAGATATTATTTTGTATAAAAAGAATTTTCCTTCTTCTATAAAATAGCAAACTGCAAACAAGTATAAAACTAGCTATAAAAAAATCATCGGCTGAGGTGTCATGAAGAAGAGATGACAGGTTAAGAGGAGGAGTGAGGACTATCTATTTCGGAGATCGGATATAAAGGGAATGGCGTCAGTAAACAGTGTACTCTTGGAAATGGAAAGAGCTGTCCCCTTCCCACGGGGCTTTGGCAGATCTTCAGCCGCTCCAGTTCGGGACTCGGCTGTTCTCCCCGCCAGCCCTCACGGGAGTCCTCTTAGCCCATGCCCCCTCCCCTCTCCCCTCCTCGGTAAATAATAATAAATCAGAGGAAATAGATTTCCAATGCCCTTTGGATTGGAAATGACTTATGAAGATTACCAGTATAATAGATGGCTAGAAATAACCTAAAATTCGAAATGAATATTTTTAGTCAATGCTGATCAACAAGCTGGTTTGGCTGATTATAACCGTCAAATTTGGGTAAATTTTTCTATAATAATAATAATAATAAAAGGCTTAGTGAACCCGAAGGTTCGATGCCGACATCACCAATCGCTTATTACACATCTCCCTTCACCGTTCGCTGTCCAAACCCAGTCACTTCAGATCGGCTTTAATGCAATCTTCACACTTTCGCTTTGGTCTACCCCTCGGACATTTACCATTCGGTACAGCAAATATTAACCTTTTAGGAATTCTCTCGTTACTAAGCAAAACAATTTTACAAGCCCATTTGATTCGCCGCGATGAAATTACATCAGTTATATTACCCGGATACAGTTCACGCAATTCGCCTTTGTGTAACCGTCTGAACTCCCCGGTTAACTCATCCATCTTCGGTCCGAATATTCTACGCAATACTTTATTTTCAAAAACCTTAAGACGCTGCACATCACTTAATGTAAGCAGCCAAGTTTCGCATCCATAAAGAACTGTCGGCAAGATAATGGTTTTATAGATTCTAATTTTTAAGTTCCAGGCCGAGCTAAGTAGTTTTGTCACAAAAAAATAACAACCATTTCCCGCTTTCAGCAAAAAAATTTTCTATAAATTAAATAAAAATCTCAGCCGTAATTTATCATAATTAAACTAATCAATTAGAATATTCTAGGATATCAGACACTGAAAATGCATTAAATTTAATATTCAACCTCTAAGAGCGATAGAAACAGTGTTTCCAATCTCTTATTATTTTTTTATTTTTCGTTCGCTCTAAGGTTTACATTCTAAGATGAAATAGCTCAAAAATATTTTTATTTATTTTTTAATAGAGTAACTGAAACCAATGAAGTTAAATATTAATCATAAAAGTAATTTAGTAAAACATTCACTTTCAGGACAAAAAGCAAACATGTATTACTCCACTTCCATTCTAACTCCCTCACAGTGAGCCAAATGACCGATTTAGTACGATAAAATTATTGAAAAAGTCCAGACCAATTCAAACGGGTTACATAGGTACAAAGAAACCCCAGTATGTAAATTACAACAAAGTCACACCATTATAATTGAAATAATTCCTTTGAGATTAATATTATGAACAGGATATTTAATTTAATTTGCGGTTTTAAAATTCAAGGTGCGCCGGTTTTAAAATTTTTCGACCACCAGTTTTATATATATAGGGGGCTGGGGTAGCCTTGCGGGCTAAGGCGTATGCAATACGTAATCAAAGTTAAGCCACGCCGATCGTGCTAGCACTTGGATGGGTGACCGTCCACCAAGAAAAGACACGCTGCCCGAGATTCCTCCCCTCCCGGGTATATGAGGCCCGTCAGGCTACTGGAGGCAACTCACACCGACCAGGCGTAATATTGATGAATCGGGATGTGGTCCAGGAGACCACATATGCGGTTAAAGATTTTCATGGTCTGTAGCTCCAACCGAAAATATATATATTTATATATATATATATATATATATATATATATATATATATATATATATATATATATATATATATATATATATATATATATATATATATATATATATATGTATATATATATATATGTATACACATATAAATGATATACAGGATGTCCCATAAGTAGAGAGAAATATTCTAAAGTGATAACGTAACGGTATTTTTTTTACCAAAATATCCGTTGTATATTATTGATCCATATTTATAAGAAATCAACTAAATTTTTCCAATCCTAATATTTATATTTGACACACCAAAAAAAAAAAAAAAAAACTGCTGATTGCTTCAATTATTTTCTCGACAACCTAAATTTTAGTATTATGAACATTTAATTATAATAGAATATCTAAGTATATATAAAAGAGAACTTAGTTAACAACAAAGTTCTTTATCCCTTTATAAGATAAATATTCGAAGAACCATAATTTAAAAAAAAAAATGTTTCAAATAAAAAGTGTATTTCTATTTATTATTAGAGGCCAGGTCATGTAAAAAAATATATATAGTTTTTCAATAATTTATTCTAGTCATTTTTGCTAAAAGATGGTTACTTTTAGTTTACCGGATATCAAATCCCATAATTTTTTTAAATGACTTGAGGTGAAATTTACTCGAATTATCCCGGTCACCTAATTAACATGCACTTACAGCTTATTAAATAAGAAAGTGCATGAAAGTGGGGTATTTGAAATACAGTTGGATTGTGATAAATAAAAACGCAAATAATTAGATTGTTTTTTAAACGGGAGCTAGAGTTTAACCGCACTTTAGTTCTCTTTAAATGGTTATTACAATGGAAAACTCTACTTTCTTTGTCTAGTTTACAGTGGAGCTATTGTCTATTACTTAAGTTATTTTTTTTTTAATTTTCTACTCTTCTGTTAGGAATCGGACAATTGTGTATATAAACTTTTTTTTAGATTTTGATGCATGATATCACCCTTTTAAATGTTTACCTCTACTTACGGGATAACCTGAATATAATTAATGGAAATAAATGATAAATGATTATATATAGAAATACAAATATTACTTTTTTTTTATCTTGACTTAAAACCTCTAAAAATAATACAACCAGCTTATAATTTTATTTAGATTAAAACAACCATGTTACTTTTTTCTGTTTCGTTTTTTTTTAATGAATATATCAACAATAATAACTAGATAGATAGAAATTGTATTTATTTTTGGGGGGTTTCCCATACAAATAGAGCCTAGCTTGGCTATTGTAGAATAATATGGTTTTACAAGTTACATACATATCATTTTAATATAAATAAAATTTACAATATTTTACGTTTAGAATGGGTTTTAGAAAACATGAATAACAATAAAAATTAAAAACATGAAACGATTACTGCATAATAATAGTTATATGAACCTGTTACTATGATAGAAACAATAAAAAATAAAAATATTTATATATATAAACAAAATATTATTTTTAAGATAAACTAAAAACAAACACTTAATAGAACATGGGCTATGATCAACAATTTTGTGTATGCACTTTATGTATTCCCATCATATAATAGTAAACTTTATTCAACTTATCTATACAATCGATATTCAATATGGTTTCGATGTTGTGGTTACAAGAAGACTCCTAGATGATGTTATGGAGGAATTTTTGTCTATGGTCATTGTAAGCTGGACAGTTAAAGAGAATATGATGTAGACTATTGTAGATAAATTGTAGATATGAACAATAATAACTAAAGCAGGCAAAAATAATATTTATTGGTGCCTAGTCAAATACCTCCTTTAGAACATTAATCACGTATTTTTGGAAAACCTTCTACACCTGTGTCTGATATTTATTTAGTTGTTTAATATCGAAGTTTCGAACTTAATTTAAAGTTTCATCAATTTTGTTAATTTACCGTATGTAGTTTGTTATTGAAGTCCTTAATAGTGCAAGACCTTGCATCCTCTCCCTATCCCCACCACATATGTGCTTGTATCCCCTGGAATATTGACAGTACGTGATGCGGCTGCCTTTGACATGTTCAAGGCAAGTAGTTACCTAGTTGTTATCTCTCTAGCAAGCTGGCCTACTTCGACCGTAACCAGATGTGCATCCTCTAAACGCCTCATTTTCCATATGACATGACCTTTGAACTCAAGTTTTTTGTTCTTTACCCAAGAATGGAAGCATAAGATGGTACCATGGCTAAAACCTCATTATCAAGTTCTTGTATCTGGACTATTGAATTAATTATACAAGAATATTCTGGAAGATCGTGGGATAAAGTTAATCTCTTAAAGGCCATAGACCGTGGAGATCGATCACCAACTAACGCCATATTGACTGTTAATAAAAAATTTCATATTATTTATATGTGATAGTGTACATTTTTTTAAGGATTTCAATGAGCTTAACAGTTGAGATAAGCTATACGTGTGTCATAATAAAAATAAATAATTCATCTGCTCTTGTCGACAAACTGTTGATAATCAACAGATGGTCTGCTAAAAATTATGGAAATGGAATGTCAGGCATTCAGCCATGAGGAAGGATAGCACTCAGTAGTACTGGCTTGATTCAATTATTATGGTTTGTTATGAAAGAAGGTATCCCGTCCATAGCATTTTTAGTCTCCTCCTCATATTTATGGGCTAAAAATCTAAGTTAAAACCATCTATGTTAGTATGTGCGTTAGAATTAGCATGAAATCGTTGTAGGCAGATGCGAATAATTTTATAGGGGTTTTTACTCACGTACCAAGGTCAGTTATAAGTCGCAGAATTTTTTATTAGAAAGTTGAAAGTTTTTGTAAGAGGTTCTTTTTAGCTATACCGTATATATTTGAGGGGGCGGGGTGGCCGAATAGGCTAAAGCGTGTGTAACAGCACCGCTAGTTGCCTGGCAACCCGGATAACAGAGATTTGAGGTGATATAAAAAGTACGAGTTCGCGTCCCGGTGCCTGAGGGGATTTTAAATTCCCCGCCCTCGCCCCTCGGCCCGGGAAAATCCCGTATAGCCTAAAAGGCGAGGTAGGGAAGAACAAAAAAAAAAAAAAAAAAAAAAAAAAAAAGCTATACCGTATATCTGTGAGGAGAATTTTCATATGTGTTTAAGAATGTACTTATTTTCTGTCTGTTCTAGTTTTGAAGATGTAGAAAAAGTGAGTGGAATATTTTGAGTCGTCTATTATTAGGTTTTATGTTTCATTTTAACATGTGGACATTCTTCTATCAAATGTAAGTCCAAGATAGTGTGCGCTGTAAAAAAAATTATATAAAACATTAATATTGATTTTTGTTGCAATTATGTGATCTGGTTATTTTATATTCCTATTTTATGTATTTATATGGCTTCTTATTTTATAAACACAAACATAAAAGATTTAAATATAATTGTGGGAATGCCGTGTTTTTTAAAAATTTCAATGTTCCTTTATCCAAAACATTTGATTGCTACTATCATAGTTACAGGTTATCTGGACTCAATTTTTCGCTTTTACAATAGTAAATATATATAAGATATAAATATAAATATATATATATATATATATATATATATATATATATATATATATATATATATATATATATATATATATATATATATATATCTTTTTAGTCCACTTTTTTCCCGAAAATCGAAGATCGTCGGATAGGGATGCGTTTTACATCCTTTTTGGAACCACTACAAAACGATTATGAGATAATAAAATAAAATAATATATATGTGTGTGTCTGGAAGAGAAGCACTGGAAACTTCTGAAATCTTTTACATAAGTTTTTAACTCAGCTATTTTACCTTCCAATATTTTTTCCCAAGCAGGTTCCCTATTATTCACTTCTGCTAGAGGCTTCTTTGATGTTTACTTCTCTTTTATCTTTATGCATAGGTGGATTAGCGTCGTTTTAGCAGCTATATATAACCAATGCTTATAATCTGATATGTTTTGAATAAATTCAACATATTTTTCAAGTTTCTTGGGAATGGCTTTGAATACTTTCAAACTTAATGCTTTTTAAGGTATCCGTGGCGGAGAGTCTTTCTGCCATAGGAACCCCGTCCCATTTCATGTACTGAGCGTACAATCCATCTTCCAGTTTTGAAACATGTTCAGTATCCTGATTTAATTCTTGATGACTTCTATCTCCAGGTGCTGATCATAAGAGACTGCTTCAGGTACGGGTGCATCAATCGTCATTTCAGATCATTAAAAAGAAATATTAGAAACAAAGTGTTAGCCTAAAAAACCTTCACTTTGAACATTTTATATGAATGTTAATGTTCACATTTAATTAGTAAAGTAGTTGGATAGGTTGTATTTATTTCATATAACGTAAATAATTCAAAACAACGAAAGTATTTAGGTGTGAATGTTTCCTTTTGTGAAGCGTTTGCGGACATACCTTCAGAGGTAATTTGTTTCTTGTTTGGAGGTCCTTAGTTCATTTTTGTAGTTTAGTCAATTAACCCTGAAACACCCTATATATATATACATAGCTTTAAAATAAATACCATACCACACGTATATATGTGTACCTCATTGTATCAAATGAGCTTTGTTCGTAAATTGCGTTGGTGTTTAAACAGTGACTTTGGGGAATCTGCATTTTTTTTCCTCTCATCCCTACAATTTTTTCCATTTAGTTTTTTTCTAGGCTTTGTGCTCTTCTATGGCCCCTACAAACATATATAATACGTATCGCTATTTTTTTTTTTTAACTTTCCTCATACCAACTCAATAGGTATGAGGAAAGTTAAATCTGGGATTTGGACCTTTTTGCTCTAGTACCCACCATTTTGACTTATTGGATTAGGGAACAAATACAAATTGTTTACAAATAAAACATGAGATATGTATTCGGCATTTTTAATTATTCCAATGTTTCAGTTAATTTCCTTCGAATATTATTAATACAACTAATTTTCATCGGTTTTTCATAATACAAATTATGGAAAAATAATATCTTAATGCTCTGTTGTTCGTTTTTATTTTGTAACGTATTAATCAGTTTTTCAAAGTTTTGTTCAAGTGGTTTGAAGTAATTTTTCAAAATAATAATACTAACTATAATTGACATATTTTTTAATACAGACGAACGGAACTTATGAGGATTTACGTTATAGTTTCGATTTTTTTTATATAAATTATAATTGTTCACTAAATTACTTTCCAAGCTTTAGATATAGTCGATGAGAAAAATTAATTAATAATGAAACATAATTTATTAAATTTAAAATAACAGCACACTTTTTATTTTCAAATTTCCGTTTGCACCTGTCATGATAGTGACAATTAATAGATTTTTTGTTACTCTACAAGGTAATATGATAGGCATGATGGATAATTGTACCCAGCAGCACCACTTCCATGGTCTGTTTACATCTCTAAATCAGAAAAGGAGTTCTCTCATCTCTTTTTCAGTCACCTCCTGATGGCATTGATAAATCCATTGTGATGTCAGTCTAGTTTAAGATAAAATCTTGAATAGAGAATACGTATGTTTTTATTGTACTTTTTTGCTGAACCGTGAATCTGCGTGGAACACATTGCTGATGTCCAAATGGGTTTGAGAAGGTATTTAGATATGTGCATGTATTTAGTTTTTGTCTGCTTTTCAATTTTGATTTGGAAAAAAGTGTACAGTATTTTCAGTCGCTTGTTCAAAGTATTCCGTTTGATTTTGACCTGTAGGCCATTGTTAAAACAATATTTATTAATATAATCATGACGAAAAGACGTAAACAACGTTTTGTTATGGTTTTGCCAGTGTTTTTTTGAACAGTATTTGGTATTTGTTTTTAAAAATCTTCCACGTTTGAATTACATAAAAACTTGCCACATTGACATTATGAAACATTAATTTAACCAATTATTTACCAGCGTTTATGTATACATCAAAGGTATGGCGTTCGAAACTTTCATAACTAATTTTTTAAAAAATAATTTCACAATTATGTCCAGAAATCAAAATGGCAAGTCTGCTGAGCGATTTCAAACTACACAAGCAACATTTTCTTCACAAAAATTAAATCGAATAATGAAGCATATAATGCGTAACATATTAAGCGAATGCTAAATAATGTTTTATTTCACAGAAGGAATAAGAGTCTGATTTAAATCTTATTTCAAAATAATCTAGTTTAATTTCTACTTAGTTTTATACAGTGTTTGATGTAAAGGATTATTTGTAACCTCGTACACCTTATAATACTCGATAAATATTATTGTGATCATATTAAATATTGTGTTATAACAATCAAGAAAATTAATTTATGATATTTATAAAATATATAATTTTCAATTTAATTATTTATTTTATTTTTAAACGATTATTTTTTAAACTATCCCTTAAATCATATCCGGAAAAAAAACTAAGGTGCGTGCTTTATACCACATGATAGAAGTGAAGACACCAGATTAATAATATGAAATATAAATTATAAAGAATACCTCATTATAAAGTGGAAGGAATGCTGAACAATTTTCCCACTTACAGTATGCATTTCCGAATTTTAGTTTCTGAGATATTTTAATCCATATTTCCAACAAAACTTGTTATCTTTTGGCTTTCGAAGCTGTTTTTTTCTTTTCGACCCTCTAACACGGTGTCGCTTTAAGATATAATTTAAAATAATGTCTCATTACAATGAGAATGAAATTATGAATATTTCTCTCGCTAACAGTGTGTAGGTCAGTTTCTTTTTTTTAATTTTTGAGATATTTTAATCCATATGCAAAAACAATTTACCCGAGCGTTACAAGTCATACGATGGCTCTCCACTCCATCTCCACACAAAAATTTAAAACGTGCCTAAAGAAGTTTTAAATTAAAAAAAAAACAATAACAATGTAATTTAAGAAATTTCAGTTCACTGATGAAAGGTCCTTTATCTCGTCTAAGTTGGCTTTACAAATTTAAACAAAACTCCATCCAGCTGTACATAAGTTAAATGTAATGCAATTGCGTCACGTTTGGGAACTGGCTGAGCACATTGGCATGAAATATTTACAGAGCAATCCTATGATTTATGCATATAGGGTAGCAACGTCAGGAGAAGAAATCCCGAACAGACGAACAACCGAATTTGCATACTTATGTGTCAAATCTTTTATGTAACCTCTCCTCCATTTACTATCGTCCCTCTGGGTGTAAGATTCACTTATTCCTTACGTTTTTCATAAATTATGTTTATTATTCAATTTTTAATAATATAAAATTTATCAACTTAGAAGTGACTGTAACATAAAAATTTTATCATAAGATGCTACAACGGCTTCAATGCTTATATTTTGTTCATTATTTCTAATTTTTTTTTCTTCTAATTTCTAAGTTTTTATTTTTTTAAATTAATACCATATTAAACCAACATTTTTTTTTCTTTTATATTATCTTAACAACGTTTCGGCCAACGCTAGAACAATTTCTCCTCCACTACTGTTAGTCCCTCCAGTGTGCTCCAGTTTTCATTCTAAAGATTTTCAGTGAGTTATAGAAAATGGTGCTAAGTTTTTCTCAATAAATTATACTCTCAGGAAAGTGAAGTATTTTTTTATTCCTATTACTAAGTCGAAAAGCAGACTATCACAAAAATTCCAAAAACTGATTCAAAATAAAAAAAAAAAAACCTGAAGTACTTGAGTGGATATGTAAAGTATGAACATAACTTCAAGAATAAGTATGCTCGGGTCTGTTAGATTAATTGGCTACAGAGTCGACTTACAATAATAACCGAGTGCATTACATATGTGTTAATTAGTGTGTCTTTGACAAACGATCCCTTTGAAGGCGTCCTCATCAATATATGTATTTAATGGGGCTCCTTGCTTAATATATATTGAACTAGTTGCATGTCACCAGAAGTCGATAAACATGTATAGTGAAGCAAACAATCGCTGTTTTGTGCGTGTGTTACATAAGCGTACACGCAGGAAATAATCAATTTATTAAAAGAGGCAAGCCCCAATACATTTTTTATAGAGCCTTTACTATAATAATAATAAAATTATAATAAAAATAACCATTATTTGTACATAAAATATACAAAAACTTATATATTTATGTTTATTATATATTTTAATTTATACCTAATATACAAAATTAACACTTTAGTTAAGGTTTCATACAAACCATTTTACACTAATTAATATATACCCTTGAGTAATCTCACTTAACTAACCTACTAACTCACTAAGATAACTAACTTTTCACTAATGCACTCGACCTATAAGCAACATTAGTGTAACAATTGATTCCAATATTGAAAATAATATTATCAAAATATTTATTTATTTATTCATTCCTCAGAGATGGCATATCACAAACGTGCATGTCGTTCCTGCTATTAAACTACAAATATTTTAACCCTTTTCTTTCGTTTTGTTTCCAAAAATTCTTCTGTTTCCTTCATTTTCTTTTTCCCATATCAGCACCAATTGCATCCAAAACTTTCCTATTACACATCACAAACCTTTCAGAACGGTGTCAAAACTGGAGGATTAAAATAAATTCCAATAAATCCGGTCAAATCACCTTTACCCTTCATCGTAATTTCCACTATGACTTCCTTTCCTATAGTTTCTTTTAATAATACCCCACTTATTCCTGTTAAACAAATCCGATACCTTGGACTCCACCTGGACAAACGTCTCACTTGGAATCCTCATTTAAGACTGAAACGACAAGAAACTGCTCGACGTTTCCGCTTACTCCAACACTCACTAGACAAACGCTCTAAACTTTCAATTAATTACAAAAGACATACATGACTACATACAGTACTATAATACATGACTATAATAAGACCTATTTGGATTTACGGAGTTGAGCTATGGGGCTCCACTAAACCATCAAATTTCTCTCGTATCCAATCATTACAATCCAATATCCTTCGTAAAATCCTCAATGCTCCTTACTTTGTCACTAATAAATTCATCCATAATGACCTTAATGTTCATTGTGTTTCCGATTTGGTCCAATCCAGATACTTATCCTTCCATAATAAACATCAGAACCATTCGCACCCTCTCGTTTCTAACCTTGCTTCCTATTCAATCCCTAATAACCCTCCGAGGCGTCTGAAAAGAAGATGGCCCCGAGATATTTTATTGTAAATACATCTTTTTTTTTTTTAGAGTGCTACCAGTGACCAGTTTCTCAACAAGTGTTTTCATGTTATTATTTTCTGTTATCATGTCGTGTAATTCATCTAAGACAAATTCTAATTCTAATATAAGCTCAGTTGCTATTTATTTTTCATTTAAAGGAGTTTTTTTTAAGAACCTAAATAAATATAAGTTATCTTTTACCACCAATCTTAAACTTCATTTCAAAAAGGTTTCTTTTAACTTTTACTTTACGAACCTTTTTCCTAAAACCTTCCTCACAAAATGTTAAAATGGAACTTTTTAAAGAAGTTTAATAAAAGTTTTAACTTCTGATTTTGAGTGAGAAAGTGAAATGTTGTGTATTTGTAATGGATGGAAGATTTTACTGCAAAAATGTTTAAGTCATTATGTATAGTGTTATTTGAAATAAATCAGAGATCGTTAAAACATTTTTTCAATGAATTTTTTATTGTGTTTGTTTTGCTGAACTGAAAAGTTTTTCTATTTATGCCCAGATAGGTCTCAGTATATTGTCGTCGATTTTGTTAGTGAAGTGAGGATGTGTAGTCCAAAAGGTGTAATAGTTGGTTACGTCGTCTTTTCTTTTTAATTTCATATGTTCCAAGTAAGTCTCATTTCTAGATAAGTATATTCGTAAACGTAATAGTTTTTTGTAGGCACTAGGTCATTGGAGGCCATGAAACTTTCTTAGATAGAAACTTGGCTTGAATTATTAGTATTAATTTTACATTTTACATTTGTAGAACCATTTTACAAAGAAATAATTTATATTATTAATAATTAATAATTGATGTATCGTCAACGAAGGCGAAGATAGTTGTACTCAGAGATGTATAGAGAATAGAGGATTGGTACTACCTTGTGGTACGCCAGTATCTTTAAAGAAGATGGAAGAAAAAGAAGAACCTACGGAAATAAAGAAACACGTTTTAAGAAAAAACAATTGAAGAATTAGAAAAAAGTAGAAGTTGAGTGTGGTTTTAGTTTCCATAATGTGCTCCTGTGCAGTGTCTACCGAAGGCCTTTTCAATATCAAAGAAGACTGCGCCTTTTTTTTTTTTGTTAATAATTTCCCTCAAGTAGTTATTTCACTACTTAATATTATTTAACGTTAGCACAAGTTAATTAACGTTTTAAAAGTCTATTATGATTCCAATTTCTAGATCATTATATAGATTGAATAAATTACCTATGTTTTCCATGTTTACTTTTGTTTGACTAAGCTAAATGAGCACTTTTTTTTTATTTATTTATTTATATAGATATATATATATGTAATTTATTAATGTATATTTGAAGTTAAAAAAAATAATAAAAAAAGTGCTCATTTAGCTTAGTCAACAAATTAAACATGGATAACGTTAATTACTATATATATATATATAGTATATATATATATATATATATATATATATATATATTATATATATATATATATATATATATATATATATATATATATAAATATTAATTTCTCAGTTTGGTATACTTAAAGATTGCTCTTTCAATATTGAGCAATTCAATTAGAGCTTCATGGCATGTGTGAGCCCACCAACCAGAGCTATTAAATTTCCCATCATGTGTATTTGATCCGCCTCCATCAGGTTACCACTTACCCTTCAAAGCTCAGCTCACTAGGAGGAAGACAAATCAATCCAATACTCTTCTCGACATGTCAGATAAAAAATTTATAGATCGTTTTGGTAGAATTTTATTGAAAATAAATATTTCAATAATTTTAAATTTCACCAATCTGGGTGTTTTAAAATATAAGTATGACAAAATAAACATTGTTGAATTACCAATAACACCGGTTGACCGTGATTATAATTTGAGAAGAAGCTGGTCGTGGTTGCGGTCCTACGTTGTAGGTCATTGCCCAAGCTAAAAAAAAAAATAAAGAAATTGAAAAACTTAGAGGATAACATTAGTTATGTAGTGAGTTATAGTTTCGTTAGAATGTAATGTATTAAATTTCAAATGTCTGTTATAATAAAATATAACTATGGTGTTTATATAGGCTATTTATAGCAGAACTATATTCTGGGTGTTTCAGAGTGTCTATTTATTTTTAGTTATTTGGCAATAATAACTTCCAATTTTCACTATGGCAGATACCCAATTATTGGTATGTCCCTATAGATGATATATTTTAGAACATGAATTAAAAATTTGACGATAGAGCACATTATTATCAAATTTAAGCATTGCATTCACAAGAGTATTGGGATTGCAGTTCCGAAGATAAGAATAAATATCCCGAAACGTCAACTAACTTGTTAACATGTAACGTTGATAATAGAAATATACTCAATTGTTACCAATTCAAAGTTATTATTGCCAAATAATTAAAAAGAATTTATTGATGTACATTTATTAATATCATTGTTAGTATGGATTAAATTTTATTCACAGCCTTATGAATTGACTGATTTGAAAAAAAATTTAAAAATATAAAGAATATTTAAAGTGGATTTAATATTTAAAAATTGAAAAAAATATTAAACAATAAGAAATTGTTTTAAAAAAGTTTTGAATTCGTTTTTTATTCTCTGTTAATTGTATTAAGAAGTTTGTTATTTTCCAGCAGATTTTTTGTTTTTGCTTTTGCATTTTGGTCACTGGCGTGGTATTGATTTACCCATAACCAAACGTTTGTATGATTTGGTCACTGGCGAGGCTATGAACGCCCGTAAACCAATGTATGTAAGTTGTGGTCAGTGACGAGGCTATAAACGCCTGTAAACCACTTGGCCCTCTTGATGCATCTTCACCTTGACGTGGTGAGAGGTCTTAAAGCTGTAAGCTGAACTAAGAAAGATGCACATAATTAGTAAAATATACATAGGAAATTCTTTTTAATATTATATTTCTTATACAAATAAAATCATTTTTTAAAATGGAAATACTCCTTTCCATCATCCAGCTAGAGTTCTATTAGTGTAAACAATAATACGCGGTATTAGTATTCGCTACTGGTTGGTTTGTAGATTATGTAACTATGATAAGCATATAATCTTCAAAGGGTACAATTTTTGAACGATTTAAAATAAATGAAACAATGTTTAAAGCCTAGAATATCTGATCGATTCAAAGTAAAAAAAAAACAGTGTTTAAAGGTTACAATTTTCGAACGATTTAGAGTGAACGAAACAGTGTTTAAAGGCTAGAATTTTTTGCGGGAAATGGGGGATGCCATATTGCACCGAGGACCTGGCCCAAGATCGGCCTTTTCTATCTACTCTGACATGTAAAGAAAATAACCTGATAGAGGTAAGAATTATGTAAATAATACCCAAGGATATAAACGAAGTTCAACTTTTGTAAAACTATTTATGGCAGAACTATATTCAAGGTTAATTGGCCAAACTTCAAAATTAATCTAAGGACCTCAAAAAAAGAATTTATTTTTGTATATTTATCACCATCATTGTTAGCATGGATTAAAGTTTATCTTGTATCGTTTTGCATTTTAAAACAGTTTTTGATGATTCAATAAATATTAAAAATAGTGAAAAAAAATTATAATTATACTTAATAAAGTTTTTTTTTATCCGTAAATATCAGTCTTCATTATTGACGGCTTGAAGAATCCCCGAGACACCGTTAATTATTGCATAACATCGTTTAAAATAAATGCTGAAAGTATATAAGAACATGACTCTTGAAGTAAAGCAGTAAAGTTTATGTGGTCGTGAATGTTAGTAGTAAATTAATATCATTAAAGCAAATACTGACTATGCTTGTCTTACCGGCGCTCAATTTAATCTTTCTTATCTTGAAAACTTTCTCAATGCGAGAACAAATATCTTCTCAACTCTTTATGACTTCAATAAATAGTTTTAAAACTATACTTGAAATAGGAATTATTCATAGGTGGTCCACATTCTGATATTGTCAGTCTAAAAAATAAATACATAAAAATAAATAAAATATAAACATAATTGGTAATTTTTTGACTGTCGTGGATAATGAAGAGAAGAATAGTTGGGGTGCTCAGTAAAGAAAGCCCTATTCTCCTCTTGACACTTAAGGAGAAAGCCCTGATGAAGGCCTGAACTTCAGGTCGAAACGTCGGCATATGTAAAAAATAAATATTATAATTTATTTTTTGCCTTCCTTTTTTGACTGAGCACCCCAACTATTATTCTCTTCATAAAATATAAACAATTTTAAAATAATAAAAATAAAACAATAACAATTTAAAAATGGGATATGACGAGTCATATTATGTTTTTGGTTTTACAATAAAATGTAAGACATTTTTACGCACAAGTTCAGACTAATATATATTAGAACTTAGCAGTCCCGTTCAGTTTGGATTTATAGAAAGCCAACGGACTATACCCAATTTAAAAACAGACTTAAAAACAAGAAATAAAACGAAGGTCCAGTGGTGTAAATAAAACCCACACAACAACCGCGGTGGGGAGAGAGACAGAGTTTTGTTAAATACTTACCTGAACTCACTTGATGTATTTTTAAGTGTTCATAAGATTGTTATTGAGGAGCTACAGTCAAAATGCAGCAGTTGGGGGGAGGGGAAGGAGAAGTGTTGATATACTTTTTTAGACAATGCGTTGTATTAGACTTAATATTATAGCCCTAAACAACTACGCCACTGCTGATGTCAACAGTAAGGAATGCGTTTAACTAATAAGAACATGGAATACCCAAAGCGTAACAAGTAAGATTGCTTGTTTTCTGAAAGCAATCGTGTTATCCAAAGCCATGAGGAGAAAGCAAGTTCTTCTCCAAGTGGGACAACTTTTCAAATATTAGATTTAACCCTAAACTCTAACCGAAGCCTGTTATAGATTAAACAATAAAAATGATACATAATTATTATGTATTATAATTGTAATTTAAAAGTTAGAAAATAAACTAGCCCAGAGTGCCCGTTCCCCCTCTCTTCGGGCCTTGTGTTATCTTGTTGAAAACTCACTTGATACTTTTTGATGTTTAAATTTTTGATATTTATTTCGGCCGACCTCTAGTGGATCCAGGAATTAATATCTTTTTTTTTGGGGGGGGGGGAAGAAGCTTCAGCCCGAACGCTATTTTGATATGTACCGATAATTACTTTGGAAGAAAAACAAAGAAACTAACTACCTGTATGAAATGGCGTTTAAGTGATTCTTGAAGTCCTGTTAAATGTAATTACCCGAACAATAATAATTTTTAAATTCATTTTTTTATAAGACATGATCATACTTTACAATTTTGGGACGGGGGAAGGAACTTCAGCCCAAAACCAAGTGGATACGCATGGATGGTCGACGGTTCCATGATATTTCTTAAATTATTTTTATTTTTTACTTATTTATTTATTTAATTTTATTTTTTTACTTTCTTTATAGCATATTAATACATTCTGCCACATTGAAGGACATTAATATTAAGGCTACATGATTCATTCACACAATATGTACATGCAATTAATATTTCAATAATAAAGAAAAAGAAATATAAAAAAATAAAATAAGTAAATTGATATGCCTGTGTACAAAAAAAAATGAAATAATAGATAAAAGCTAAATGAAATTAAAGTAAATAAATCACATTCACAACTATGTACAATATTTACATTCGCCCAGGGGACTCTGAGTCATGCCTTATCCCCCGATGTGGAAGCCAAGGCAGGACTCCAGGAGATCCCAGTGCTTCTCTCTCAGCCGCGTCACTGTTATTTGAAACCAGTGGAAACTGATGGAGGGTACTCTTACATTAGTTACAGGTAATTGTTGGTCGGCGGCGGGGTGACCGAATGGACTAATACGTGTGCAGTGCGGCAATCTGATAACCTAAGTTAGGTGGAAAAATATTTCCGGAGTTCAAATTCCGGAATAATTATCCCGCCATCTCTCCTGGGTCGGAAAAAACCTCTAGCCTAAAAGACATTGAAAGAGAGAGAGAAAAAAAAAAAGTAATTCTTTGACAGAAATAGCAGTGTCTTTTATCTTATGGGCCCAAAAAACATTTATCTTTTATAAAGGTTATAAGATGTATTAGCATAATTAATAATTGATACATATATATGAATGTGTTTCCTTCGGATCGAAGCTCTCTTTGAGATAAAAAATGTCATTTACGGTTTGTTCCTCAACCATTAAAGGGGCTTGTCGAGGGATTAGTAACAGTAAAAAACATTCAGTGCTCACTAGCAGTTAAATATCGTTGTCCAAATCTAGCAGAAATCTTAATAAGTAATAGCACTTGAGGCGCGGCTTTCCAACGTTTGAGAAGGTTTCAATTAGCTATGGTTTCATCGACAACTTCCGCTCTATTTAACACTAGATCATTGGCTGATCAGTTTTACGAAATTATACTGACGTGGCAGAAGTAAATTAATGTTTATTGCAGCGATTTTCAACTTTTTTTTTCTAGGGCACTCCTATTGAAAAATAAAAACTTCTTATCAACCTCGTCATGCTAGGAAAAAATCGTAGAACGATTATCAATAAAGAAATGACATAACAGAATGAGACTAATGCAATGTATAAACCGAATAAGCTTGTACACTTATTTAATTACTAGTTTTATTTTTTCATCTGATTGTTTAAATTTACTTATAATAAAAACTTTCATTGTTCGACATTACGGATAGGGTTTGTGAATATTGGATTATAATCTTACCAAGACCGGCTCTTATAACAGCCATTGAAGGAAGTGTGAAGGCATTGGACGGGGGTCAGTGTATTTGCACTGTATCGCAGTTTAGAATAGATAAAAGTGTAAAGTATTCGTTTCAATTGTGTTATTTTCAAGCAGCGTTGCGTTTATCTCAACAACAGATAAAAGGGGAATAAGAAAGGTCAGGTGTAGGCCAAAGTCTTCGATTCTAATCTTCACCTTTACTTGATGTGGTATTTGATAACTTCAGGAATAATTCCAAGCATTGAGGAAGTCACTTGTCTTAAATTCAGGCAAGTGCGTGTATTTTTTTTTTTATAGTTAAACATTGTACTAACTACATGACACTCAAGAATACACAGATACATATACACAAACTCACACGAATGGAAACTTTATTTGTCTCGTTTCCGCTGTTGAAGCAAGATGTGATATCATTATTATCATGCGTTACCCTTTGGTCACTGTTTATATATTATGAGTTCCTCTGACCACTTTCCTCAATGGCTTGTTTTATTTCTCTATGTTCTTCATATTTAATCTACCTTACAAACAATATTTTATTTTATTTAATTTACCGTTTTAAACAATATTTATTTATACTTTAACTGATTATATTGGTTAATTATTTTCTATAATCAACCATTGTGATCGACCAAAAAACTCAGAAACCCTCTCAAAAATTGAGGTTTCACGTTTTAGGATGCGTAGAATTCGAAAATCGAATAAATATTTTTCGTCCGTCCGCCGTCCGCGCATTTTCTCCGAAACTACTGGACCGATTTTTTTCAAATGTGGATATAAAATCAGAGCTGACCCTCGGATGATCCTCCTTCATCGACATTACTATTGGCCTTTTACTTTCAAAATGGTGGCCTAAAAAACTGCTTTGCTATAGACTGTAGCGCCTAAACGAATGAACCGATTTCAATGAAACTTCGCAAAAGTAATTTTCTTGATGCTCTTTAAATTTATCTATATAACATCATTCAACGAAAAGAAGCTGGAAAAAAAAGTTACGACTGATGGTAAAATTAAATTCCCAATAACTCAAAACGTATACGCTTTATTGTGAATATTGTGATAAGACGTTTTAAAGGTATTTAAATTTCCTAAAAAATGAAGAGAGTTTCATTGAAATCAAAGCACTATTAGTAGAGATATCGCGATTTTAATATATTTTTGGTTTACTATTTTCAATAATGAACCATTGTGATCGACCGAAAAATTCAAAAACTTAACCCTCTGGTTTTTTAAACGGTTTACTGGATTTCCTAAAAAATAAAATAAATCGATAAAATCAAACAATTAAGAGCAAAGATATGGTCTCTAGTTTTTTTTTTTTTTTTTTTTTTTTGCATGTTCTAATGCAAGGTTATATCCTTTGTTTTGGTTTTTGAATTTTGAATGTGTTACTGAAGTAATGCTAGTTTTTTTAGCATATTGCTAATAATGGAAGTTTAGTCAATAATTGGAATCACTTTTTATTTACTTTTCTTTGTAGTTAGGAAGGTAATGTTACTTTAGATGTATAATTGTTTGGAAATAATAAACCATTGTGAAATAATTTGCAGTGTTTTTTTTCAATAGGACGATCTTTCTCAGAATATAAGTTACTCTTTATTCAATCATTCAATGATCTGATGATCCCTAAAATCGCTGTCACAAGGGTTGGCCATCGATAGTCGAGATTTTGATTTTGATTGTTATCGAGATTTTACTTTTGGTATTCGATATTTTACCATCGATAGTATCTACTTCGATATAATCGACTATCGATATAGTCCCTTCGATAATTTGAATTAAAAATTAGCATTAAAACTATTGTTTTCGGAAAGCTCTAGAAAATATATATGAACCCGATCATTAAGGGAAAAAACTATGTTTATCTTGCCTGTTTCATATAGAATGTAGTGCGTCCTAGAGGAAGATATCTATATTTCGATAATATTTATGGCCATCCTTAGGTATAGCTGAATAACGCGGGTGGTGGATTTTCACTATGTAAACTCAATTTACCCTAATTTGTTAGTTAGAACATCTAAAACCAAAGCCATGAATTGTCAAAACAAAATCTACGTAGGATGCAAATAAATTAGCCTTTCGCGGAATACGATCTGTGGGAGAATGGGAAGCATAATTGGTTGAATGGAAATTTCTAGGAAAAAGCTGAAGATGAAGAACATGGGCGCGAACTAGAAAATTAATTTTAGCAAGGAGAAAAAAAATATTTTTATTAATTAATATAAAGAGGAAAATAACATCTTTTTGATGCTTCTATGTGCTAGAGAATATTTTTTATTCATGTTCATGTTTCAAAAATGTTTAAAATATCGACTATCATGTATATTAATATCATGTGCAAAATCGATCTTGAGCCTTCGATATCCCATCTCTTGTCACAAGCTATACCGATCTTTGCAGTTGTCAATGAAAAAAAAAAAAAAAATCATCAATTAGAAGTAAAGTGATGAACTAGTTCTCAAGCACTCGAACTTGCAAATTATTACTAATTACTACGCGAACACAAGTGTTCGTATTTGCGAAGTAAAGATAAGTTCATGGAAATATACTTTCTTCAAATGCGATTTAATGAATTTACGAAAGCCAGTTCTATTTTTCCTTATTTCTCGTAATATTATTATTAATTTTGTCCATTTATATATTAAAGAGTTCTTTAATCTCGTAGCGACAATTTTGACAAAGTGCGGTGGTAGCAGCCTATGCTGACGATATCGCAGTCTATGCATCCAGTCTTAACGCAGAGAGAGCTCTCATGAAAGCACAGAATGCCACAGATACAATCGTCAAGGAGCTTGAGAAGAACGGCATACAAGTAAATCCTGATAAGACCGATGCCATAGTGATGTCATTTCAGCAAGGAAAGAAGCCCCTGTTCACTCACTTCACCATTGGTGGAGTGGACCAGTGGATCTCCACCTCAGTCCTTTACCTAGGCGTGAATCTGGATAGGCACCTCACCTTTACTAGTCACGTCAACCAGAGGCTCAAGCTGGCTCGGCAAAAGGAGTATAGGTTCTACCACCTGCTAAAGTCGGCGCAGCTCTCGTTGAGACTAAAACAGCAAATCTACAAGGCGGTCATCAGGCCTACGCTTCTCTATGGTGCACCGTTGCTCCGCCACCTGTATAAGTCCACGCTCAAGAAACTCCAGGGTTATCAAAACTCCATCCTTCGGCGAATAGTCAGGCTTACCACCCTGCAAAGGGCAAAGAATCTAAAGATCCGAGAGGAGCTTCAGCTCCCATCGGTGCCTGAGTTCATAGGCCGAAGGCACATCAAATTTTTCGATGGGCTGAAGGTCTGTGCTAATCCGCTTTTCCAGGAAATAGTACCGCCACCCAGGTCTGGGAGGTGGCAAGGTAAAGTCCCCTTGGTAGATGTTCTCGCCGAGGGAAGGGGTTTGGACTCTGTAGTTCACACTCACTAACTATAATGTAAATAATAAATTAATGCAGGGCGGTCCCTCCACGTCCAGTGCTATAATAAAAGGCCTCTGGTCACAGATGCAAAGTACGCATACAGCGTGCAGAGCCCTCTTACCTTAAAATGCCCTTGGGCAATAAAAGGAAATTAAAAATTTATGTATATATAACATTTATATATATATATATATATATATATATATATATATATATATATATATATATATATTGTATTTTGTAATCAAGAAATTCCTGGGGGGTAGGAAAAAAATAAAATAAATCTTGTAGCGATTGTTTAGTGTGTTTTTTTTATAACTACTAGAAAAATTTTAGATCACCAACATTTTTAAAAAAAATAATCTTCTGTTGATTTAATATATGCCTGTTACAACGGTATTAATTCTGAGACATTCTAGTTTTTTTAAATTGATTTACATGAAATTGATATCACCAAATTGATCCCACTCGGGTATACATATCGTGATAATGATATAAGCTTGGACTTGATAGGTATTAAGTTATAACTACATGCGGCTCAAACACCAAATTACACCATCAATTATTGGTAAGTAGATAAATTAACCGAGGATTCTATCTAATATTGGAGCTAGGATAAGCTTGTAATTATGATGGGATTAATACCATGATTTCGATATATATTTGTTAATTTATCCCGAAAACAGGCTGAATAGAAGTGCATACGTAATTATATAGAAGCATATCTTCGGTTTACTGAGAAACGTCACGAATTGTAGGTATATATTCGGTGGAGTTAAACTTTTCAAAACTTTTTTGTGAATTTCAACCTTTATTTATCGATAAATAAGACAACTGTAATTGGACTAAATTGACTTTAACGCTTTTATACATAAAGTTTGTAAGTAAGTTTTTTCTGTTTTTGATGAAAACATTTACTTATAAAAAACGGTAAGACGCAGGTTATTCAAAATATTGTCCATCCCTAGCCACTACTATCTTCTATCTTTCAGGAAACATTTCAGACCGAAAAAAGAAATATTTTTTGTGTCACCGAACCATTTTTTAGTTTCGCAATAAGAATGGAATCATTGCTGAGTCAGGCCTTCAGTCATCGATCGGAACAAGTGGTAGTTGAAAGGAACAGTGTCATGTGAATAGAGCGGGTAAGGCAGAACTTCCCGTTCCAGGGTTTTAAAATGAGCTATAACCGGATATGCAACATGAGGACCAGCGTTATCATACAGTGAAATTACCTTATGTACCTTTGCTCATACTGTGGTCACTTTTGCTTCTGGGCTTGGTTCAAACGCATCAATTGGTATCTATAGCAATATCCTATGATAGTTTCGGGGTTTTCCAAGCAGCTTCGTTTTCTTTTTGGGAATCTTGGACGGTCATCACCGATATCAAAATCATTGTTTTAAAAGCGTTGAATGGTTCTGTGCTTGTCATTTCTTATAGAGAATGATTTCCGAAAGTCCCCACAAGAATTCTATGCTCTTCAGCTGCAGTTTACTTTTGGATAATACAGTATGATAAAATTTCCAGCAAAACGGTTTTGAGGGAACGAAATTCTATATTTGAAGAGGCATTACCAACGTTGTATACACTTTGGGAAGTTAAAATAAACTAATAACCCGAGGACAGAGAATTAGCTCTTAAATAATGTTGGTTTTATTATTGCTAGATGCACGTACATAACAAAAATTCCCTAGATAACAAACGGAGAAAACTTAATCACACACTTAATATGAAATACAGAGTTTTGCTCAAGCGCTAGATTTGAATGCCCACATTTCACGCCGTGTCCCACAGTTCATCTATTTTTTAGTAGAATAAGTTATCAGTTTTCCTTAAAAAACTACTTAGGCTGACATCAAAACAACAGCAACAACAATGGACTAACACCACAGTTGTGGCCCAGCCACTTAGCTGACTTGACCACGATCTGCAGTTCATCCAAAGTTAGAAGACTCAGACGTGGTTTTATATTATTATTTTATTTTATATATGTATGAGTATTACCACCAAGTTATGTCAACTAAGAGGTTCCATTCATTTGGCTCTACTCCTCGTCATTCACCACCTAATCAAAAACACATCGCAATAAGAGATCAACATCCGCGGGAACTCCTCCAGCGAACACTCAAGAATCACAGCCAGGTACATCTTCAAAAGAGATGGCCTCCGAATCTCTCTTTTCTTACACCCAACCCATATAGGTGCTTCAAAATGACAGAGGAGAGATGGAAGATACACCTATGTCCACAGAAATTCGCCCACCTGTGAAATGTTTGTGAACAATTGAAGAAATGTTCAGTTGTTGTATATTCAACTTAATAAAATCTGCTCAGATAGTTGTTCATGCGTTAACAGGACTAATGATACAAAAATAACACCGGTCACACCTCAAGAACACACAAGCCAACTGAAAAATAGTTAAATATTTAACTGATACTAATGCGGATTTTAACATGTATAAAAGCATTCTCTTATTTTTGTTGTTATTTTGATTACTTTAGTTTTATAGTTTATATATATTTACTTTTAATATTATTATTTTTGTGTATTATTTATTTTTATTTATTGTAAATTGAGTGTGAATGTGCTCCCTGAACACTATTATGTATGACCTTAGTTGTGAAAGATTGGTATATTTCTGAATAAATAATATTAAATATAGTAATAACAAGCGCACCGATTTCCGATTTCACAAAGATAAAACTCATTAAAGTTCCTAGTTAGTTAAGGTAATGAAATTCCCCTAATCACTTTTTGCAATAAAGTGAAGATATTTTCTCCATTCAAATATACAAACGAACAATTTATCCTTACTCCTGAGAGACGGTTTTTCTAATAAAACATTGGAATTCATGGGAAAGTGGAAATTTTATTTTTATTGTTCCGTCAATTGGTACATACACTGGACTGGGAAATAAGTTATAACGTTAAAATTTAAGAGCATTGACAACTGTTTTTGTATTATTACAGATAGGTCTGCGTCTACAGATAATTTTTTTTTTCGATTATCCTCTGCCTCGCCATTTGGGGCATATTAGGGAAGGGAGTTGTTCTAGAGGGACAAGCCAATCTATTCGAACTAGTGTTACCAAATTTTTGATGCGAGACTGAGACGTGTCTTGGTTTTGCAAACTCAGTCTTGGTCATGGTCTTCGACTTGCGCAAGAGTATCGCAACAGTCTTGCAGTTATTTATTAGCTTATTACTACAGAGATATTAGCGTAACTGTTTTGATAGGAGAAACCTAACTAAACCCGAATGAAAAATTAGAGGAGTTAAATACAAAAGTATATTGGTTATACCAATTATTAACGTAAAGTAACTAAAATTTCCGAGTATTTGTAACTATTTTGCTTTAATTTTTATTTAAAAAATCGATTTTTTACCAGTCCTGGTCTTGGTCTTGCAACAGTTAGGCGACCTTGGTCTTGGTCTTGCAAGACCAACAATTGCAAAGTGCAAGACCAAGACCGATTTTGAGCAACACTAATTCGAACAAAATTGGGAAGGTTGAAATTTATTCCGTGAACCCGCTGGAAAATTGATTTTAATACGTCTAGGGCGGATTCGATTCAGCATCGTTAGACTAGAGAGTGTTAAAGTTTACCCTTTAACAAGTCCTCAGAGCATGGCCTCTCCAATCGATGAAGTGCATAATTTATTAAGGAACAAAACTTAATTTTTTTTTCGAATTAGCAATCGATAGCAGAGTAGGTAGCATAACGTAATCACCCATATCTGATTCGTAAGACACTGGATACACAACTCATGTACCCAGGTTCGAGTCCAGCTGTGGCACATAATTTAGTCAGTTACATCATCCGCGGATCGCCAGTGCGGTCGGGATACGCCAAGAGCATATCCGACGTAAACAATCCTTAATTGAGGGGAACAACCAAGCGCATGAGCATAAACCCCTGGTCAAAAAAAGTATTTCCTGAGCTTGTGACCGTGGGACAAATTAAATTTGTCAAATTAATTAATAAATCAGATTTATAAATTTGTCAAATTAACAAAATTATAAATGTGAATTATCCACGCTTTCTTCAAGGAAATTTCGCTACAATTATGTTTTTTGAAAAATTAATCCAAATATTGCCAGATTTAGATCCAATTTTCTCTGAACGAGCAGTTTCCCGTTGAAAATGAACTCTCGGAAAAAAATCTGCCATTATATAATCAGTTTATATACACGAGCAACAATGTTAAGTACACATTATATTCTTTGTCATTTTCAGCTTTTAAGCTTATTTTCATTATTATATGCGATTTTTTTTTTTGTGCTAACAATGGAATCAATGTTTTAAAATAGAGCCTCGATACCTGTAGCCCTGGAGTCAGGGCCCAAAAATCAGCGTTGGTTGAAGTTTATGTACTCGTTCGAGGGAAAAGTTAACGTTCTTTAATTTATTTAAGAAGACATTTTTCGATTAGATGCATCGTTTAGGAGTTATGAGTGAAAAAAACAAAGGAATATCAATAACATCTGACTTTTTTTGGCTGTAAAAAGTTTTTCCTTGGCCGTGTTAAAAATTTTGTTTTCTACATTTCTGAACTTATATATATATATATATATATATATATATATATATATATATATATATATATATATATATATATATAAGTTTAAAAAAATAAAACTTTTCCCACATTTTTCGCCCAAATTATTGGCCTAATATATTGGCCCTGTAACTTTGAAATGAGTTCCCTAAGAGGAAAAATCCATTAAAACAAAGTTGTAGAGCATCAAATTTGCGTCCAGTGAGTGCTGGCATTTATATTGTAGGCTATTTATATTGTAATTATATATCTCGAATCTGGATTCATTATTCCTTTATAAAATTCGGTTTCTTTCGACACCGAATCCATAGAATCGAAGTTGTAGAGCATCAAATTTTACATCCATTGATTACCGACTAATGTTTACCGACATTTACTTCAAACAAAATCGGTAATCTACCGTTGGTTAGAAATTGGTAATGATGGTAAACGTGATTTTCAATATTTCAACAGCATGGGTATCTATTTTCCTGAGTTATTTCTGTTTAGAGTATGTTGCATGGAGTATAAGCCTATTTTCAACCTCTCATAAGCTTAGGATTTTGATAAACGATGTGTCTAAAGATACCGAATTTCATTAAGGATTAACGAATCCCGATTCGAGATACTATATGATTGGTCTACAATGAAAATATCAGTAGTCATTGGACGCAAAATTTGATGCTCTACAACTTTGATTCTAAGGGTTTTTCCTCTTAGGGAACTCATTTCCATGTTATAGGGCCATTTATAGTAAATTGTCGCACTTCTTGACAAATTAAGTGAAAATCTGTGTTGGTTGATCTTGGTTTTATACCTTACCACGTAAGCATATTATAAAGTTTATATACTCATTCGACGCAAAATTTAACGTTCTTTAATTTATTGAAGAGAACTTTTTTCGCTTTGACGCATCGTTTAGGAGTTATGAGTGAAAAAAATTCGAATAATAAAAAAAAAAAGAATTTTTTGGCTGTAAAAACTATTCTTTTGGTGGCCCGAGTTAGCAATTTTATTTTTTACATATCTAAACCCATATATACAAGTTAAAAAAATAAAAACTTTTCTCACATTTTTCGCAATGAATTTCCCGTTCCGATCCTCAAATTACCAGTCTAATATTCTTTAAATCGGCCCCCATTTTTTAAAACAGCGGCTCTGGAATGGCAGACAAGGTTCTTTATATACATGCACTTTCTTAATTTACAATTAAACTTTCGGCTGCGATGAGGTCGATTTTTGGGCCAATAAGGCACTCCAGGGCTAATAAGGGCAGAGACACACCGACAGACTCAGCACAGATATGCGACTCCCTAAATAAAAAAAATTAAAAAAACGAGATCGAAATGTCGAATAAACAACAGGATAAGTAGTTTATTGAATAACAATTAAGTGATCTAGTTCCCAATTTAAATAATTATGTTAAAATATAACACTTAAAGGTCGATTGAAGACATTTTGTGTATATATATGTATGTATATATATATATATATATATATATATATATATATATATATATATATATATATATATATATATATATATATATATATATATATATATATATATATATATATATATATATTATATATATTTATTATTTAAAGATAAGGAACAATAACTATTTGAGGGATGCATTGTTTGTATTTTTTCTTCAGTGGTTTGTGTGTGGAATTGAAATTCAATGACGAAAACTTGTGGCTATGGTTATGAAACTCCCACCTTGTTACTCGTATCTGCTCATGGTGATAATTTTGTAATTACTACACCCAACGAGCAGAAAAGAAAAAAGTAATTAATTAATTAAACAATATTCAAAACTAATTACTGTCCCGATACTATCAAAGACAACACAAGTGTTAACATCCTAAAGCAGCATGGAATAATAAGGGTTTTGAGGATTCAAGAAGCTTTGATTTATTATTCAATAGAGCAATTACAAGTTTGTTTGTTTATTATCCATATTTGGGAAGCTCGCTTGTGTGGAGAATTAATTACCCGTTACATCACTAATTACCAACGGCTGTGGGAACAAGGGAATTCGGTAGCAGAATCTCAGCCCCATTGTCCATTCATACCACCGGTGCATTAAGCTTTCTCAAGGAGTTCATTTTTTTTTTTTTTTTCTTTCATTGAGACAAAAATTATCTTTTATCCTTTGTGATTTTTCATCTAGTAAATAATGAATTAATTATTTTAAATGATAAGTTTTAATTGTATACTTTTACAAACATATTATTATTATTTTTTACAGACATTGTAGTTTACGGTGTAGACCCCTTTTTATCAAATTATTAAGATCCAAAAAAAATGGCTTCCTATCATCGTAACTTCCAACTTTTTTATCTACGAAAATGCTCTATAATGAAGCGTTTTCAATTAGGAAATGACTAAACTATATCTATTTAATTAGGCAATAAAAACCTATGAAAACTCCTTTGTTTCCCACTTGAGTCGTAACATAATTTCATCGCGAAATCGAGAGAAAAAAAAAAAACCGCACCTTTACGGACATAAAAATTGGGCCGTTTGTAGTGACCTCCATCCACAATATGTCATTATAACGAGGTCAAATAGGCCAAGCGGCCTAATAATATTTTAGGCCACCTTTTTTCCTGATCTTGTAATTAAATTATCTTACTATTAAAGTGAAAAGCAAATCAGTGTTGATGAGTTTTTAGCACTACATTAAATTAATAATCAGATAACTCTCCATTTCTGTGGATTTTCGAAGATAAAAAGTCGTATGTTAAGATATAATGTCGCCATTCATGAAGTCAATATATTCAAATCAAAAATTTGCGTATTGTGATTAATTTTTTTTTCTACGAGACTGAAACGACAAGAAACAGCTCAACGTTTCCGCTTACTCCAACACCTACTTGACAAACGCTCTAAACATCCAAATAATTACAAAAGACTCATATACATGATTATAATAAGACCTATTTGGACTTACGGAGTTGAGCTATGGGGCTCCACTAAACCATCGAATTCCTCTCTTATCCAATCTCTGCAATCCAAAATCTGTGTAGACATATTATTAGAGTGCTACCAGTGAGTAGTTTTTCACCAAGCGTCTTCATGTGATTATATTTCTGTGTTCACATTTGCTTGATGTATTTATATTAATACAGTTGTAAATCTAATAAATCAAAATTAAAAAATATATATATTTATCGAACCAAACGCATTTTTTTAAAAAAGATTTTGCATTGATTACACCAGACGTGAAAATCTGTTATAAAGACTTAAGAATATATTGACTGATGATTGATTCAATACCCGACAAAATTTGGACTATCCACACCCCAGATTGTTACTTAAGGCAGAAAATTTAGATTGTTATCCTTGAATAAAAATGTTACATTAGTTATCCATTATCTCAATTGGGGCACACGCAGAGGTATGTTAATGCCTCTCCAATAACTGGCAAGTAGAAATATTTCATGTCTAGAAATATGTATTATATATATTTATCGCGTTTTGAAAGATATTAAAACTTTAATTTCAATGTTTTTCACATGCGCTATATACGAATAGTTGAGCTGTAGCTCTTCTCCCAGCTATATTGTTGTTTTTAAAAAGAAAATTTTGTTAAATTTTATAAGAAAAGCTATTAGAATTACTTATAGACACTCAACATCCAGATAACCGCGATTAATATTACAATTAATACTGTTATTATTTACTGTGAACATTGTAGCCGATCTGGAGGCTTGAATCTACTTTCCGCTGCCATGTTACCGGCATAAGTGAACATGCTTACTTCAGTTGGGCCTGATACACAGTCAGATCTGGTTCACATACATAATCGAGCAGAGTCAAAATCAACCGTATTTTTTTCTTCTTTGATTCTTTTTTTCTTATTATTTTTCAATTAAACATGAATAAAGTCATTTCAGTTGAAGTCAAAGCAAAACTAGCTACTTCGGTAAAATAATTTTGGGTATTAACGTTTAGAAAATGTCTGAAGAATCAGCCTTCTTCACTCCTGATCCGTAACAGGTACTTAGTAACTAGTGTTACCCAAATGCGAGACCGAAACGAGTCTTGGTCTTGCTAACTCAGTCTTGGTCATGGTCTTGGTCTTGCGCAAGACTCTCGCAACAGTCTTGCAGTTACTTATTAGCTTATTACTAGAGAGATGTTACTGTAATTTCTTAGATAGGAGGAACCTAACTAAGCCCTAATGACAAATTAGAGGAGTTAAATGCAAAAGTACATTGGTTATACCAATCATTAACATATAGTAACTAAGATTGTCAAGTATTAGTAACTATTTTGCCTTAATTTTTATTAAAAAAGCGATTTTTTTTACCAGTCTTGCAAAGTGCAAGGCCAAGACAGATTTTGAGCAATACTATTAGTAACACAAAAGAAGCACTGAAATCAGCCCTCATAGATTAGTTTGTTTTCCGTCAAAAATATTGAAGTAATTCACTAGCCATCCACTCACATACAGAAAATCAGTGACCCTGGTACTCATGCTTAAGTCGATGCAACAACACCGAAAAAACCATCGGACATAGCAGATATATACCGAAAAATTGTGATATATTCATGTAATATCATGCCTACCAAAAGTTTTCACGCCTACCAACTTCGGTAGGAACGATCCGTTAGAGCATCAATTAGAAACCTATTCTGTTCAACACCATATGTAGTCTTTTAAGAAGAATTCATGGTTTTATATTTTAATGTTCATAAGATTAATAATGTCTTAATAGTGTATATAAGCATGCTTGTGTTTTTGCTTAGTTTTAATTTTCTTGTTTTTATGTGATTTTATTTTATTTATTGTACTATACTTATGGATTATTATTTATTGTTATTTTTTCTATTTATTTTATATTTTTTGTACATATAGTTTTAATGTTATCCTACCTCACTGTAACTAATGTCAAGTGAAAAATTGTAACGTCTTTATAAAAATAATGTCATAAAAGAAAACTGGGAACAATCCGTGGTAAATAATGTCTCAATATCTATATTCTTCGTTCTTGAAGCAAAAGGTTGAACAAATCTATGAGAAAAAAAAATCAGCATAGAATGTCAAAGTTGTAAGAGTATCAACAACTAAAATTATATCACCTACATGTTATGTCACTCCTAATCACGATGAGTGGAAGAACAACCAGCCGCTTACAAAGGTAGCCAGATTTATAAGAATTTTAATCTAAAATTTATATTTCCCTGTGCTTAGAAGAAAATTCCTTACCAAGAAGACAACCTTCGAAAATCATGAACTCAGCGGTTGGAATTGGGATTGGAATAAAAACGACAAATCTGAGATCTCGTCGCAACAACACAGACCTCAACAACTTGAATACCTAAAACATCTTCTTCCCCAAAGTTTTCAAATCTTCAACATTTCTATCAATATAAAATTCATCATACCCTTCCTCCATCAAATGATATAAGGTAGATCTTACTAGTTTCTCGGTACCTTTCTTCTAAATCGAAATCTTTTGATTTAACTTCTTACAATGCTTTTTATTGTTTTACAAATCATTTTATCCCTCCTTTAAGAAATCCTTGAATGACTTCTATTTCTCCTTTGAAATGAAAATGGTGTTTGGAATCAACCACAAACTAACAGCAATGTAGCCCTTATCTCGAAAACTAGGCTAACCAACAAACGGCTTTTCAATATACCAAAATACTCAACATGTCGAACTGACTATATTGATGTACTGATGACTGTATTGATGACTATGTTGATGTTAATTTTCTGACGGTTTTCAATACGTGATAAAGATTTTTGATATTGTCATTTATTCTAGACCAATGTTCCACAACAGTATCTTGAGTCCTGTCCTTTATATTCTACTTTTCTAAGATATTTTTATTTATCTCGTTAATTTCCTGACACCAGTAATTAAACTCAGATCCTGCAACAACCTACAGAGATATCTCTCCTTATTGTACACAGCTGTAACGAAGTAAACTTACCACTTTGTCCTAATTTCAATAGCTAAAAGGCTAAATATAGATGGTTTATCGAAGATCTTGATTTAAATTTGACCGCATGCAGTAGATGGTAGCATTGTACCAGATATCTAATATCTAAAATTAAATTATTAATAATTCCATCTTCTATAAATACATTTTTAATAAAAATATTAATTTTTAGGGTCTGTTTGTATAAATAAAAGGATTGAGAAAATTTATCAAAGTGTATATTTAATACTTCAATATTATGAATAACCTTAGGCACAATTAATATTAAAAATTTGGGTACTGTAGGTCATATTAGTTCATTTCATCCTTGGTTTTAGAGAATTATCAAAAAAGAAAATTATCAATGTCCTCGTTCATTTTGAGTTTGTCATTGTTTGAAAATTTACTAATAAGTCTAAACATGCGATGTTACATGTTTTTTTGTTTTGTTTTGGATTATGCTAAAAAATGATATGTTTGTAAAGTTCTGTTTCTTTTGAAATAATTTAGTTCTGTAGCTTATAGCCCTGAATCCGGGGCCGACAAATCGGTCTGATCGCAGGCGAAGGTTTCAGTGTAAATTACGAGAGTGTATGTAATTCTGAGAAAAAGAACCTTGACTGCCGCTCCAAAGCCGCTGCTTTAAAAAATGGCGGCTGATTTAAAGACTGTTAGGCCAGTGACTTCAGGATTGAAACGGGAAATCCATTGCAAACAATTTGAGAAACGTTTTTGTTTTTTTAATTTGTATATATGGGTTTATACATGTTAAAACAAAATTGCTAATGTGTTCTCCCAAGGGAAGACTTTTTACAGCCCAAAAAATCAGATTTTTTCGAAATTGTTTTGTTCTTCGTCCTATAACTCCTAAACAATGCATCGAAGCGAAAAATATAATCTTTATTATGTTAAAGACCGTTAAATTTTGCGTCGAACAACTAATTTTATATTTTGATTACGCGGTAAGGTATAAAATCGCGGTCAACCAACGCTAATTTGTACCAAATTTGTCAAAATCTGAGACAAATCATTATAAATGGCCCTGCAATTTTGAAATGAGTTCCTTAAGACGAAAAAGCCAAGATCAAAGATGTAGAGCATCAAATTTTGCCTCCACTGAGTACTAGCTAATTTAATGTACGTCAGTTACTTTGAACAAAATTGGTAATCGGGTCTCCCGGAAAACGTGATTTTCAATATTTCTATTCTACTGTGTTATTTTTGTTTAAAGTATTTTACATGCAGTATAATCCTGTTTTCCACCTCTCAACAGCAAGGGATTTTGATAAAAGATGAGTCGAATCTATAGCAGGCTATAGAACGGCAGACAAGATTCTTTTTCTCAAAATAATACACACGTTCGTAATTTACAATCACATCTTCGCCTGCGATGTGGTCGATTTTTGGGCCCTGGCTCCAGGGCTATTATTGTTAAATATCGCTAGCGATAGAAAAATAAGTAGATTTTTAATATACATATTTTATTATTATTTTTTTTTATAATGCACAATAAAAATAATTATTCATTTTTTACATTGCATCACCATATGTTTTTCTTGCCGGTTTTCTCTGTTGCTCGACGAAGTAAGTGATCTATTGCCTGAGGGGGTACATCTTACGATAGGTCCATTATCTATGAATGCTCATAGGCAACCGCAGATAATGGCTATAGATATGTCTAAATCACTTTAACATTTAGACTGTTATCTCCCGAAGAAGATGCAATCAGATTACTATATACCATTCGGTTTTAAGTTCTCCGAGAAGGAGCAAATAATAATAAATTTTCGGATGTCCTAATATGTTAATATCTTAATCAGATATCTGAGTAAAACAAATGTATTGTTGTTTATTAATTACTGTTTAAAGCGATTAGTTTAATAACTGAGAATGAAATTAGATTATCCAGCAAACCTATTTCATCTAAGGACTTTGTCTTGCGTACGCGTATGGCGAAAAAAAGCTTCATTCCAACTCTTACCACTTCTGCCATAGCGTTGCATATGCCAAAAACATGCTTGATTATATCTGTAATATTTTTTAAATGACAACATTTAAGAAATATCTTACTCCGAGGTATAGCCCCCTCTTTATCAAATTAGTAACATCCATCTAAAACTTCGTAAATAGCTTAATCTCTTCGTAAACTACAAACTACAAATATTTTATTTACGAAAATTCTTGTAATTGGGGAGTTATCAATCTGGAGATCAGCAAACTTTGTCTATTTAATTATGTACTAAAACATCATAAAAACCCACTGACTTTCTAATTGAATCGTAAGACAACATGATCACAAAAGGGAAAAAAGGAGACATACAAAAATGTTGAGCTATTTGGCCTGTATTACCTCGTTATTTTTACATTTTATGAGTGGAGGTAACTCCAAAACGGACCAATATTTTTGTATGCCAACTATCTTCTCGATTATTATCTTACGATACAAGTGGAAAGTAAATTATTATTCATGAGTTTTATTACCTAAATCAGTAGACAAAGTTTGCTGATCTCCAGATTGATAACTCCCCAATTCCAAGAATTTTCGTAAACAAAATATTTGTAGTTTGTAGTTTACGAAGCGATTAAGCTATTTACGAAGTTTTAGATGGATGTTACTAATTTGATAAAGAGGGGGCTATACCTCGGAGTAAGATATTTCTTAAATGTTGTCATTTAAAAAATATTACAGATATAATCAAGCATGTTTTTGGCATATGCAACGCCATGTCAGAAGTGGTAAGAGTCGGAATGAAGATTTTTTTCGCCATACGCTATGTTAATAATTTGATAAAAACGGGTCAGTACCAAGGAATAGCAAGTGTTTTTATGAATCCATCATAAAACATATTCACAGTACCCAGAAATTCATGCAGTTTCTAGAAGTTATTTCCATGGCAGTGATTCCATTACTTTTTCGTTTAATTGGCATTGCCAATGTTAAATTCATACGAAACAAAAGCTTGCTTTGAATATAAATTGGCAGTCACTTTACTGATACTGTTGCCATAACCACTTTAGTTTCTTAGTATTTGTAAGCGAGGAAGTTTCAGTTCATTTAAAAAATGAGATGTAACATTATCGATACTACGATTTGTAAGCCAAGTCAGAAGGATAGATAACAAATCTATCCATAAACGATGAGCAAGCTTGAGATTGGGAATGCACTTATCTAAATAAGCAACGAGCTTCGTGCTGCGGTTTGTGCATTCAAGAACTTATCGCTGTAGCATTATTTCTTTTACAACCCTCCCCATCAGCAGCCTTCGATTATCACAATCGCTTTGTCACGGTTTAGGTATGCTAAACCATTTTTTTTTTTTGGTTTATTTTTTTCAATAATGAATCATTGTAATCGTCCAAAAATATAAAAAATTTAAACCCCCTCAAAATTTGGAGTTTAACGTTTCACGATACTTAGAATTCGAAAATTGAATACAAATTTTTCCGTCCGTTTGCTGTCCGCGGCTTTTCTTCGAGGCTACTAGACCAATTTTTTTTAAATTTGGAATCAAGTCAGAGGTCACCCGAGGATGATCCTCCTAACTCCATATTACTATCCGCCTCTCCTTCCAAAACGATGGCAGAAAAACCTGTGTTACTACAGACTGTAGCGACTAACCGAATATACCGATTTCAATGAAACTTGATTAAATTCATCTTGTCGATGCTCTTTAAATTTATCTATATAACGTACTTCAATAAAAAAAAAATGGAAAAAAAGTTATGAGGGGTGGTAAAATTACATTTCCGAGTAACTCAAGAAGTATACAAGAAGTTTTTTGTCAATGTTATAAATGATTATTTTAAACGTTTACGAATTTTACTTAAAAATAAAAAAAAAGTATGGAAATCGAACAATGTGGAGCAATGATATGTTGTTATAAATATTTTGTATATGTTCTACTGCAGTGCTTATATTTTTTGTTTTGGTTTTTGTGTTTTTGAAAGTTTTACATCAGCTTTAGCAATTTTGTCTATCTTTTAATCAAATTATCAATGATAAAAAATAAAATTATACAGGCCAATGATAGAAATCCATTTTTATTTATTTTCCTTAATGTTACTGGGAAAGTAATGTTCATGTTTGATGTTAAATAGTTTGGAAATAATAAACTATTGTGTAATAATTTTTAGCGTTTTTTAATTTTATTTAGCCTTTCGGTTATCATTTTCTTTCGGTGATTTAACATCGTTTTCGCGTGCCGCATATCCGTCCCATCTCAATCTGGTTTTCCTTCATCGCAACCCTCGCTCTTCCATTATCCCTGCATCGCTGAATATTCGTTTGTATAAGACGATAGGAGAAGAAGTCAAAGATTTTAGAATCAATTCAGAAATAAATATTTGATCAGCTGTGGAGAACAATATATATAAAGAAGAAAGAATGTCAGAAGTGGAAATGGCCAAAGAATTCAGGAAAAAGTGTGAGATCGTCAAAATTAAATACCAGAGTGTCATTTTTGGTTATATTTGTTTATTTAGAAATATTACATTCTGTCACATCAAGGACATTTATAATAGTGATCAGAGAAAGCACACTCACACTCTATTTACAATAAAATAAAAAAAAATAATACAGAAACTTAATAATAATAAATACAATAAAATAAAATAAAAATAAATACAATAAAATAAAATAAATGTATATAAACAAAATAACTAACCTAATCATACACACTCGGGCTTGAGTGGAGGATCTGGCCATTGCCAAAACTCCAATAGATGCTTATTTACAAAAGGTCTCTGGGCCACTGCCGCTTCAACCTTCGAGGAGGATTGTAAGGATGGGTGGTGCTGGATAGAGATTGTGCAAGGGGATTTGGATGATAGGTAAGGTTCTGGTGAAATTTGGAGAATTTTTCTGGAATAAGGTCTAGGACAAATGGGATATTAAGGTCATGGTGTAGGATTTTGTTATTTACATAGAACGGAGCATCAACTATTGTTCGAAGGACTTTAGATTGAAAGGATTGAATACGTTTGATGTTAGAAGCTTTTGCTGTCCCCCACAGTTCAAGTCCGTATGTCCATATAGGTTTCAGTATTGTCTTGTAGATAAGTAATTTGTTTTCAATAGAAAGTTTGGATTTTCTGTTTAGTAGTCTGTATAGCTGGCCGTATCGTCGGTTGAGTTCTTGTCTTTTGAGTCTAGTATGTGGGTTCCACGTTAGTCTTCGGTCTAAATGAAAGCCAAGATACCGGACTGTGTCTGAGTAAGGAAGCTGGATGGAATTAAAGTGTACTGGTGGACAGGAACTGCGTCGGAGTGTAAAGGTAATATGTTGGCATTTAGATTCATTAACTTTAATGCGCCAGTTATTACACCAGTGCTCAATCAAGGTGAGGTGGTTTTGGAGATTTAAGGATGCTATGTTGGGATCAGAGTTGGATGATAAGATTGCGGTGTCGTCAGCGAATGTTGCAAGAAAAGTATCGGGATGAACAGGGATGTCAGCAGTAAAGAGGATGTAAAGCACGGGACCCAAGACGCTGCCTTGGGGAACACCGGCTTTAACGGAGTAGATATTGGAAAATTCTGTTCCACAGCGAACTCGGAAGGAGCGGTCAGAGAGGTAGGATCGGAGGACTAGGTACAAGGACTGAGGTAAATGGATTTTAAGCTTGAAGAGCAGTCCGGAGTGCCATACCCGGTCAAATGCCTGTGCAATGTCCAGAAATGCACCCGAACAGTATTCCTTGTTTTCTAGGGCTGAGGAAATATGATCAACAACTCGGAGTCCTTGTTGAACAGTTGAATGTTGGGAGCGAAAACCAAACTGATGGGAAGGAATATTTTGGGATTCTATAATGGGTAGGATTCGTTTCAAAAGGATCTTTTCAAAAATTTTTGAAAGGATTGGGAGTAGGCTAATTGGTCTATAGGATGTTGAGATATTGGGAGGTTTGCCTGGTTTTTGGAAAAGGATAATAGTGGAGTGTTTCCATAGCAGAGGAAAGTGGGTGGTGCGTAGGATACAGTTGTAGATATATGTAAGGAATATGACTGCTTTGGATGGAAGTTGTCGAAGGATTTGAGGGGTAAGGAGATCATGTCCAGGAGCTTTACGGGGGATTAATTTTTTTAATTGAAATTTCACTTCGGAAGGATGAATAGCTTTTGGGGGCAAGGAAAGTGGGATTGGTGATGTAAGGAGTTCTTCTACTGTTACGGTGTGGGCAGGATGGGATTCCGGATGTGAAATAAATGTATTGGATAGGTGAATGGCGAACTCCTCAGCCTTATCTTCGTCAGATGCTGCCCAGGAGCCATCATCTCGTCGGAGGGGATGGGAAATGCGGTGAGGATTTAAGATTTTGGTAGTGGTTTTCCAAAGGGAATTGTCGCGAGAAGAAAGGGAGGATAGGTAGGAGTTGAAGGAATGTGATCTGAAGGTGGCTAATTCCAGTTTTAATTTTTTGCAGTAATAATTATAGGAGCAGCGGTCGGTAGGATGTCGGGTACGTTGCCACAATAATCTGGCACGGCGTTTGGTTTGGATTAGGTCAAGGAGGTGTTGGGGTAGAATGGTCTTTTTAGGAATTCTGGAGGAGTCTTTTGGGAAGGAAGCAGTCCAGGCGGCTTGTTGGATTGTGGTAGTAAAGGAATTTACGGCACTATCAAGGTCATCGGGAGTTTTGAGGGATATGTTAAGATCAATTTTATCGGAGATGATTTGGCGGAAAAGGTCCCAGTTAACTGGGCCCCTAATAAATGACGGTGGAGAAGGTTTGGGAACGGGTTCAAGTGAAACATTAAGGATTAGAGGACTATGGTCAGAGGAAAGTTCATTTAGACGTGTAATGGAACAATTGAGGGGACTTAAGCCGCTGTGGATAAAGAAATCAAGAAGATCAGGATTACGGTTGGGATCTGTAGGCCAGTAGGTAGGAGAGTTGGGGGAAAGGAGGTGAAAATGTTGGGAATTGAGTGCAGACAGCAGGGTTCGGCCACGAGTATTCGTGGTTCTGGAACCCCATTGTTGATGTTTGGCATTTAGGTCTGCACCCAAGATGAAGTGATGTCCTAAGGAGTCGAGGAGAGAACGGAATTGGGCATTGGATATGGATCGGTTAGGAGGGCAATACGCTGATGCAAGGGTAACCGGAAAGGAAAAGGTTTTTATCACGATAGCGGTGGACTGTAGGAAATCATGTGTAGGTAACGGGAGTAGGTGATGGGAGAGGGATTGGTGTACAATGACAGCAGTACCGGCATGTGCTTTTCCGTCAGGGTGGTCAGTACGATATGTCAGGTATTGTGGTATTTTGAAGTGCTGTTTAGTGGTTAGTCGAGTTTCAGTAATTAGTGCCACGTCAATATTTTTGTCAAGTAATAATGTAGTTAGTTCGTTTGTGTGATTTCTAACACCATTCGCATTCCAAAGGAGAATGGATAAAGGTTTATTGGAAGTCATTTAAGGATTTTTCGCGGGAGGGATAAAATGTGATACAAGATTGGTGAGAAGAGATATCAAAGGAGTAACAAGGGATCTGAATTCGGAGAGGAAAGATGTAAGTAAACTGGTGAGATCTGTGGTATTTGAGGGAGGAGGAATGCGGGGAATTTGGTGTTGATAAAACTGTTGATTAGGTGAAGTTTGATTAGGATGTTGAGGGTGGGGTTGAGAATTTTGAGGTATGTGTTGTTGTTGCGGCAGGGTCTCACAATAAGTAACATCATTCTTACCTCCTAATAAGTGTGCAAAAGACACCGTTGGGTCAATTTTTTTTGAAGGTCCTCTTCTTGATGCGTTAGGTTCTCTTCTTGATGCCTCTGCTTCTTCTTGGGTCCGGGATTTTTGATATCTTGATTTAATATTCTTGTAGATCTGACAGCCTTTGTAGTTCGCTGGATGTCCTTCAAGGCACAATGCACAAACTGCAGGATCCCGTTTCGGTTTTGTGCACTCCCCGGATTTGTGCTGCTCTCCACATTTCACACAGCGCGGCAGATGATGGCAGTAAGTCCTGGTATGGCCATATGCCTGGCAATTGTGACACTGTACGATTTCCCTCTTAGGATATGGCTTCTCTACTATAACACTTGTGTAGTATATTCTTCTTATTTCGTATATTTTTTCGATCCCTTGATTTGGCTCCAAATCTACGAAAAATAAGGGTAGAGGAACTTTTACTCCTGGCTGTTCTTTACTCTCCTTCTGTACATTTGTAATCTGGCGCACTATGAAACCTGAAGTTTTCAATTCTTCTTCTATTGCTTCGGTTGGTGTTGAGGGGTGTAGATTTCTTATGACTACCCTCAAAGCTCGATCTTGCCGTAATTGGTACGTATGAAAATCCGCGTTGGTTTCCGTTAGATACTTCACAATTTTTCTGTAGGTTTCAGCTGTATCTGGTGATATCTTCGTGTCCTTTGTTCTGCTTAGACATGAATAGCTTCCAGAGCCTGTTATTTTGTTCAGTTGTGAGCATAGTAACTGAAAATTGTTTATGTTTTTAACGAATATGGGTGGAGGTCGGGGATCTCTTGGTATTGAAGCGGATTCCATCACTTCTTTATCATTCTGAAGCACCTGATAGGGGTTAGGGGTGAAAAACGGAGATTGTTCGGTTATCTCTTGTGAAGATGTACCTGGTTGATGCTGAAGTTCTTCAATTGTTGGTTTTGATGATGTTCCTGGCTGGGTTTCATTTTCTCTGGAGCTAATAGGCGTTACTGCAGGTGTTTGACGACATTGACGAGGCTTTTGTTTGACAGGCGAAGAACAAGGTGTTGAGCCTAACGGCCGAATTCTCTTGATAGAAGCTCTACTAGACATGGCCTGATTGTGATATCGCATATAAGGGGAAAACAAATGGAAAAAAAATAATAAAAAAAATAAAAATAAAAATAACCCTATAATTTATAACAAACAATAAATATCAATTGTTGTTATGTATTCTTGACTTGTTTTGAATAAATAATCTCAAAGATTTCACTACAAAATAAGCAAATTCTGAGAGACGATGTAGAAACACGTCCTTTCGCATCAGCTGATCCACTGCCTTCCTGATAGAGTGTCATTAAAGCAGACAAAATGACTATTGGAAATAACGATCAACATTGTGTTTTCGACAAAAGAAGAACTAGTTTTTTTGACTTTTGAATGTTTGTGAAAATAAAAAGACATCATCAATCCGTGGCGAGGTTTTTGGATTTAAAAATGAAGATGGAAATATCTATGATAAAGATGGTGCTAAGGAAGATAACATTAGAGCCTCTGAGGATGCAGATGAAGACATATATGCTAATGAAGATAACATTGGAGCATTTAAGGATGAAGATAGCATTAGAATATTTGAGGATGATGATGAAGAAATTTATGCTAAAAATGATATGTCCAGATATGTCTTTTCTTTAAATGCCTGTGCTAGTTTGAAGAAAAGAAAGACAAAAAGAAGAAGATGTGCACTCAATGATTGAAAATTACAATTGCATTGAAGGGCTTATGGCATCTAAAATCCAAAGTCATGGAAAGAAATATAATCTCCTGAACTGCAACCTGACTTTGATCCAAATATTGCTCAAAGAAAATTAGGATTTGGTCCTTAAGTTGTTGGAAATGTTCAGGAAGTGAGAGTAGAACGTGTAGTTAATTCTTCTGACAAAGCGATCGTTGCAGGAGCATCATTGCCTGGCTATAGAAAGGAAGGCGATACTGATCCCAGTAAAGAAACAAAGACTGAAAGAAAGAAAAGTTCTGATGAGAGGTTTTAGATCATTCATTGCTGATCCTGCAAAACAAATGAGTTACGATGATCTTGGCTTTATAAAGACAGAGGCTAACGATACTTGCCCCAAGGGAAAAGAAAAGAGAGGAATGATAGAAATAATGGAATTCAAATTCAAAATGAAAATAAAATTCCAAATGTAAATGATATTCAAAATTCATCAGTTGCTGATACGTCTGTTGCTCCAGAATTAATGTATGCTCCCTCATTATCGACCAAACCAATTTTCACAGAGAAAACTGCTACAAATGAAGACAGTGGGTGTTCTATAGTGGGTCAAAAGAGGTATTTCTAAGAAAAAGGTGCATTCAAAAAAGAGGGAAAAAAAGGAACTCTAAGATTTAAAGACTGAAGAGTGATGGTTCTGTTTTAATATTACCATTATAAAGGAAATATATTAATACTATAACTACTTAGTACGCTACAGCATCTTTGTTATTTACAGAGTATCATTGATATTTAGTCTTTCTTAATCAGCTCAAATACATTTATAGTATATTTTTAAGTAGATCGGTTTCCTTTTGGAACCAATAGTATACTGTAATATGTATGTTACAGTTAACATATATAGTAAATACACTTACATGCCGTTTTTGAAGGTACAAAACGTCTTACAAGAGCGGTAAGCAGAAAACGTAACATTACAATAGCGTAAACAGTTTGAAAATAATCGTCAACCAATAAATGATGTTATTTAAGGACTCAACGCTGAAGGAGGATCAAGAACATTGATCGTTAATCGTTTTGCAATGAGTTTATTAATTATTTTATTCCCGATATCTTTAGCAGAATATTTAACATATAATTAGTCACGACCCGTAGCCCCTTAGGCGAAGGGAGCTCGGGGTTATTAATTTATATGCAGCTTATCCTTTATTATGGGCTGGATATTTCACCAGCCTTACATAAGCGGTTAGGTACCTTATGGAACCACCGGGGTCGCTATCTGATCTATCGGTGGCTTGCTCCTTCGTTGTATGTTGAAGCACGAAGAGCCCAACGCAGTGTCCTAAGCATGAGATAGTATTGAAAATATCTGTTGCCATTGAGAATGGGACAAGCTTTAAAGTTTTTGTTTATCCATGTTTATTTTAAAGTATCAAAGAGGAAAAAAAATTAACCTGTACCAAAAAGATACCAGATTTATGCATTCAACTGAACCAAAAGCAGATATGATAAAACTCGTGTTGGCCAAATGCGAGACCGAGACAAGTCTTGGTCTTGCAAACTCAGTCTTGGTCATGTTCTTGGTCTTGCGCAAGAGTCTCGCAACGGTCTTGCAGCTTATTACTATAGAGATATTACTGTAATTTTTTAGATAGGTGAAACCTAACAAAGCCCGAATGAAAAATTAGAGGAGTTAAATGCAAAAGTATATTGGTTATACCAATTATTTACATTTAGTAACTAAGATTGTTCAGTATTAGTAACTATTTCGCCTCAATTATTATTTAAAAAAATCGATTTTTTTTACCAGAACTGGTGGACCAAGGTCTTGCAACAGTTAGGCGGCCTTGGTCTTGGTCTTTCAAAGTGCAAGACCAAGGCCAATTTCGGGCAACACTAGTTCAAACGTAAATTCCATTGACGTGTAAGTGAAAAACATTTAAGTAACTGAGAATAAACTCTGTTTATGTGATGAAGAAATATTTAAGTACAGGTATACATAAAAAATTGAAAAACAATAACTGACAGAGTTTAAATTTCAACTCTTTAGTTAAAGGAACAGTCGGTTAAATAAATAGTCATTCTTTATTTTATCGTTACAATTGTACACTCAGTGTTAAAATGTTAGACACACTTCAAAAATTATTAATTTTCGATAATGTTCAGGTCTGGGGAGGCAACAGGCCAGTGTAATTTGGCAATTTAGTTGCGGGTAAACCAGTCTTTAATAATTTTTGCTGAATGTATTGGGGCGTTATCTTGCTGAAAAACTGGTGTGCCTTCAGGCATGTCATTAAAAGTCAACTTTTGTTCCTCTAATAATTTTTTATAATCAGCTGAGTTTACTCTTGATGAAACAAATACGAAATTTCCTTCTTTTTTTTTTTTGTAACCAATTGTTGCCCAAACCATAACTTTTCCTCCTCCCGTTTGAAACATTGATAAATGTTTTTCTTCTTTTCTTAAGTCATAAAAATAATATAGAAATCCATCTGGCCCATCCAGATTGAATTTTTTTTTATCACTTAAAGGCTAATTTGTGATGGGTACTCAAAACTGGCTTTCTTTTCAAATTTTTTCTAGCTATTGTTTTTGACTTCTTTAATAATCTTTGGAAATTCCTTAGTTTGGTTTGAACTCCAGCTTTCTCGGCAATTTTTCGCAAAGAACATTTTGCGAAACTTGATTATTTGGACTCAAAGGATTTAAAAACGTGTATTGTTCTGTTGAAATCTCGGATTAAAAAAATTTCATGATCGCAATACTCTCTCTCACTATATATTTCATCAATTAAATATAGATGAGTTAAATAAAAAATGCGCCATTGATTGAAACATATAACAGTAGCATCATAGAACTTCAGGGCTTTAAGAAGGGTGTGAGAAGATCCGCTAAATTTCTGAACAAGTTTCTGGGATTCATATTCAGTTGTCTTCCTAAAACATCGCTTTATTCCAATTGACTAAAGGATAATTATTTTGTTGTTTTTTTAATTTCACCAAATTGAAAATATCATATTTTTCCCCAAATCGATCTTTGCGAGTCTCTGCTCTAGCCTCTTAGCCTGATGGTACCCAGAGTTTTTATGATTTATTGAAAACATCCATTTTTCATGGGTTCCATTTCAGAGGATAATTCTCGAATTCACATAGAACAAATCCTGACAAACTAACTCTCTACACTGTTGTGTCACGTTGTACCAAATTTTCACCCTCCTCCCCAGCACGAAGTTCCTCGACTGCTGTCTTTGCACTTAGGCCTTTTTTCCCGGTAGTGCTCCGGGTAACCACTTGTATTTTTCTCTGAAAATTTTGGTTAAATCTACAAGATGAAATAAAAGTAATAAAAAGTAAAAAACCATATGCAGTGTTTACAACAGAATCGAACAAGTATTAAAATGGAGATGCTAATGTCAGAAATTAATTAATGCACAAAGAATTTTGTAACGATCAAGTAGATCTATAAATAAATACAAATACGAAATTAAACGCAATCACATTACGAAATTTATAAATTCGTATTTTTAACTGTTTTAATAACTATAAAGCATTTTTAAATAGAACGTTTGAAAATATACAAAACTATTTGCTGTAGGAAAATTAATTTCAGCCCAAGACCGATATATCATGTCCTTCGTGGGAGCAAGAAGAGTACATAACGCGTGAAAGGTTGTTGCCAACACCATCAAGGCAAGTAATCACCCTAATGACCCGGCTCGGTGATATATTGTCTGCAGAAAATAACAAACAAACCCAACAAATATATACCTTTCCATTCCGTTTTTTATTTATTTTATTTTTTTACAAAGGTGTTGTTATTATTCTATACAAATGCGGCCTCTTAAAAACTTACGAACCATTAAACAGACAACACAATTTTACTCATCGATTTGTTGCATATAACTTGAAAAATGAATAATTTGTGTATCTTCTCTTTCTGATTTCATATATGTTCATGAGACGACTTTCTTAAAAGCATTATATTTTAGATAACTATTAAGTTTACTCTTACTAACCTATATTATACTGAGAAAAGTATACAGTAAAAAATATGCAACGATGCAAAAACAATGACGAATATGAAAAATCGGGGTTTTCAACAAATTGGTTCATTTTAGCCCTTACAAGAGGTTTCTTTTCCTTTGCTAAGTTATCTTCAGTAAGAGCATTTGCATGAATTATTGTCACATGCTCCTACATCACATAGTCGGTATGGAATCACCAGAAATTCGCATTTCTTGATCACGCTGACAATGTGAACTTGATTAAAGACGAGTAAGGAATGTGATAGAACAACTCAAGGATTTAGATAACTCCATCATAGAGGACGGAATATAGATTTCTGTCAATATAGTAATACTTGAATGAAAAATAAGATTTTACACCTGACGACATTATCCGAAATTTTATTAAATTCGGGAGGGAAATACTTTAAAAAATACTTCATGTACTATTCCAGGAAATTTGGAATAAAAAGGAATTACCAAAGATATGAAAGCAAAATATTATTCCTATCGATAAGAAAGGAAGTCACGAACTATCTGTGAAAGCTATATACCTATTTTTACCTTTCATAAGGTGCATACATTTTTTTTTTTTTTTTCAATTTCAACTTTACACTTGAACATCTTCAACAGAAAGAGCAGACTACTTTTATTCTTATCAGACCAAGGCAGAACGATTTGTTCTTCCTAAGGATGGTGACATACAGGTCAAAAGAATGAGGGCAGGGTGTACACTTTGCTTTTCATGATCTAGGAGCTTTATTTGACTCAATTTCCGCATAGAAAAATCTAAACTGCTTAGAAAAAGAGAAATTTATCACTAAAATTGATAAACCCTGCGAAGTTGGTATGTTAATATCCAAAAAAAATAGTTCACCACAATGTAACATGATCTCCACCCTTATATTCGAGTGTACATTTTGGGAGTAAATCAGGATCACCCACCTGGGTTACGTAATTTACATTCAAAACTTCGCCTGCGATCAGCTCGATTTTTGAGCCCTGGCTCTAGGGTTATAGGTTATTGGAACTCCTACTGCGCACTGAAGTTACATTTTAGAAGTTGACATAGTGGTGATTGCATATGAGTCTGTAACTTAAGAATATAATATTTATTTGAATATCCCATTAGGAATAAAATATTTGAAATTTCTCTCTTATTCAATTTGTATTATGTTTGCAGAGCTGAGCTATACTTATAATATTAAAAACAAGAGTAGGTATTAAAAAAAAAATACCTCAATAAAATACACTAACAACAATCAGTATCTTAGCCTTGCAGGGGTTATTTAAATATATTTTACCTTAATTTGATATTTTAAATTTTATTAATGAGTTGATTCTATTAAAAAAATATATTTCAAACTTTAAAACCGCACATATATATATACTGTTATATCCTTCTTTTGATGGAAACAAAAAGCCCTTATTTTTACCAAAACTTTTCCTCATACTGCTGTGCCTATTTTTCAGGCCGTGATACTGTCAGATATATCGAACAAGATAAGTTTGATTGGATTCTTCGACGCCGAAAACAAAACTATCTTTCTTCTAAAGCAACTTTTGGGTTTATATCGAACTTTTATACTTGTATAACATACAATTAATTATTAAAAAATGATTTATAGAAAAAAATAGCCGAGTAATAATGTTTGACACATACATAGTATTAAAATTGGAAAGTTACTCTGAGGATGTTTCTTTTGTGTAATGTACATTTTGATCTGTTTTATGATACAAATTTTACCTTAGTACATCCAAAGTACATTGGAACATTCACTTTGGACCTTGTGAACAGGAATGACATTTTTCCACAATCCTAACCTATCAGGTGGGAACTCTATTGCAAGTGTCTGGTAGTTGTCGCAGCAGTAGGTTAATAGTTACTTGATTTATTGCGTAGATTAAAATATCATATACACATTGTATAATCCACACCCCCCTGGCTCGGGAAAACCCCTTATAGCCTTAAAGGCAAAGAAGGGGAGAACCCTCCCACCACCCAAAAAAAAAAAAAAAAATACTGTATAATTTATATTTTTTGTTAACTTTTGTTCCACTGTATTACTTTATACACTGGTAGTGTTAGGATATTAATGAATTTCATTAAGGTATGCAATAATTTAAATTTTTGATAAATAAAGTCGGTTAATTATTTAAGAAAGGTTTAAATTTTATTTAATAACACACCGATGTTTCTTTGACAATTTTTAATAAAGTCAGAATATCCTATTTATTTAAAACTTTTCTCTAAAATATTACTTGACGTACATATACACCAAATACGTATATTTGACACTTTTTAGCTAAAAATCATTTAAAGTGGAAATATTACATATTTTCTCCATTTCTGACACACAACATAAGTACTCGAATTAAAAGTATTGAATACGACCATTAGATTTTTTTTTTGCACATATTCAGATAATTGCTAACACACTTCAAGTTCCTGTTATATATCGTCCGTTATAATATTTTTCCTCTCTCAGTTACTTAGGTTCTATCACTTGCGGATCCAGGATTTAATTTGGGGGGAGGCTTCAGCCCGAAAGATTTTTTTTTCGTATACATATAACGATAATTAATTTGAAAAAAAGAAAGAAATTAAGTACCTATATGAAATGGTGTTTAAGTGGTCTTTGAAGTCCTATTAAATGTAATTACGCGAACAAGAATACTTTAAGAGATAGTTTATCATATTTTTTTCTGTAAAACATGGTTATATTTTATCATTTTGGGGGGAGGGCTTCAGCCCGAAAGCCCCCCTACCCGTAGATCCGCCTGTGGGTTCTATTACTTTCTTTTAATTGTAATTTATCTGCCAACTACATTAACAAATCAAAGTCCGATTTAATTATTTTATTTTAAGAAAAATACATGTTCTCTGAATTAAGAGCATTGAATATTTGAGATGTGTGACACTCATTCATACCAAATATATTTAAAAAAAAAACACATAGAAGAATTATAACAAACGAAATTAAATAAAACATTAGACAGAATTAAATAAAAATATAAAAACACATTCATATTTATTTACAATATTTATAGCAGCCAATGGAGCTCTAAGTCGGGCCCTTTTCCCCACGTGTGGACGATAAGGCAAGATTCTAAGTGATCCCAGCGCTTCTCTCTCAGCCGCGTCACTGAGATAGGTATCCAGCGGAGACTGAGAGAGAGCACTAAAGGCAAATACGCTCATGACTTGAATGGAAAAGCCGACCATTACCAGGACTCCAATGACGTGTTTACAAGAGATCTCGGGGCCACTGCCGTTTCACCCTTCGAGGAGGATTGTAGGGATAACTGGAACTGGATAAGGATTGTGCTAAGAGATTGGGATGCTGGATTAGGCTCTGATGAAAATTAGAATCGGGATGGAATAACATCAAGAACATAGGGGATGTTAAGGTAGTGATGTCGAGATTTGTCTGTAACATAAGCAGCATTGATTATTGTACGAAGGACTGTAGATTGAAAGAATTGGATGCGTTTGATGGTTGAAAAATTAGCTGTCCCCCATAGCTCAGGACCGTAGGTCCAAATGGATTTTAGTATACTCTTGTAGATCAATAACTTGTTTCCTATTGAGAGATTAGAGTTTCTGTTGAGTATTCTATATAATTGGCCAAATCGTTGGTTAATTTCTTGTTTTTTTAAGTCTAGTATGGGGATTCCATGTTAATATTATTTCTAAAAGGAACCAAGATACCGAATTGTGCCTCATATTCCAATAGGATAGGTTGAGTTGAAAAGGATAGGTGAAGAGGATGTGCGTCGGAGAGAAAAGGTGACATGCTTGCATTTGGATTCATTGATTTTGATAGTTGCTCCACTGCTCACTTTGTCTAATGGGAGGTATGTCTTTTTAAGTTTAGAGATGCTGTTTCAGGGTTTGGGTGGAAGGATATGATGGCGGTATCGTCAGTGAATGTTGCTAGGAGGGTATTGGGATTGGATAGGATGTCAATGATGAAGATAGTGTAGAGAGCGGTGAAACACCAGCTTTAATTGGATAATGATTGGAAAATTCAGTGTCGCAGCGGACTTGTAAGGAACCGTTGGAGATATAGAATTTGAGTACTGGCTACAAGGATTGGTGTAAATGGTTTTTTGAGCTTGAAAAGCAAGCCATCGCGCCACACCCGGTCGAAAGCTTGCTCTACGTCCAGATGATATATGGTTAATAACACGAAGGCCTTGTTGAACCGTGTAATGTCTTGAGCGGAATTCAAACTGGTGAACAATAGCCTAGAACAGAGACATCCAAACTACAGCTCGCTGACTGGATTCAACCCACAAGCACCTTGGATGAGGTCTACGAAATTTTCTTTACATTTTAAAGTTTTTAAAATATAAAATTTAGCGAATTACTCACACACGAGGTTACTGCATTTATTACAGGGTTTTTCTCATATAAAGCTAATGAGCTATGTGTGAGAAAACCAAGTAACTAAAATGTCATTAATAGAACAAGATTTTTTATTTCATTAGAAGCCATGGTCCGTGGGACCCAGGTTGGGGTTGCAATGCGACCCGCAGAACTTAGTCGAGGTCTCGATTTGGCCCCTCGGACAAAATCTTTGGTTGATTTAGAATATGTTAGGAGCATTAGCGAATCCAGGATTTAATTTTAGGGGGGGCTTCAGCCCGAAAGCTTTTTTTTCATATATATATATATATATATATATATATATATATATATATATATATATATCCATAATTACATAAAAAAAAAACAAAAAAAAAAACAGAAAGATACTAACTACCTATATGAAATGGTGTTTAAGTGATTCTTGAAGTCCTATTAAATGTAATTAAATTAGCTATAATACTTTAAGACATAATTTTAAAATATTTTTTAGCATAAAACATGGTTACATTTTACCATTTAGGGGGGGAGAGGCTTCAGCCCGAAAGCCCCCCTCTCCGTAAATCCGCCTGTGATTAGGAGTATATTAATAATCAATAGTATAGGTTGCTAGCTATCAAAATCATCCAAATCTATGACTAATTACTATTATAATCTTATAAATATCTAGAAGTATAAATGTCATGAATTGTATCTGGGAATATTAAGAATAACAAAAAAAAAACCATTTCTTCCAAATGTAATCGCAACAATCTTAAACTCTTAAATGCCCATTATCATTTCAGAAAAAAAAAGTAGTATATGAAAATTTACCATTATTTTTCATTTGATTTCCGATTATTCTTCCAAAAGAAAGCCGTCTTTACAGTGAAAACTGCCTTAAAGTTCTTCCTGGCTTGTTCTCGAACAACAGTAATAAAATATGAATATCTTATAAAATAACAGTACATATAAAATAAAATAATTATTTTTTTACGAAAAAAAGGTATAAAGTACTCAATTTTATTAAACTGGAATGTATAGTTTTTTGTTACTAAATAATTATCAAGATAAATTATATTGTTAGCGGTAGATTTGTACTATTTCTTTTTTGTTTTTTTCTAAAATTTTATTAAACCTTCTTTTGTATTTATTTGAACATATGTTAATGTGTTAAGTTGATTTAGCTTCGTGTTTAGCCTTAGGCACAAAGAAAAGTAAGCAACAAAGTATTTTTGTTAAAAAACTCAATACTTTTTATATGCACCATTCAACCGGACCTTTGCAGGGTATATTCAAAACAGTTTTACTAAAGGTATCTATTGAATAGCTTCAGTTTGAATCTCCAATTGAAAAATTACTATTGAATCCTTCATGTTTGACATCAAGACGCCTTGATTGTATTGAAGAGTTGATTCTATTCTGTTGTTATATCTTCAACAGAATCCAGCCAAACGGTCGCATGTTGGATTGCAGAATTTCTCAGATTTATTGTTTAACTTTGTGAGGCTAAGAGATTTTAAATAACTAAATATCTCCAGTACTTATCTTAGGCCTTAAAGGCTGGCATACTTATCCTTAGTCGTTATATAGTTTGATTTTCCTGAGGTCTTTAAGTATCTGTTTAACCTTTCCCTAGCTTATTTTCTCTCCTTATCCTGCCGTTAACCGGTTAAATACATCATTACTATTATAAATAGGCATTGTTAAATTTAGTTTATTATATTCCTGTAAATTTACGAAATTCTTTTCAAGGTGAAATAAATGTCAGTTCAAAATAAAGATATATCTCATCGCAATCTAATACACAATGGCGTTTAGTAACCGAAAATAACAGTTCTTAGCGATAACTGCAATTTCTCTTAAACCATTTTGATGAAATATTGTACAGATAATGGTTTATTCTTGAATTCTTTGGTTTAATATAATATTTTCATCAGCATCTATTTTTTTTTTTTTTTTTTTTGGAGCTAATACAAAATAGAAAATGCTATCGCTAGAGTAGTTTATAATAATGAGCTTCGTAAGAATATCTTGATATTTACAAAAGTGTACTTTGGATAAAAAAGCATGGATTTTCAATTTTGTATGTCATTGCGAAGCTCTCTTCCAACTTCGGCAAAAACATCAGGAGTTCAGTTCCATGTTAAATTTAAAAAATAAAATTTAAATATCGTAATTTTTTTTTCAAATTATACACATTTTCGAAAGGACTCCGCTTCGATTTGTCAGAGTAGAGAAACTTAAATGCTAAGGGTAGACATTGTAAAATTGTATGACTAAATGATATCTTCAAATAAGTTACAAAATTTGGCATCGGTAAACATTTAAAGACAATATGAATGTGTTAGACCACGATGATGATATAACTCATAAAATCGAAATTATGACATTTTTTAACCATCAATTAACCAATTAAGACATCCAAATAAATTAAATTAATCTAATAACATAAAAATAAAATCAATATGCTAAGATATAACATTTTTTTTGTTTCATCATCATAATTGATCTAGTCGACTATTTATCCTTTTCTTTTTGTTGAATAGTAGTTCCTAACTTCGACATCATTAAAACGAAATCTCCAATAAAGCACTTATAGAGAATAAATAAAAACAAGAATAGTTTAATAAGGAGGACCCTCTAACGATCGGATATTGAAGACATAATATCCATCAATTAAAATAGTCCCCGCTCCTGGGTCAAGAGAGGATCAAGATTCTTCGAGAGGTTATAAACATTTTATCATTATTAAGGGACGGTTAATAATAACAGTGTTTTCGAAGAGGAAATCTGTATCCAGGCCTCATTATATTTATTCAATTATTACATCATAAGCGTACATGGCTTTAACGCTCTGACTCAGTTTCCGTTGGCTTTCAATGCCCGTGACACAGCAGAGAGAGAAGCGCTGGGATCTCCTAATTCCTGCTTTGCCTTAAACGTGTGTGTGGCAAAGCATGGTTCAAAGTTCCCTAGGATTAATTTAAATATTGAATATATGTATTCTGTTTAATGAAAACGGTTTTATTATCATAAAGCAAATAGATGCAAAATATAATAATCATGTAAATGTTACAACACATAATGGAAAATTCCTTCTGTCGAGGTCTGTGTGATCTTTCTAAAAAATGTAACATTTTATATCCGTAACAATTAATGAGGAATATTATTTTTTTATCATTATTAACAATATCTTAAAAATATGTCTCAGTTTCCACCTTTCAAAAACAAAAAATATATATATATTTAATTAATGAAGAAAATAGCTCTATAATTTTCTTCTTAATGTACATCTCCCTTTTTAAATAATGGATAAATGCTCTGTGGGATATTTGCAATATTAAAGTAATCATTAAATATCTTAACAACATGCAACAAAACGCATTCTGGAAATTTTTTGAAGAATTCATAGGGCACAGAATCGAGTCCTTGCGCCTTATTATTATTTGCCTTTGCTAAAGGAATTTTTAATTCTCCTAGACTGATTTCTCTATCTAGCTCTAGATCTTTCCAATTTGTTGTGGCATACAAATTTTGGGGAGGTTTTATAATAAATAGGATTCAACAAAGAGTTAAAATAATGCCTGAACTGCTCTGAAATAATATTAATGAAATTTATACTTTTAAATTGCTTTATTGATGTCCACGGTTGTTTAATATCCATAATAACTTTAAATTTTTCATTTAGATTTTATAATAATCCTTCCGTTTTTGGATAACTAATTTTTCATATTCATTGTTTGCATTAATATATAGTAATTTAGTATAATTATTATTTCGCTTTCTGTAAATATTTAGGAACCTAAAGGACATTATACATTCGCTGTCGAACCACTGCTGTTTTCCGAATTTTTTACTTTCATTTACCTGTTTTATTAAAAAAAACTATTCTATAATACATTTTAATTTTAAATGTAATTCGTTGGCCTCATCTAAGTTTCATTTAATTTATTTTCCAATTTTGATTTGAAATATATTTCGTCCTTACGTGACCATCGCAATCTACTCAGTTGGGGTGGTTTAGAATTCCTAATATTGTTTGGTTGATCGAAATCTAAGATAACTTCGGCAGGCATATGCCAGGAATAAATTTTAAGGATAATTTTAAAATATATATTCTGTTATTACTATTATCATCTATTTATTTCTATTAATTAATGTTTATTTTATTTTTCCAATTTGCGTTTTACCTTTTATATATTATTTCAAGTAATGGTCTGTTATGAGAGACATATTGGAAATATTTAATCATTGATTAACATCATTATCATTAACAATACTTTTCGAGTGAAAATAAATACCATATCATTAAAAAATAATGTCCTTTGCATATATGGGTATTTAAAAATAATATCGCTATTACTCGATATTGAATGAGGAAACGACCAAGTTTAATTTAGGTTATTTACAAAAAATAAAACACGGGAATGAAAAACAATTCATCCATTACTTAAATTGTATCTTGCTTAAAATTAGTCAATACTTTTTCTATGATTACAATAGTTCTTCCAAAAAAAATTAGATAAAACCATGAAAACAATATATTTATAACATACATAACTGAAAAATACTGACACTTTTATAAAGTTTTATGAGGTGAATCACATCAAATTCACTGATTTTTGATATTTTTTTGACAGGTGTGAATAAATATAATAAGTTAAATAAAGGGGGGAAAAGGAGAAATAAATAAATAAAAAAAGACAGCCCTAGGAATTGAAACCTATGTTATTGAAGACGTATTTGCGTGTTATATTTGTTTGGGTAACAAAAGGATATATATTTTATTATTTCGTTTATGTTTAGATACAATTTTAAAATCGATTAAACCGAAGAATTTCTTAGAGTAATTTTTTTTTCTGATCCATTTATAATATATTTCTGAATTTATTTGTCAAAGTGGAGGGGTGGTCGGTCAGAAGGCAGTTGAAACCTTCGAAAGATAATTCCCTTACACCAACTCAACTCACATACACATTTTTTTAATCCTATAATCTAAAAGTATAAGGTGCTGTAAATACGAAAAAAACTTGGAGGAAAAAAGTTTGAGACTCCCAAAAGTCACTTTACAAACGTTTAACGTACCAACTTCCAGCTCTATAAAAAAGTAATATATAGACCTAATTATTTAATTAAGTCATTCATAAAGAGGTATTAAAGGAAACCATTGTCGTTTCCTCATTGCTGAGAAAGCTATACAAGCCCTACATGTAATAAATGTGTATATATATATATATATATATATATATTTATATATAACGAAAACATCCAAAAATCCAACAGGGCAGACATTTTTTCTATATCTATAATTAAATATCATATTGCTAAGTACTCACTTTGGAAAATTAGGTTTTTTTTTTTGGTTTTTTTGTCTACAAAATATGTATTTGCGCCTGTCAACAATAAGTTGACAATCAGCAAATGTGATGGCGATAATGATGTAATGACATGACAGGTATGGGGAAAGAAAGTACTCAGCAGTACCTCTTCCCTAACTTGTTCCAATTACTTAGGTTGTCTAAGGAAGGAGATCCCTCATCCAACGCCTTTTTAGTCTCCCGCTCATGTTCTGAGGTATGTCAGCTGTGGCCATGTCTCTTATAAGTCTGTTATTATGTCCATTTAAATTTGTGTAAAATCGTTGATATAGGGTCGTTATATGTTGGTCAACTGTTGGAAAGTGGAGGTCAGTATGTAGAGTTTTGTTAGTCACATACCAAGGTGCTTTTGTTATGAGTCGCAATAATTTTGAGTTTGAAGTTTTTGTAGGTGGGTCTTTTTAGCGATGCCGTATATTTGTGATGAGTATGTCCATATGGGCTTAAGTAAGTATGTATATGTACTCAGTTTCTTTTTTAGTTTTAGTTTTGAAGATTTGGCAAAAAGAGAGTAAAGTAGTTTGAGTCGTTTGTTAAGTGTCATGCGTTTCATTTTAACATGTGGGCCCCATGTCATCCTTCTGTCGAAGGTGAGTCCAAGGTAAAGTACCGTGTTCGTTTGAGGAATTTGATTGTTGTCAATATAAACTGGAGGACAGGTGTTTTTTCGAAGAGTAAATGTTATATGTTTGGATTTGTCATGATTAAGTCGAATTTTCCATAGTGTGAACCAATCTTGTAGTTTAAGCAAATGATGTTGTAGAGTTAGTGAGGACTGTGTAGGGTCTTGATGTTTTGTGAGGATTGTTGTATCGTCTGCATATGTAGCTGTCAAGATCTCATCGTCAATAGCTATATCGTAAGTGTATATAACGTAAAGTAGAGGGGCTAGTATTGAACCTTGGGGAACTCCGGCCAAGATTGGACGGACTGAAGACACTTCCGAGCCCTGCCGAACTGAAAAAAATCTGTCGAAGAGGAAAGATTGAAGGATAAGATAGTACGTGTATGGAAGTATAGTCTTTAGTTTAAAGAGAAGACCCTGGTGCCAGACTCTATCAAACGCCTGAGCAACATCCAAAAATACTCCAGTTGCAGATAGTTTTTGTTCTAAAGCTCCAGCAATGTAGTCTGTAACTCTGTGCAATTGATGCGTCGTCGAATGGAATGTGCGAAAGCCGAATTGGTGGTCAGGTATTATCTGTTGGTTAGTCAATATGTCAACAAGTCTTTTGTATATTAATTTTTCAAAAACTTTAGAGCATATAGGAAGGAGGCTAATGGGTCTGTAGGATGAAGGACTGTATATGTCTTTACCGGGTTTGTGAATCATCTTAATAAGTGAGTATTTCCATTGTAAAGGGAATTTTGACGTCCTTAGTATACAGTTATAAATTGTTGTCAGAAATACTAGAGCTTTCTTGGGCATTTGTTGGAGTGCTTCGGCTATTATTAAGTCATAACCAGGAGCTTTTCTATTCGGTAATTGTTTTATTTGAAGTGCAACCTGAGATGGAGTAAAAGAAGGAGGTGGTAGTGTCAGCTGAAGTGGGATGTCTAATGTGTTAAGTACTATAGTCTCATGTTCTGTGTTAGTGAAGTTTGTAAACGTTTTAAATACAGTAGAAAGGTTTTGAGCGAATAGTTCAGATTTTTCCTCGACCGCCACGGCCCAGGATCCATCTTCTTTTCTAAGTGGTGCTGACAGCTCTCGGTGCTTTAACAACTTTTTGGTATGCTTCCACAAGCTCCCATCGTCAGTCGAAAGACCACTGATGTATGCGTCATAGTTAGTTCTGTTAAATTTTTGGATTTCTCTTTTAAGTTGATTGTTTAGTCGGTTAAATGTCTGTCTATCTGAAGGATGTCTGTCAGTCTGCCATATTTTACGCGCTCTTCTCTTAAGTCCCTTATGTACTGAAGATATTTCGGCAAGTGCTCAGTTGTCGCAGAGTTGAATTTTGGTATTGATGATGTCCAAGCAGCTTGTTGAATATTTTTGGTGAACGTTTCCACAGCCTCCTCCAGTTCTTTTTCACCTTTTATGGACACTGGGATCAAAAGCGAAGAGTTTAAAAACTCTCTATATGCATCCCAGTCAATTGGTCCTTCGATGAGAGCTGGTATTTTTTGCACGTTGACGGCCTCATCGAGTACAATAAGGTGTACCGCGGAATGATCAGAGCAAAGATAAGAGCTCGTACTTATGGAATGAGGTACAGTACGCAGTCCTTTTGTAATAAAGAAGTCCAAAAGGTCCGGGGATTTGAGTCTCGATACAGGCCAGTATGTCGGTGTGTCAGGATTTATAGTGTCTAATGAAAGCTCGTGGATAGCAGCCCTCAAATTTCTTCCTCTTGGTGTGCATAGTCGTGACCCCCAATGTTGGTGCTATGTTGAAGTCACCACCTGCTATGAAACATCGACCTAAGCTTTGGAAGAAGTTGCAAAACATCGAAGATGTCAGTACATATCTTGGAGGACAATAGATGGAAGCTAGTGTGAATGTGTTGTGTTTCATGTATAGTGTGATGCCTGTGGACTGAATGTCAGGTATAGTTGGTAAGTGTAAATGGTTGTGTGATAAGGAAGATCTTATAAGTATAGCAGTGCCGCCGTGGGCAGGTGGGTTGTCAGGGTGGTCTGTCCTGTGTGTCATATAGCCAGAAATACCGAATTTTGATCGTGGTGTAAGGTGAGTTTCAGTTATCAGGGCTACATCTATACGTTTTTCATGAAGATAAAAGTCCAGTTCAGTTTTGTGTTGTGCCAGTCCATTTGCATTCCACAGAAGGATGGACAAAGAACCTGCAGTCAACTGATTAGCGGCCATTTTGTGGATACATAGCTTGAGTCACCTGTGCAAGCTGTTGGAGGATACTAAAAAGGGGCTGTATGAGGGAGTTTAAACCATTGAGTAATTGGAACAATTGAGGTGGGGCATTATTTTCAGCTGAAGGTGGCTGCTGAGTAGTTTCCTGCCTCATACCTGAACATGATGGTTTGATGTGAGCAGATGTAGTAGCATTATCTCTTTTTGTCATCTGGTTTCTTGATGGTTCCTGCAGCTGAGCTGGCGTAGCCTTCTGCGAAGAATTTTTTTGAATCGGCTGCTCTTTTCGCAAGGGCTGCTGAAGAGTCGGAAATTCTTCGAAAGTTGGTGGTGCAGGGAGAGGTCCATCTAGGATGATGGTTGGTTCTTGCTGTTCTCCTATGCGCCCTCAGATCCTTCAGGACTTGCCATCCTCGGTAGTTGGCCGGGTGGTCTCCAAGGCAGTTTGCGCAGGTTGCCTTTGTCTCCCTGGTCTTTAAGCAGGATACACTTTCGTGGCCTTGGCCACATTTAACACATCGTGGAGAATGGTTGCAATATGATTTTGTATGACCATATTGTTGGCATATAAGATGATGCGTGTTGTATAAGACACTGAGCCTCTTTTTTTTCGAGGCTCCTCTACAACAATTTTTATATAATAAATTGATTCAATTTCATAAATTTTTTCATTGAAAGTAGCCTTTGTTATGTCTATGAAAAACATGGGCAAAGGTTTTTTGAATCGAGAGTATACATTTGTGATGTTTGTTGCAATGTAACCATGTTTTTCTAAATCATATTTAATTTCAGAGATTGGAGTGGTGTGGTGCAAATTTTTAATAACAATTCTTCTATTTTTGTCCTCAGGTAGCTGATATGTATGGAATTCAGCACCTCCATTTCTAAGACTACTCACTATTTTACGCTATACGTCAGGTGTTTTCGGGTAAACTGTTACACCTTTGATAGTTGTTTTCAGAAAAAAATAATTGGAAAATTAGGTTATATCATGAAAAATCACGACATCTAACATTTACAATTCGACAACACACGTGGCCATCAGTTTATATTGGCAACAACTAAATTCTTCAAATGGACACTGTACTTTATCTTTGATCAATATTCGAACGGGCTGATGAACTGGGGCCCACACATTAAAATGAAAAGAAAGACTAAACAAACGACTGGAACTATTACACTCATTTTTTCCATAATAAACCTTAAAATTGGATAAAAAAGAAATAGCTACACGTACCTACTCAAATCCATATGATCATACTTCTCAAAGTAGTGGTGCCCATCCTCGACCTCCCTCTAGAGTCGATAGCGCATGAACCTTGACAAATATTTGTTTGCTCTCCTCTTCTTAAAAATAGTGCAAGCGAAGGTAGAATTTAAAAAATCATAGATTAAATTAATTATACATCCTACAGACTGTGCCATGCTTCTCCTTGTCTTTTGGTTTGGAAATTTTATTTCGAATGTTTATAATTCCGTCGAAATGTACCCCCGCTCAAAAATTCAAAAACCGTCGAAATGTGCCCTCGTCAAAAATTTTGATTGAACAACTTGAGAACCCCTTCTTGACACTCCTGTCTCAAAGAATAACAGCTCAGAAAAAAATACGCACTTAGAAAAATTAGTTTTTTCAATCCAAAATTTTAAGAATAATAATAGCAGCTCCCTGCTATCGACCAAGAAATACTTACTAATTACTCCTAGTTTCATACTAAACTACATCGACACAACAATTTACTTATACACATGACCATAACTTACATGCTCATCATAAGACGACTGAAAAGGAGCTGGATGTGATATCTCCTTTGAGAAATTAAGGAAACAGATAAAGATCAGAAAGAGATGCTGCTGGGTAATATTTTTTTCTCATGACTAAAATGTTCTATTAGAAATTTACTACTACAATACATCTGTTTATAAGATTTGAAGAAAGAAAATGTTTTTGTAAATATTTATTTATTTTTTTCATTTTTAAACTTCTCTATTTAATTCTATGGTAATATTATAACATTAATTTGGCAACAGAGTAATATGATGTAAATGCAGACATACGAAACGCTCGTTGCATGCTTGTGTATAAATCATGAAATAAACCTACCTGTCATATTAATGCACACATGAAATATAATTTGTAGTATCCATTTACCAATTATCAACACCGCTTCTTCGATTCTCTGTATTATATTTATTATACGATCGATTTAATTTTGTTTTCTATACCTGACATAATTAATCTGGTACAGGTTCAAGAGTTCTTGCATGTTCAAACCTAAAAAAGTGACTTTTAATAAATTCAGTTATTTTCCTTGCCCTCTACTGCAGTATACCGACTAGTGACCTCGAATAAATCAAAAAGGAAATTATAAGTTTTCTCATATTTATTTGTTTTGGTATTTTGTAGACCGTATTATTTTCGGTTCATTCCTGAACGTTAAATTACAAAAATGCAATCTTTTTTTCGTTTTGCGTCAACGCTCTTTCCTTTTTTAAGCGAATTGAGATTAACTCAGATCAGAGGCCATTGGTGGATTTGGAGGTCGGGTACGAGAAAGTTTATTGGTTATAGCAATATCAGCAACCCCCTTGGCATTTTTTCTCGATTGTGTTTCATTAAATCTGATCTCATTTTATTAACTTTTCTATCAACCGTTAACCGTTTTTTATACGCCACATTTTATAACCCTTATTTAAAATTATCACAATGTTTGGGAAAAGACATAGTAAATTTCATCACTGACATCTGCGATCTACAATTTAATTTATGTAGTTGTGATATATGATAGACATTAATTAAATTTACTACATAATTTACTACTAATTTACATAATTTACTACATAATTAATTAAAATTATTTATGAATCTGTAAAATAAATATTTAGATGCATGACTTCAGTAATATAATAATTAATACAAGGAGAAGTATCTGAAGCCTTCAATGTTCGAGCGGGCGTATATTTAGCTACTAAAGTAGTACTTTTCAAGGGCACTCAATGTTCTTATATATTGTGTCTTCAAGGAATATATAAGCCCTTATACTTTCAACAATTTTTTATTTTACTTTCGACGACATTTCAAGCTGATTAGCTCATTATCCATTTATCTACAAAAAAATCCTGAAGAAGGTAAAATAAATCATAAAATCCTTAGATCAAATACCTCAGATGATATAGCTGTCCTTGGAAGTAATCAAGGAGACATTGAGAAACTAGCTATAACACTGATAAGAGAGGCAGAGTAGATCGCCCTACAAGTAAATGAAGACAAAACAAAATATATGATAATAAGCCGAAAATTCCACCCCAATAACAGGATCTGCGTAGAAGGAAAATCACTCCCAAGAGTAGACAAATTCAAATACCGCGGCTCCACGATAACTTCAATGAATGACCTGCAAGCAGAAATATATCAGCCTATAGCTAGTGCAAACAAAGTTTTCTTCTCCCTCTCAAAGGTAGTAAAATCACGAAAAATCTTAGAAAATCTCAAACTAAGGGTGTAAAATGCTATAATAAACCCGGTTCTAATATATGGCTGTGAGACCTGGACCAGCACCCTTGAAAAAATTTTTGAAAGATTTGAGAGGAAGATCCTGCGCACGATAACCGGAGGGATCAGGGATCAGAGTAATAACACATGGAGAATAACGGCCAATAAAGAACTGCTTACAGAAACTGGTCAATCATTATCACATGATATGAAGGCACGGAGGTTAAGATGGGCGGGGCATATAGCTCGTAGCAATCCATAGAAGGAAAAACACCACGTGGAAGGCCAAAAACCAGGCGGAAAGATAGAATCAATCCAACAGAGCTGCGTGCAGATAAATTGTAAGAAATAGCCAAAAACAGGCAGAGATGGAGGAGGCTTGTTAAGGCGGCAATAGATCTACATGGTCTGTAATGCTAACAAAAAAAAAAATCTTCATTAAATCAAGCGTTCCAAAAAATTGTTTTAAGCCCCTATGAGAAACCAAAACTGGTTCTAGACTAAAGGGATACCCTAAAAATGACCCATCCAAGCTCATTGCATATAATTTATCGAAGACATAAGATTCTAGCGATGCATAGTGTATGAATGGGATACTAATAAGGCGCGAATACTAATGAGAACATGAATAATTCCGAACACATTCCTCTTTATTCTTTCATAGTGCATGCTTAGAGCAGTGTCTTTGCAACCAGTTTGCGGAACCGAAACTTTCGAAACATCTGTTATCAGAAGAACTAGTTACAAAATACAAACACGGTTACACTACGCAGCAAATACAATGGGAGTTTCCAAACCAAAGAAATATGGAGCACATGAGAGAGTAATGTAAATTATCAATATTTAGCCACAGAACGCTTAGGGAGGAGACTTTTAACTCTCTTATTAACCTCTCGCACTCTTCTTGGCCCAGGAAAAAACCCGTATTGACTAAATGACAAGGAAAAAAAAAAAAAACCTGTACCACTACGACCCATAAAGGGTCTTGGGTTCAGTACTATTTAGGGGAAGCACTGTTTCTAGGTCAACGGTTTTGCAAGGAGGTGATTTGAACGAGATAACACACAACCGCCAGGTTTTTCCCCTTAATCAATTATTTAATTAAGGGTACCCACTTCCGACCCAGGGTCGCCCCACGGCCAATGAAACAGATAAATAAATTTTCTGCCATGAGTCGTGGTTCGATTCTGGGACCTTTGCATTGGCAGCTAGTACAAATGACAAGAAAGGGAACGAAAAAAAAAATAGACCTTATAATTTTAGAAATTTAACTCAGTTTTAAAAAAAAATAATTTTAATGTATTTTAAATCAATCTATTATCAGGAAAGATTTTCATTTACACATTGCCTGTTGCTGACTATAGGAAATAATAAAATATTAGTTTCACTAAAGATATATACAATAGTGAGTATATCATCATAATTTATGCAATAACCCCCACGGAGCCAAGCTTCTCAGACAACCTCCGCCAGTCTGAGCTGTTTGCCGGTCTCGTGTACCTTCGCACCTTTAGAGACTGCAAGCAATCACCGGTTTCATTCCAATTCTCTTATTGCAATGTAGCCCCTCAGTCATAACTTTCTTAGGAATCTCACTGCTATACATCCCTACTACTTACCTAACCTTTGAGCCTTCTCACCTTTGATGGACTTGATTATATCGGTATCTTAGGGCAGACTTGAAAGGTCCCCATATCTTCTTCTTTTTTTTTTTTTTCTTTTCTTAAATAGAATCCTTGTTTAGTCCATTTTGGTGAAGGCCTACACCGCCAAACCATAGATAATCACTTGCGACTTGAGCAGATTTATTAATTCCGATAAGAAAGAAATTTGCTGCCGAAATACTTTTTCAGGTCAAAGCAACTTCAACGCTTATATAAGCATATTTATAATACACGAAGTGATAGTGAAAAATTATAGTGATCATATGTTATTTACTCATCATTCCTATAGTCAATATTTGGTATGTGATGGACATCCCTCTAGTAAACCCAACCTGGTATTTATCTAATTCTCTTTCAGTGTGATGACGTTTTTGAGGTGAATTTAAAAGAGCACTTTGTATGCACTGGAAAGGAGGACTATTCACCGGGAATTTGTAGATTCAAGTTTATCTCCCTTCTTACAGAATATACATATAATCCCCTTTGTCTAATCGTTGGGCATTCTCTATTCTTTCCAGATGGTGAGAATGAGATATTTCCTCACCAATTACTGGTTTATAAAGTATAGAGTTACATGTTACAAAAAGACTTTACATAATTGTCGCCGATTTGGTCCGATCCAGATACCCATCCTTTCACGATAAGCTCCAACCCATCCGAAAATATTTCTTTCCAGACTTGCTTCCTCCTCCATTCCCGATAATCCTCCTAAGTGTCTTAAAAGAAGATGGCCACGGGATCTTCTTATTTATAGCTATTTAGAGAGTGATACCTTTCATTGGTTAGTATCTCGACAAGTCTGATCTGGTATTTATTCTTGATTAGTTCACATTTACTTGTATTTATTTAATACAGTTGTAAATTTCAATAAATAAAAAAACCTTTACATAATACAATTAAGAAAATTATTAATATATATTTATTAACATTATATTAAAAACAATTAATATTTTTAATTTTATCTTTTGTAATTCTATGTAATACTTCGAAATATAAAATTTTACATTCTTTTCCTGCTTCCACAACAATGAATAATTTTTGTTGGAACTATTCATTGAAAAATATTAACACAATTTCCATTCAATTATCATCAAGACAATTAACTATTTTTAGCTCTTAATTGGCATGACACTGAAAGAGATATTATAAAATATTCTTAAATACTTATCGCAGTAATCAAATATCCTTAATCTAAACTTCAAAATTTATGAAAAATCAGAAGAATATTACTCCTCCAGATTACTCTTCCTTACCATCAGGTATTTAACTTAAAACTTCAGGTATTTAAAAAAGACATAAATAAGGGGATAAACATTTATTTATATCGTTTTTAAAAATAAACTTTTAGCATTATTTAAACAATACTTACTATTAATGTCTGAATATTTATTAAAGTATAGAATGTAATTTATCTGTTATACATATCTGTCAACCGCTATATTGTACTGACAATATTTATAACAAAAATGTTACCGATTTAACTTTGAATTATTCTTTATTTGCTATTTAAAATGGCACCACATCTGTTAAAAATTCACAATTTTTTGGAGGACGTGTTGGAAGTTTTGAAGTCTGCAATTAAGTGTTACTAATATGTAGTTTCTTCACAAGTTTATAGCACGTTTTATATTCTTAGTTCAGATTTCCTCGTTGAATGATTTGAATTTTGTCGTTTACTGCAATAAATAATAACAAACAATCTGTAATACAAAATAAAAATATGTTCCGAATATTCAGCATGGAGTGTAAGAAATGATACTATATCCGTTAAAAGTACTTATCAATGCGATTGTCTCATTGTTTCAAATCGAAAATCATAGTTTACGATTTAAAATGTTGTAGCAAATAGGCGTTATTTGATACAAAACCAGACCTCAAATCATGAATTTCTACCACTGTTGGAGATTATTGAATGAAATCCCATACAAACATTTATCCCAGTAAATTGGATCCAATAATATTTTAATGTCAATATTTGTCATAAACTAGTTACTGATAAAGTTTTGAATTATTAATTTTTTTTCAATAATATAATAATAAACATCATTTTCTACAATTCGATATAGTATTTTTTATGAAAATGCTACAATTTTTAATATTTCAAGAACCTAGATCAATTAATTTATTTTTGAGTCCCGTTTTAACTTTATAACTTTACCGCAAAAACTTTTTTTTTATCATTCATATTCAATCTTTAAAGTAATAGTTTTTTGAAAAACTATAATATAACTTCCCATAATCTAAGAAAGGGCATTTAATTCAAATAAATATGAAAAGTAAAAAATAAATCGATATACGATTGCGCAATACTAGAATCGATAGTATTTTCGAAAACTACGCTTTCGATTTTATAGTTATAAGCCATTTCATATTTTTTGAATCAGAAAGGAAAAAATAAAAGTATTATTGATTGAAGAAATATTGTGAATATTTAAAAATAAACATATAACTCCATGTTAAATAAATATGTAACTCCCTATAATCTAACAAAGGACAGTTAATTCAAAGAAATATGAAAAGTAAAAAATAAATTGATATACGATATTATTGAATGATTAAATATTGTATAAATTTTAATTTTTTTTTTTCATTCGTTCTTCATCCGCACCTATCAGAAGAGGAGATCCCAGCGTCAACCCTTCCTCTCTTGATTTTAGTATATTTTTAAGCGGGGAAATCTCTCATCCAGCTTCTTTTGTGCCTCCTTAGCGTGTTTTCGGTCATGTTAATCGTAGCCATGTCTTCTGTGGGTGTGTTAGTATGTTGATGTAAGTTATTATTCAATTAATATTTTTTATGGAACAATGGGCAAAGTGGCGTGAATAAGTTTTTTTTTTCAAAGAATTATCAATTTATAACTAATTGATAATTAAACATTGTTAAATATTTGAAAAAAATAAAATAAAATAAAAAAAACATTTATTATTATTAATTCAATATCGGAATACAATTTGTGTAATAATAATACTGAAAGTCGTTTTTAATCATACAAATACATACCGATAAATACCGAACTATAAATAAACGGTCAATATATTGAGAGTCACTAAGTTCAAAAATGTAACTAACTATAAGGAAAGTCGAAACAATTATGATTTTGTTCTAATCTGATTATTATAGTGCAGACTTGTATATATATACATGTATATAGAGTCTTGGCATGATTGCCCGATTACATCTAGATGTTTTTCTCGTGACAGTTAAAATAGAAGGCGTGAAGGGAATTTAAAACATCTATTTCTCCTTATCAGAGATTAATCTAGGCACGTATGGTTGATGGATAGCTAGATACGTTTTGTCAGAACTAGTTCAATTTTGCTTTCTATGCCAACACGGTATCTTGGTAGCACGCTCGCAATTAGCGAGGTTCTTTGGCGTACTTGTAACGCTACACCCTCCGGCTAAAGACGAGAAAGGTCTCCTTATAAATCATAGATAAAAATGAACTGCTTGTTATGGTTTCTTAATTTTCAAGGTAGCCGAGATATTAAATAACATTGGAATTGTTCCGTTCGTATTATCTAAATAAAACTCATTTTAAAATAATATTAATTTTAATGATAAGAACTCTAACGTGACCATGAACTGGTTACGTGTAACTTACAGTTATAAAGATATGTTTATAATTATAATTGTTTTGTTTTTTTAATATTCCTCGATAAATAATCGAGCCCACTCAGCCTCAAACAAAAAGGAGAAGTTATTTGAAAAATAAATTCATACCATCCCAAAAACTAATATAGATATAGAAAACGATTTTTTTTTTTAAATATCTAGTCTCATATCGTTCCAATAAGGTGTTGCCATTCTTTTTATCGAAATCGTTAAGCACCCGAGAACTCCTCCACATAATGCAACCATCTCTTCTTGATTCGCCTTCTTTTGAGTCTCTCTAAAGGAGAAGGTTATTTTTGGTTACCGTTTCTCTAAATTGTAAATGGCAATGCCATTTCCATCTATTTTGTTTTGGTGCTGTTAGCATGTGCCATTGGAAATGAAGAAGAGAGGTGAGAGGTCGCCCGAAAAACAGATGTTTAGAAGGTTTAGATGAGACGATAGCAGCAAGGTGTCTCCCGCAGGAAGACTGTTCCGATAAAAATAAATGGTTACAGGGATTGGTTACGATATATGACCGCAAAAAGTTATAAATAAACTCGTATATATATAAATATATATATGCATATATATATATATATATATATATATATATATATATATATATATATATATATATATATATATATATATATATATATATATATCAATTATTGTAGGCAGGGTAGCCGAATGGTCTAACGCGTGTGTACTGCACCGCCATTGCCAGGCAACCTGATATATGATATATATCAAATGATACAAAAATAGTCACGAGTTCATGTCCCGATGCCGAGGGAGTCTTTTAAATCCACGCTCATACCCCCTGGGCTAGGGAAACCCTGTATATCCTTAACGGCAAGGAAGGCGAGGACCCAAAAGAAAATAAGAAAAAAGAAAAAAAAATATATATATCAATTAAGAGAGGAACGAATGACATTATATAGGTTATATAGAAATTATATATATGAAATTATGTTTATACCGGAATTCTTCTTATATATTATATATATAAATCATATATATATATATATATATATATATATATATATATATATATATATATAATATTTCAATTTCATTCGTTCGTCTCTTAATTTCGTCTGTAATATCGTTTTCTCTGCTGTAGTTTCCATCTTGTGTGAACCTTCTGACAAGATATTTCAATTCTATGGTTACTACTTTCCAATTTCTCTAGGAAAGAGCTCTATCCTGGAACCCAATGTATTACTTTTTTTTTCTAGGTCAGCAGAAAAAATTGTTTCTGTTTACGCAGGACTATGTTCAGTGGGCGCTGTCACACCCTATCTTAAGGATAGTTTTGATATTGTGACTATAGGGTCAATTTTTCGATGTAGGACTTAATTGATCGATTTAAGCGGAAAACCATGGATGTTGGGGGACAACGATTGCTGTCATCGATTGCTGTCATACGGTATGTAATTAATTAAGTATCTCAAAGTAAAAATAAAGTAAGTATCTCAAGAAAAAGAGGATATCATTCACTGTTTGGGGAGTTGTCACATGTACAGTGAGTTAAGAAAGAAATGTTTTGGGCATCGGACTGTTCTCCGGAAGAATTATTTGGTTTCTTAAAGGGTTTTAACTGTTTTAGGGTTTTAACCCTTTCTTAAAGGGTTTCTTAATATCCCATTTGTCCTAGACCTTATCCCAGAAAAACTCTCTAAATTTCGCCAGAACCTCACCTATCATCCAAATCCACTTGCACAATCTCTATCCAGCACCACCCATCCTTACAATCCTCCTCGAAAGTTAAAGCGGCAGTGGCCCAGAGACTTGTTGTAAGAATATATTGGAGTTCTGGCAATGGCCAGATTCTCCACTCAAGCCATGTATGTCTGGTCATAGTATCTCTGCTCAGCCTCCATTGGTAATACCAGTTATGCGGCTGAATGAAAGTGGCTGGGATCTCCTAGAGTTCTGCCTTTCCCTCCACGAATGTGGAGAAAGGCTTGGCTCGGAGATTTTGAGTGAATGAATATTGTATAAAAGAATGTATGTTTTTAAGTATTTATTTTGTTAGATTAGTTTATTTTTGTTTAATTTAGTATCTTTTTGTTTATATACATTTACGTTTTAGTATTATTTTATTGCTGTTTATTACTTTTATTATCTGTGCATAGTATGGATGAGCTACTCTTTATCATTATTAGCATTGTCCTTGAATGTGACAAATTGTAATATATCTCAATAAAGTAATTTAGAAAATAATAATTTCAGTAAAACTATATGTGTTTTCATTTTTTTTTTTAAACAATAATCATGTATTTTAAAAAACTACAATGAGGTAATAGTTATCTACCCTTTTTTGACGTAACTTGCGCCATTTTCGCTATAGCTTCAATCTCTTCTATGGAATTTCTCGCATTCATATCGTTGCGCCCGAAGGCCTGATACTAAGGACTCCCCGAAGATCGTGCTGTTGGCCGGCGGCTGTACGACCATTAGACCAACTAAAGGTTACTGTTTGCGAAACTCTCCAGCCTCATACACAGTCGGTTAATTCAATTTATAGCCGTTGGGATCATAAACTGGCAGCCCGCATCATAAAAGCCCCTTTGTCCTTTTATCCAAGTGCTATGTGCCCTTTACAACCGTCTCTATAAAGCTAGCCAACCGGGCCAAAACAGCTAGCAGTCACGAAATATCTGGTTGGCTACGACAAAAATGGACGACAAGGCATCTCTATCATTACAAGAAGGGTAAGCTGGAGTCATACCTATTAAAGAAGACCTTTGCATTATTTGTCACTAAAAACAATAAATCTATAATAAACTGCATGTATTAATTATACGAGTATACTTAGCAATGACAAAAATACATACAGACCGTTCAGGCTTTTGAAATCCTTATAAAATATTATATTTAATAATCATTAAAACAAATACTCTACTACTCTTAGTTTAAGTTATTTCCTGTAAGAAATCTCGGACGGTAAGCAAACAATTCCAAATCGTTTGATTTAAAAATAGGAATCCAGGGGTAAGAAAGAAAAGGATGACAATACTATAAAAAAAGATTCTAAAATTATGACAAAAATTATTTTAAAATATTTCAAATCTGTGAAATGATATAGAACTATATAGGTAGGGTTAATTGTTTTCAAATGTTCATTTAATTAAAGTAATTAATTAATTAAATGTCCATAGTTAGATACGACCGAAATCAGTGTATTAATCTCTTTTAATGCTTTATAATAATTTCTTAAGAAAAATAACTATATATTATATACTCTGGCAATGGCCAGATTCTCCAATCAAGTCATGAGTGTCCGTGGTTGTAGCGCCCTTACTCAATCTCCGCTGGCTTTTAATACCAGTGAAATGGTTGAGGAAGAAGCGCAGGGATCTCCTGAAGACTCGTTTTCCCTCCACATGTGGGTGGATAAGTATGGTTCAGAGTTCCCATGGCCGACTGTAAATAGTGGAAATAGGTATGCCTGCTTCTAAGATGTTTATTTACATCTTTTTTTTTAAATATAATTCCAATTCTATTTTATTCATTCATTTTCATTCTATTATTACTATTATTTATATTTTTTTCCTTCACTATGATATTTTATTTTGTTCTTTTATTATTTGAAATTAGCTTATTTATTTATTTATTTTTTTAATTTGTAAATATGGTGTGAATTTGCTCTCAGAACTTCATTATAAATGTCCTTTAATGAGACAGATTGTAATATTTATCAATAAACAAATTATCCAAAAAAAAAATATTATATGCATTCTAATATCTTATAGAATTTCAAAATTAATATGCAACTTTTTTCTTCTACAATATTACAATACTTATTTTATAAAATAATATAATAATAGTATAATTATTATATCATATCATACCATTTATTGAGGAAAATAAATAAATATTAACAAGTTATTCACGGAAATATATTTATTTCACATAGGACAGATTTTATAAGCAATCACACGGATTACCTATGGATGGATCCCTCCCATACATGAAAATATTATTATCCATTTTACAATGCTATTAAATAAAGCCTTTAATTACAACTTCGACCAAAAGTACGGTTATGAGATTTCCTTATCCTGGTAAACCCTAGCTCATATCCAATAATGATAATCAAAAACGTTATTTTGCACATAATCTTTGTGTTAAGCATGCAATATAAACTAAAAGAACAATTTGATTCATAAAAATTAATAGTAAAATAAGCATATGCGACTTACTTTGTCTAATAAATAATTTCATTTTCCTGCATATAGGGATTCGTAAACCCATTGCCAACTAACGTCCTAATTAAGGACTTATTAATCCTATGTTAGGAGATCCAAGGTGGATCAAAGAATGTAAATTTGTAATTTTTGTTGGTTTTTTTTTTTATATATTTTTTTTGTCCACTCCTTTCTCATATTTTAGGATGTACGGGTTTTTCCCGACTGCTGAGTGGGGGGGATAATGCCAGAGTAAAAAGCCCCACGGCAGCGGGACACGAACTCGTAATTATTATATCACTAAGTTTAGTTTATCTGGTTGCAGGTAATACGAGTTTTGCACAAGCGATAGCCCTCCCCATTTTGCTGGGGTTCTATCCCACAGCGGTATCAAGTTATCAACATTACATTATATAAAGACTTACAGATGTCAATAGTTAACGACCATATATGAACACTCTAGGAAAGTTTAAGGAGCCTCAAAAGAAACTGGATAAGAGATCTCCTCCACTAACAATAAGCATTAAAACAAGATAGGATGAGAGGCCATGGGGCACTCCAGGACTGCACAATCGTTGGTTGTTTGCACTTTCAATGTGTTGTGTTGCCCAAAATCTGCAAATTTCAAGACCAAGACCAAGACCGACTGACTGTTGCTAGACCAAGACCAAGAATAATAAAAAAAAAACTTTTTTGTAAATAAAAATTAAGGCAAATTAGTTACTAATACTCGACAATTTTAGTTAATATGTGTAATGAATTGGTACAACCAATATACTTTTGCATTTAACTCTTTCCAATTTTTCATTCGGGCTTAGTTAGGTTTCTCCTATCTGAAAAATTACAGTAATATCTATATAGTAATAGGCCAATAGGTAACTGCAAGATTGTTGCGCAAGATCAAAACTGCGTGCTCAAGACCTAGAATCGTCTTGGTCTCGCATTTGGCAATATTACTAACAGGAAGATGTGAGTTGAAGAATAAAGATTTTAATTTTTTATTATTATTTATATGATATTTACAACTGTAAAAAAAAATACATCTAGTAAATTGGTACACAGATATAATGACATGAAACACATGTTGAGAAACTACCCATTGGTAGCACTCTTATATAAATAAACATAAAACAAAAAATTGACCTGGCCTTTTACTCAAAACAGGGTTACACAGCTTTTTGCAAATTGATTAAACATATTTTATTTAATCACGGGTCAGTATTTATCACTCAAATTGTTTTAAAACACTCAGGAGATCTAACCAAATAATTTGAATCATCAAACTTAAAAATCGATCATGCTGTTCGCTCGAAAAATCGTTACATAGCTTTTAGAGGACGACCCAAAGACATAACCCAGTCAGATAATCAGGTAGTCAGGTAAAAGTACATAGTCTTTGATTATCGCATCTTGCTTTGATTATGTGTAAAAAATATATATTTTTTTGTATGGAATCAAAATGAAAACTGGTACTATTTGATAGGCAGTTAATAGAGACACAATACGCACAAACGTTTTCATACTTCACCATCTGACTATACGACCGTAAAAATGCCATATTTTCCTCCGTAGAAATGTTAACTGAAACCCATGTATATGAGGAGTTATTTTTGAGAGAGCTGGTGAGATTAGGGAAGAGTAGCCTCGATGGTTTGATGCGGATTTATGTAGCTCCGATACAGAATAATATCCCTGTGAGGGTGGAAGAGGAAGGATATAACAAGCTTTACAGGTGAGCGAACACGGCGCTTGCCCTATCCATCAATCCTTGTTTAGAAGAACTCCTCTCTGCCTTGGGATTGTTTTTTACTTCCCTTTGAGTAAGTTCAAATGTAAGCGAGTAATTTGTTTCAATCAATGTCCCTTGTTAGGGTGGTCTAATCCTTTGAAAGCTTCGAAATTTCCCTTGAGGAAAAGAGTAATAATACTGTTGTAACAGGATACGCTTCAAAAATAATTAAAATAATGTGCCTTTAAAATATATGTTTTTATTATATATATATATAATGTTCAAATGCTTACACCCCTACATTAAAATAGCATCAACTGAAAAATTGTTAATTTAAATTTCCAAACTTAAGCCGCCGCAATAAATAACACCCCCTTCTATATTATTCGTTTCTTTCGATTACTTTGCAACATTTATTTTTATATATTTAAAGATAAAGAAGTCGGAAAATTTTTTTTTAATTGGGATTGTACTTTTTTAAACACGTAAATTTATATTATTATTATCATTTGGAATGAGTTTAAATTAAACTGCAAATAAAATAAGCATGTTAATACGTAATATGTTTTTTTCCCCTTCTCTATTTCGCTTTGGCGTGTTTTCTCAGACCACGGGAGAGTGTGTGGAATTAATAGCAGAGTACAAAGCCCCCAGCAGTTGGTTTCGCACACCACCCGCTCGGCTACCCCGCTCCAAACAAACATATATTTTATGTTACAAAAAAGAAGGGGTGGGGTTGCCAAAGAAGAAGTGGGCTAAGGTGTGCACCGCACTGTGCGTTGCCCGGCAACCTGATAATCAAAGTTAAAGACGTTAAAACAATTACGAGTTATTATGAGATTTACATCCCAGTGCCGGTAGGAAACTTTAACTCCAGCATTAATCCCACACTTATCCCTTGGCCGGTAAACCCTCGTATAGCCTAAAAAGGCGAGAACAAAAAAAAATGTTATAAACAAGAAAATCAATAGGAGTTATAAAACTTATAATTATACTAGACTTATAATAACTAGACCAAATCATATAAAATAAATATACTCAAGGTGCCCGATCTCAGCAGGATTAATAGCGCAAGCCCTCATAATATAGCCCTCTTCATAACTTAATTTTTCTTATCTGAAGAATTCCCTCTTATCGTGTTTAATTAACATTCTGAATTGTCGATTGTTATAAGCCCATAGGCGCAAACGTTCCATTGTGATTGAGGATGAAGATGAAACAAAAAAAAATTTTTGGTAGTTCATATTATGTGTACAAATTAAACATGAAATGAACAAATATAATAATATCAGATATTCGAAAATAAATGTATATATATGTTTAGACAGTTGTAGAATTTCAGATATACCTGAAAATATCTGAACAAAACAATTGGATATATTACAATTTATATACATTAAACATGAGATGAAGGGGCACAGCCTCCATAATGCGGCTACATTTGTAGAATTTTTAGCAAAAAATGAATAATGTTAAAAACTGAAAAATGCTTTTGATTTCTTAGTTTGTACAAACTCCAAATAAAAAATAAAAAAAAACCTTTTTCACAGTCTGACTATGTAAAAATATCTATAGAAGCATTCTCTATAAAATATATATTTATAATTGTAGTTATTGAATATATTTTTTCCAATTTTATTGCAGAAAATTATAAGAACATCACGTGAAGAGTGAGATGCCAACAGGAAAGGTGAATGACTCGTAAAAAACAAGCACACTATATCAGTTTGTTGGAAACAGTTCCAAATTTCCTCTTTATGGCGAGTGGTGGGGGCAGATCAGAAAATCTAAAGGATAAATCTTAATCCGTACGAGCGACGGTGCACTCAGCCTCATTCCAGTACTAGTATCTACACATGTACATAGGAATGAATATGCTAAGATGATTTATTTTATTTTTAATTTTTGATTTATTTTTAATTTCATTTATGTTTGTTATTCTATTTTCATATTTACTTTTTCTTATTTTACTCATTTATTTATTAATTTATTTATTTTTATATTGTATTTATTTATATTTATTTATTTTATTTATGTATATATTGTATGTATGCACACATTTAGCCCTATTACTTATTGCCCTTCAATGTGTCAGATTGTACATCTAAAATTTAAAAAAAAAAAAAAAAAGAAAGTATCCATAGAGATACTCCGAGGGCACCCTCAGGTAAAGAGATGTTTTAAGCTGGCATAAAAACTGTAAGCTATTTTTGCACAATTCTTATAACCTACCAATTCATTACAATACAGTCCACTACATACAAAAACTACAATGTACCCCATAATTTCAATGTTGCCTATTAAGAAATCATATGAGTTATTTACCTTCCCATAATTTAAAATTTGAAAAGTTGCCTAAACAATATTATTATTTCTGAATGTGAATGAAAATTTAAGTAATAGGAATATTTACGTCGTGATAAAATAGTTTCGTGCTTATAGGACTTAGCCTAGCCAGCAAGTCGACTTCTCTTAATCGATTTTAGATTACATATTTTATTTATTCATGTAGCTTATTTTTTATCAATTTTATTTTTTTTTACTTAAAACGATTGGGAGAGGAGGAGGCGAAACGATATTCTCGTCCTCACAATACTTTTATTGGGTGCGATTGTCCTCCTTGAACCTCCCTCGTCCGAAGTCTGCACCAATGTCGTCAATGCGTCAATATTTATTATAAGCGTCATTAGGATTTGAGAAATTTTGTAGAAATAACTAAATATAGTTTATAAATGTTGTTAAAACAAATTAACTATTTTATATTACGAAAGTTACTACTTCAAGAAACTACATGTTAGGTAATCATAAAATATTATTTATTCCATTCTCAGGAATGGAATATATACACATTGTAGTTCTATTCAATAAATAATAATTCTTACGAAGGAATGTGCCAATATTGGCGTAGATACATTGGCTTTCTGACACTAATCCTTGCCTCGCTCGCATTCCTTAGTCAGGCTTTCACTGTCACTATATTGTTGCTATTACATTCCTTGCAAGATCTGGATAGAGTGTCACTTACATGTAACAGATTCACGTCATAGTGGTGGTATGGGGATAGATCTTGGTGTATTAATATTAATGTGTAATTACTCGTTGATATCCTGTAAACCTTCCTAGAGCGAGATGCATGATAAATTTTACATTGATACAGTCTTGATACATCAGAGATTAACAGATTAGCAGTTTTAGCATAGTGATGAATCTTCTATGTTATTTTTTTTTGTAGGTATATGACAGTTATGTTATCAATCGGAAATAGTGTAGCTACTAAAAGGTTATTTTCTTTGAGCTTAGCCATACCAGAGTTAAATATTCACTTATTCAATAACAAATCTCAAATTAATTAATATAGACATAAAGATTATTTAGCAAGAAAGTGTTTCTAAAAGAGAAAAGTCTCTAGTAAAGAAGAAGATGGATAAAAAAAACCTCGAATAATCTAAGATTTAATAAAAATTATAACTTGGCGTAGTCTATTCTCTTAAAATCCCCTTAAAATGGTTTTAACAAAGAAAATTCTGTATTTGAAGAAAATGTAGTCTAGGTTACCACGCGGGAGCGGATTAGGTCAGGAAGTTAGTCACTGTGCTGATAACCTCAATGTCCCGATGTCGAGTAATTTTTCATCATTCGTGGATCGACCCTTGGGTCGGTAGAGCCCCTAAGGATCCACTCAGATACCCAGCTTCTATAAAGTGGATACACTTAGTTAAATAATTAATTATGTGGAGAAACCTGATAGTTGAGTGTGATCCTAGCCCGATCTGCACAACTATTGGCCTTAAAACTGTACTTCCGTAGGTTAAGGGTTAGAGGTTAAGAAGATGGCCTCGGGACCTTCTAATATAGAAATATAATTGAAGTGCTACCAATGGGTTGTTTCTCTTCATGTTGTACATGTCATGTTACTTGTTTCATACTTACTTGTTGTCTTTAACATTTAATACAGTTGTAAATTTGAATAATAATAAAAAAATGTTAGAGGTTAATGGTACAGGTTTTACTCTGTTGTAATTGGCAATACTCTAAATATTTTGTTGAATTATCATTTCTTATTCTACAAAAATGTCGCCTGAAAAATTCTAAAATTTCTACTTTCCTACATGGAAACAAACCAATGTATACATTTTTTTGTAGATTTTAATGTCAACATCTCCTTAAATTTACGCTTCATTATGCTATAACGTTATGTTGTGACCCACGCTGAGAGTCACACTTCATAGTTTTGAATTCTTGTTTAGAGCTTATTGGTATGCAAAGCAGTTGTTAATTTCTTTTTCAGTTTATTTTTCTAAAACAATTCGCCGCATCTATTGACATTTTTCGTTACATTTGTGGTTATATTACATTTTGGACGTAGAAATGGAATCAGATCTCTGATGCCAGGCGAAAAATATTTCAAAAATGGACATTGATTAGATCCGAAAACTATTCTCTCGCCCATACAGGTCAAGTTGATATTGATAAGGAACTTCGTCTAAGCTTTGGACCTGGAAGGAAAAACTTTCAAGTACTTAACAATGAAAACCTCCAGATTAAGTGATTCTGAACTCAAGGAAGGAATCTTTGTTAGTCAATAAATTTTATGAATATTGTAAAAATGCTAATATTGATCTAATACGGAATGGAAAATAAGAGGTGGCTTATAAAAAATTCAAAAGTGTTCTGCATGGATTTCTTAGAGATAACAAATATCTGCCTTCATCCCTTCCCAGTTTGCCTAAGAACTGTATCGAAAAATTGTTGTAATATTAGGTTGTATATATACATATATACAATATATATATATACATATGTACCTATACATATAGGTTGTAATATTATTCTGACAATACATTTCTTCCACTACTATTGGGGTGTTTTGGATTCTTCTAACCATAAGATATTTCTTTTGAGGGACAAATGGGACGTTGGAACGAATCAAGCCAGCGGACTACTGCTAAGGAAATATCTCGGGGTTGTGAGATTTCGTGAGTTTTTAGAAATAATTTAAGCTCAAAATTCTGACAAATTACTGTGTAAAGTGTATTTAACAATATGATAAAGGTACGTTAAGATTTTTTGAGGGGAAAAATGATCGATTTTTAACTTTGACAGATGTAATTATTCAATTAGATCCCTTGAATGTTTTGAAACAATTGTATTATAGTTTAAGTACCTCGATTATTAATAGATTGTGAATTATATTATGTGATCATATGTATGAAAATGAATTGTTAATATTTTAAAAACAATTAATAGCAAAATATTTCAATTGAAAAAAAGTGACTATAGAAATAAGGATTTTTTTCCAACCTGAGGAAATGTACATACCTTATCTACTGATACATGTTCGTAGATTGATATGAAAATTGACATCTTCGAATATTTAAACTTAGTGTAGTAGAGTCAGATTCCTTTCACAACTCAAGACTATTCTGCAAGTTGAAATGCACTAATACATGGGACGAAATATATTTGCCTAGAACTGTAATGTATAGTGAAAGAAACCCGACCACTAAACTAAGTTTAAATATTCGTATATGTCAATATTCCTATCACCCTACAAAAATGTTTTAGTAGATATGGAAGTACATTCCCTTAGGGTGGATATAATTTGCCAATTTCTGTAGTCGGATTTTTATATTTTTCTCCGAAACTACTCTACCGATTTTTTTAAATTTGGATTTAAAATCAGAAGTCACTCGAAAATGATCTTCCTTCATCGACATTACTATCCGCCCTTTACTTTTAAAATAACTGCCGAAAAACCTGCTTTGCTATAGACTGTAGAGCCTAAACGAATATACTGATTTCAATAAAACGTCGCTAAAGTCCCTTCAAATTTATCTATATAACATACTTCAACGAAAAGAAGGTGGAAAAAAAGTTACGAGCATGGTAAAATTAAATTCCGAATAACCCAAAAAGTATACACTTTTTTGTAGATATTGTAAATGGTTATTTAAAAGCTTACGGGATTTCGAGAAAAAAAAATCTTTAAAATCGTACAATTAGGAGTAAAGATATGGTCTCTAGTTTTTTTAATATATATTTTCTACTGCAAAGGTTATATCCTTTGTTTTGGTTTTTGAATTTTGAATGTGTTACTGAAGAAATGCTATTTATTTATTTATTTATTTTTTTTTTATTTTTTTTTTTTTTATTTATTTTTTTTTTTTTTTTTTTTTTTTTTTTTTTTTTTTTTTTTAGTATATCACTAATGATTAAAATAAAAGGTTTAGTACAATAATTGGAATCACCTTTTTTTTCTTTTTTCTTTGTAACTATGAAGGTAATGTTACTTTAGATGTATAATTGTTTGTAAATAATAAACCATTGTGAAATCATTTGCAGCGTTTTTTATTTTCATGTAATAGATTTGTAAACCGACGAAGGAATATCACATGTATATTGACATTCCTTATATATTCATTAAAATTATTAACGTTTAGATAGAAGTGGATTCATTAATAGTGAATAATGTATAAACTCCATACATATACATATATTAAGCCAACTCCTGAGCTGGCTGAATGTGAAGTCCTTGAGGTGATAGGAGACAGGCTAAGCCGGCGAAGCGCGGGTGTTATAATCCGAGCTTGTCAGTTCTTCCTTTACTTTCCTCCTCTGTCAATCCACTCAGTTCCAGGTGAGCTACTTCTCTTCATCAGTTGCTATTTGTTTCGTGTTCCACTCTTGCTAACTCATTAGCGGAGAGGGGAAAGTTTTGCGATTTACCGATTAGTACATGAGCGCTTCCAGCGTCGGCCCATCCTCTCCAGAACATTCTCTTCAGGAGTTTTTGGAAAATGTCCATGCGTGACTAGATAGTTCCTTGGAAATATATTTATACAGATGAATTTTAGTAAGCAGACAGATTTTTATTTTTTACTATCGAGGACAACCTATTTCAACAGCTCAAGAGTTCTTTTTAAATGGTTTAATAATAACAAACTCTGTTTTTCATTTGCAGTAAATTTTATCTAGTTTACACTGTAGTAATTGCTAATTACTTAATTGATAGATTTCTTTAGTTATCGCTTCCTATTCAACAACAACCATATCCAAACACAAAGCTTAAATTTCCTAATTTTGCTACCGAAAATCGGACCAATGTTTACATAAACATTTTTGTAGCCCTTGAAATCTGCCATCACTTCTATAAATAGTTTCCTCTACTTATAAGACACCCTGCATATGTAGTACATATAAACAAATGTTTTTTTTTTTTTTTTTTACTGTTTTACAAACTCCGTAAGTCTCTGCTAGTCCGTGGTACTCCTTTTTATTAAATTATTAACAACCGCCTGAAAATTCGTATAGAGCTTCCGCTCATCGTAACCTACAACTATTTAACTAACGATAGTTCTCTGAATGGGGGCGTTTTCAATACCGAGATCTTCAAACTTAATAGATTCAAATTTATTTGATCACAAAATCGAGAAAAAAGGTGGCCTTTGAAAATGTTGAGCAGTTTGGAGTGGCCTACACTCCGAAAATAACGAGATCGTATAGGACAAACGCCCCATTATTTTTGTTGGCCACCTTTTTTCTCGATTTTGTGATCAAATTATTATACTATCCGTGTGGAAAGCAAATGGGTACAGTCAACATTCCCATAGGCAAATCCACAATCTAAGTTTCGGGGATATTTTTTCTCACTCTTTAACATCTAGAATTACATAAAAGATACATTATAGGTCTTGTGTTGCACAAGTCTTTTATATTTCTTTAGAGAAATGACAATAAATTATTTGTGATAATAATCATCGTTTCGGAAAGAAATAAAAGGAGATAAGATTGAAATATGTCATTCTGTAAGATAATTAAAAACATTTCAACATCTGTCGGTATCCGTGGCGATTAAACCTCTGGAATAAAGCTCGGGTAATCGACTTTTACCAATGTAATTAAAAACTAGGATCGCAATTCGAAGCTATTACAAGCAGTAAAAGTCATTTTGTGCAAAAGCAATAAAAACTATTTTTAAAAAAACACACCCCGCCTGGTAAAAATAAGCTGTAAAATTTATATAAGATTAAAACTTAGATAATTGTTACAGCTGATACAAGCACTTTATTGAATAACTTCAATAGAAATTAACAATAGAGTAACTCTATATTTCATTTACATTTATTTATATCATTTCGTTTATTTAGATTGTTCCTGTATAAATATGTTGAATATTCATAAGGTTTATATTTTCTAGTAGATTAAATGCGTTAAAATTATTGTGTAAATAACGATTCATAGTCACAAATATTGGGTTGGCAAATAAGCCCTTTCGGTTTTTCAGTGTGAAATAAAACTCAACGTATTATAGCCATAAAATTTATTTTAATCTACAATATATTGACCATTATTTAATATTACTTGTTCCCATCGTTCCATTAACTGCATAATGCCATGTTCATAGAATATCTGGAGTTTATTGTTAAAAAAAACTGATCCAAGTGGTTTTTTTTATGTCCTCTTCCTTTTGGAATTTCTTTCCATTCGTGGAGTTCTGCAGAGACCGGAATAAGTGGTAGTCACTTGGAGCTTGGTCTGGTGAATAGAAAGGGTGGGGCAAAAGGTCTCATCCTAACCAATGAGGTGTTGGGCTTAACGATGTCTTGGTGGAACACATCACCCTTCTGATTTGACAGTTCTGGGAATTTATTTTTTTGGTTGATCCAATTTTCTTAATTGTGAGCAGTACAGAATTAAATCAATTGTTTGACTTCATGACAATAGCTCATAGAAAATAACACCCTTGAAACCCCACCATATGGAAAGCATTATCTTCTTTGGATGGAATTCGAGTTTAGACATTCTTCTAGGAGCCTCACTGCTAGGTCCCTAAGATTTTCTTTGGATTACATTATCGTAAAATATCCATTTTTAATCTGCTGTTACCAACCTTTTCAAAAATGGTTCGCTTTTTTTTTTGCCATTTCCGTAGTGAATCACAAACAGAAATGTACTTTCAAGTTAACTTCGGTTAGAGAGTGAGGGACCCAAACATGGCTGGAAACATAACCGAGCTTGTGCAAATAGTTTTCTACGCTTGAATGCGACACACTCAGGGCCATAGCAATCTCTCGCACTGATTGGGTGGGATTTTGATCAACAATAGCCTTAACATTAGCCCGTTTCAATTTCATGTGAGTGACCAGACCGTTGAGCATCATTGATGTCAATATTTCCTGAATGAACTTTGGCAAAGGAATTTTGACAGGGGCATTCGCTTAAGGCATCATCCCCATAAACAATGCAAAATTTTCTATGAACTTACTTTTTTTTAAAATAATACAACAAAATATGCCGATAATGAATGATATTTTCTTCCATATTCTCAGTGGAATAGCAAACACAATACTAAGCTAGTTTTAACAAGAGTTAACAGATATAATTGTTGAAACATTACAAACAGGATAAACAATCCACCTTAGGAATTAATTTATCAGATAAGAAGTGTATCATAGTGAAATAAAAATAAACTGATAAACCGAAGGGACTTATTTGCCAACCGAATAAAAATAAATTTGATTCCACGAATGATTTCATAATATAAATATTTTTTCATAAATTTAGTAATTTTTTTAAACACCTTATTTACTATTTTATTTATTTATTTGTTTTTTATTGTTGCCTCTACCCTGTAGGGTCATTGGCAACACTTCCTATTTATATTCTATTGTAGAACTTTATTTTTTTTAAAAACTGTAAGGTTTTTTACACGGCGTTTTCGTTGTCGCTGGGGTTTTCTTTTAGGCTCTGAGCCATATCGAGATTTTTCCTTACATTCTCAAATACTGGGCAGTCTTGAATGATGTGTTGGACAGTTCTTTGCACCTTACAGCTCTCGCAGGTCGGTGGGTCTAGTCCTCTTAGTAAGTAGGCATGTGAAAATTCACAATACCCAATTCGTAAGCGGCAGAGGACTGTCTCTTCTTTTATAGAGAGTCGATTGCTAGTTTTCCATTTGGAACAGTGGCTTTTTATTCCTTTTAATTTGGTTTCTTTTTGTTGCCATACGTTCTGCCACACTACCCGCAATTTTTTTTTTATATGATGTATGAAATCTTCTCGCCATATTTGCTGCTTTGTCTGCGTGTTCATTTCCGACAATTCCGCAGTGTGAAGGAACCCACATAAATCTTATTTACTAGTTACCTTATTTATCCAACAGATCTCAATTCATAACTTTTTCTAATCCGGATTTTTGAGCCTCCATTCAAATTCATTAGTATTTCTTTTGAAGTTTTACAAAGAACCATTTTCTTCCTATTTTTTTTTTACCTAATATTGACGATCTTTCTAAATCTAAATCTAATTGTCATCCCTTTGTATATATAAATATATATATATATTTTTTTTTAGTTAAAAAGTAGAAAAGATAATCCTATCTTTATCAGTTCAAGTTTCTTCTTAAATCCGCTTTTCATCCCCCTCCGTTCTGAACAATTCTCCAATCCAATATTTCTCTTAAGTTGAAATTTCGTAATTCATTCGGACATTTTCCTCCCTGAAAGGGCCGCATTTCCTCAATGTTTTGTCATAGATTTGCCGTCTTAAAACAAAGAAATATTCTTAAAATTGTCTTCTTGTTCTAACTCAATTTTCTTTCCTCTTTATTTCTGCCCTTTATAACGAGTATAACTTGTGTCTGTTGAAAACAATACGAGTCTAAAAAGGCTCTTAACATGTTTTGTCTTTAGCATTTGTTGTAATCCTTAAGTCTTCACCAGTTAAGACGAATTAATACTGTTTTTTTCCAAATTACCATGGCGAGTAGACAGATCTTTTAAATACTTCGACTAACCGAATCATCATCTTTCACAATACAATAGTCCAATGCCACTGACAGTTATTGTATCAACTTCAATCTGGATTTTTAACCGTCTGTTGTCCGTTAATCTTCCTTCTGCTGACTATTAAATTCAGCTTACTCATTGATTTTTTATTCTTCAATACTACATACAAAAATAATCGTATCTCCTGGTTCAATCTATATGGCATAATCCAGGTCATGAAACCCATGGACTCAAAATCAACAAATCTTTTTTATTCCATTTGCAATGCTTACTATGTTGAATTTTATCTTGAATACTTTTGGAGATATTTTTTTTTTTTGTTTTCCTACTTCTATGTAACGTCTGCTTGATCATCCATGCGTGATCTTGCAGTCCAACACAGAGGGCATGATGTCAGCCTATCTTTTATACCGATGCGGTGGAGGTGGTTCTGAAGGAAATCATGTCCTGTGAGCATTCTAAAGCATGCCACGGCTTGCCCTCTAAGGAGGTCTCTAGGGATCCTGCCACTTTCTTCGAGCAATCCACTCCATCGCTTCCCTTCAATTGTTTGCGCATATAAAACAGATCCTTCAGTGAACTTTGAAGGGTCTGTTTTATAATGCTTTTGGTTGAATCCATGCCCAGAGGAATATCTGGTTGGATCATTCATGAACCTATTCTGTCCAGTTTAACAGCTTCATCATTTCTTTGGAGCCCGCAATGGCCTGGTATCCACTGGAAAGCGACTTCTGTCCCATTTTCCTTTAATCGGTTCAAATATAGATGGCATTTAAGGACATTTGGATTCATATTATATTCATTTTGGAGAGACAAAATGGCAGCCTATGAGTTAACAAAGAAAGCAAAGTGAGCATATGTTTTAAAAGCATAAAATAGATAGTTTTATTTTTATAAAATAAAATAAAAACTATTTAAATGGTGAAGTGATCACGTCCGGACAGTTATTGCACGTGCCCCCTGGATAACCAGGTAAACACGGTAAGTAAACGATCGCATTTCTCGCCAACTCAGCCCAATATACTTTTGGAGATGAAAATTATAAAAAAAAAAAAAAAAAAATATTTTGTTTGCCCCATTGCTGACAACCAACTAACCAAATAAAAAACGCCATAAATTCCTGCACTAGGAATGTAATTAATTATACAGATAAGCCATACATTCATGACATTAGCCAAAAATTAAAATAAAATTCACTGCAGTAACCAAAATATTTATTCCTTTTTAATAATCATTAAATCATGAATTAAAAGTCTCTCTAATAAAATTCTTAATTTTCATACTACTACTGCGAGTACAGACAGCAAAAAAATAATTGTACGTTTATAAATATAAACAATAATATATTGAAATTAATTAACTTATGATTATAATAAGATACAGCATTCCCCGTTAATGTTGTGTGAAGGATCAGCAACCAATATCTAAATTCGAAAAATATTGTGCAAAAAAAAATTATTTATATTCTTAAAACTGTAATGATGAACTTGTTTTGTAATCTAATCCTTAATTATTTATTCAAATAGATTTACAAAACACTACAACGGAAAAAATATAAGAGTTCATCTGAAGTGGTAATACTTAACAAACCACACCTCCGGAAATTTGTTTTTCCTTTTGATGAAGGCATTGTATAAATACTTTAGTATTCTTTATTCTTCTATCGAGGAATGAAATGAATAGTTATATCCCATGGACTTGTCAATGCATTAAACTTTCAGGATCTTCAAAAAATATACATTTACTGTATTATAATTAATTAATGTGTTTGTTTCTAAACAACCTCTGTCTAAAAGAACTAAATGAAATTTATGAATGTGATTTGAGGGCAGTCGATATAAAAATTGAAATCCATGAACAATAAGAAGGAATCCTTTACAAGGAATAAAAAGCAAAAGTAAAAGAGATTACACAAGCAAAATTGTTTTTGTTATTATTTCTATTATATAATTTTAAACACTTTAATACTTGTAGAATATAAGAGAGATGTATAAAGAGATATGAAGAGAGAGAAGGGGAAGAAAGATAAATTAAATATTTAAAAAAAATGGATGAACAAGAAAAAATAAATAAATAAAGGTCACATATATATTTATTATACTGATATATTCAACTAGCTCTTTATATTTATATATAAGTTTTATTGATTGTCCAAAGGATTAACCAGTATTCTGTGTAACAACCCAATATAATTGGGCAGCAAGCTTTTATGGGAAAATAAAGTTTACCTCTCTTATTTTTCTTCTACCCATTTGCCTTTTAGCGTGGGGATCCTTCAAGCCATCGAAACCAATCGTGTCTGTCACTGGAAAAATTAAAATTTTAATCAGAAGCAATAATTATAGCTATAAGAGGAATCGAATTTAAAATTATAGCAACAAATCAATAATGAAAGAAAGAATCGCTCAATAAAATGTAATGGAAGGGGTTATGAATTTTCGAAGTGAAAAAGAGTCAAACAAGGAGAAATCGTGGAAGGGACCCCAGCAAGTGTAATTGCAAATGATCACCGATGTTTTTAAAATCTACTTTGGCATGCACTGTTCGTGACAGGAGGAGAGCAGCAATAAGATATCTTAGGAGAGAGGTGAGAGATTTATGAGCCATTAACCTGGAGGGAGGGGATGGGCACTCCTGAATTAAAACAAAGTTCAAGAGGAAAGCGATAATAAAAGATGCAACCGAGGTGTATAAAAGAATCTCAACACACAGTTCGTTGATGAGTTAAGATTATTTAAATTTATAATTAAAAGGAGCATCCACCCAACTTAATAATCACGTCACACTAAAAGTTGATCTCAGTGGCGTGGATTCAGGATTTAATTTGGAGCAGGGGAAAGGAAGACTTTGTTTTTATTTTATTTTTCACCTCTATACTTACGAGTAATTACTCTGGAATAAAAAGAAGGAAACCATATAAAATAATATTTAAATGCTCCTTGAATGCCTATAAAGAGAAAAAATAAATAATATAATGCTTTTAAGGATAACTATCTTATATATTTTTATTCAGAGGTGCTTCCATTTACTAGCTGAAACATTACATATTTTGACTGGTAGGCTCGTGCGAATAATTAGCAGAATATTTTGTTTATGAAGGAATAGCAAAACAAAATTGAAATTAGTAGATCCCATGTAATATGTGAGGGAGAAATTAATTGTTTTTCCTTGGTAAATTATAATATTCCATTTAACATAATAGACCAAAATATTTGTAAATTTTCTTTTCTAGGGCATATTTTTAAACGCTGAAGGAAAAGGTTATATTCAAAATAAAGCCTCGATCATGCGTTTTTTTAAATGATTAAACAACACAAAATGTACCAGCGAAAAAATATCTTTAAGAAATAACAAATTGTAATCAGCCAGAAAAAAATTATAGTAGAATAGTGAATACAGTATCTTCAAAGATGAAGAAACGTTTAAATATATCAAATTTAATGATTGTCCGATTTTTACAATTATTTTTTTTTTTTGTATTGTAGAAAATTTAGTAATCTTTCTAATAATCACGAGTACAATAAAGAAAGAAATGTATAATTTCTGAGTTATTCGCAAATAAAGTTTCTTTTTCTTCATTACTTTTTTTCAGAAATTCCGGATAATATTTTTTGCACGTGAAAGAGAATGAGATCTTCAAAATGAGTGGTAAATCATTGGATTAGATAAATAATTGACAAAGATATGCCGTACAGACAAAAAAAAAATACCATTTACAAATAACCATGAAGATTGTTTAAGTAATAGCTCAGATTACTCTCAGGAACAAATATGTACCAATAAAAAAAATTATATGCTTTATTTTTTCATTTTTGGTTGGCTTTTTTATCATAAATTAATGAATAATTCGAACCGAATACATATTTGTTTCTTTTATAAATATTCAAAATATATTGGTCTATTGAGAGGCTCAAAATATCCTTAGCCTATCCTTTAATAAGGTGGAGGAGGGCCTTTCCCGATTGGCTAATCACCCTAATGGACGTAATGGGGACCAACTAACTTTTCAGAGATAATTTGTTAATTACTCTACTCTCTTTTCCAGCTTAGGAGGCCAGCTCATCGATTTTTCATTCAGTAATTTCACTTTTAGGGATACGCGATTGGAAACTGATCACGCATAATATTACGAACAAAATTGAGCAAGGACGTTCTTGTTAAGTACTTATCAAGTCCAATGAATATAACCTTAATTATCGCCATCAATAGTTCTTTAGAGATCTTTTTGAGCATGATTTTTTTCTCATTAACATTTTACGCTTTTATTTTAAATTTTTAAGATGAATATTTTTGGTTTATATAAATTAGGTTGTTCAGGAGCAGGGTTGGAAATTAACAGTTAAAAAATAAAAATAAAATCAGATCAAAATTTTTATCTAGAATTTAAAAAAATAATTTAATGATTTTTATTAACATCCATTTTTTATTTTTGATAATAGGAGATAAAAAATATATCCTAATCATTATTTTTGAACAACATTTTTAAAATTAACAATATTAATAATTCTCGAGTAATACTTTTTAAATCATAAATATATTTATTTATTTTTTTGTAAATTTTTTTATTTGGGTTTTATACAACTTAAGGAGTCATATCCCCAACACCCAAAAGCCACTGCTCCCTGTCCATCCAATCTCCTTCACGAAGCCCTCTGGCTGCCATGCTTTCCTCCACGTCCTCTATCCATTTCTTCTTTGGCCTTCCACGCTTCCTTCTTTCAGGTGGCATATAGTTATAAATTTTCTTTGGCCAGCGGTTCTCATCCATCCGCATTAAGTGGCCATACCACTTTAACCGTTTGGTCCCGATCAGGTGAAGGATGTTCTTTTGACATCCGACCTTGCCTCTAATAGCTGCGTTTGGGATCCGCTCGATTCTAGATATGCCACAGCTTCTTCTCCAGAAATCCATTTCCATGGAAAGCAACTTATTTTCCATCTTTTTTGTCAGTGTCCAGACTTCTGATCCGTAAGTGGCTACGCTTTATACAAAGGAATAGTATATCTTCTTTTTAGTTTCTAATTTTATTTCTTTACTCCATAGGGTTGAATTTATCGAACTTATTATTCTTTTCCCATTCTTTATTTTATGTTCGATATCAACCTCACTACCACCCTTTGAAGATAACCAGTATCCGAGGTACTTGAACTGCTGGCTGACATTTAGCGTCCAGTCATCAATTTCAAGGGGCAAATTTGGAGCGTTGAAAACCATTTACTCTGTTTTACTTTTACTGATTTTCAGACCCCAACTTTTACTGATTTTCAGACCCCTTTTTTGTAATATGTATGATATATTTTGAGTCTGGAGTAGAAACAGAAGATCTCTAATGCCGAAAATCACTAGACATTTGGTTAACAAAAAACAAAAAAGGTTAAAAATATTTAAAAGGTTGATAGTAGACATTAAGATCTTCAAATAATTATATATACATTTGCCCAATTTCCAGCAGAAAAGTAAAAAATTGGAGGTTTCTGTTTTATCAAGAGTCAAGTTTTTTGTTGAATAGGAAGCGATAAATAAGAAAACATTTGATTTAATTATTTTTTTAGTAAAAATTATTAATTAACTACACAAAATTTATTTCAAACGGAAGTAGAGTTTGTCATTGTTAAAACCTTTTAAAGAGGAGTTTTGAGCGGCTAATCACAGCCGTTTTTTTTAAAGTTTCGGTTAAAAAAATACATAAATTATTCGTGATTTTATCACACTTTATTATTATATTTACCCCAATTTTACGAAAACTAGATCTTTTAATAAGCTGTAAGCCCATATTAATTAAGTACAGGTTCATATGTACAAAATTTTAGTTTCACCTCAAGTTGTGTAAAGAAATGATTTTCTATCCAGTCACCAGAAAGTACCCGTGTTTTCTGCAAAAATCACTTCAGCTAATTGTCACAAAGCTTTTATTTCTTGTTTTTTCCGTGATATGGGATGTAATTTAATACAAATAATTGCCAAAACACATTTTACTTATAAATATTAAAAAAATCGAAAATAATTATTATTAAAATATTTTTCACAGAAAGTGGTTATCAAATTGTGCTTTTCGCCTAAATCTGCGTCATAAGTATTGATGTGAATTTCTAAGCAACAAACTTAATGTTTTTAGCCCTAATATTTAAGTTTTAATGAAAATAATTGAAGCAATCAGTAGGTTTCTTTATTTTAAACCTAAATTTTATTAAGAAACATTAAGTTTGTCATTGATAAATACAGATCAATTTCTCTAACGCAGATCTGGGCGAAAAATACAAGATCATAACTACTTTAGGTGAAAAATATTTTTAAATTCATAATTTTTAAATTCTTCATGTTTATAAGTAATATATGGTTTCAGGTAATTATCTTTATTAAAATACACCCCATATCACGGAAAAAGAAGAAATAAAAGCTTTGCTACAGTTAATTATAGGTTTTTTTTTGTAGAAATCACAGGTATTTTAACGTGAATGGATAAGAAATCACATCGTTTCTTATACAACTTGAGGCAAATCTAAATTTTTTTTCCAAAGAAAGCTCTACTTAATTAATATGGACTTAAACCTTAATTAACGAGAAAGTTTTCGTAAAAGTGGAGATAATATATTACATTTGAAGGGTGATAAAATAAAATTACATATAATTCATGATTTTTAAACGGAACTTAGCTGTGTTTAGCCGCTCAAAACTCCTTTTAAAAGGTTTTAACAATGACAAACTCTAATTTTGTTGGAAGTAAATTTTGTCTAGTTTACTATGGAGCAATTTTTAATTACTTGAATCAATTTTTTTTTAAGTAATCGCTTCTTATTCAACAAAAAACGTGGCTCGCTTAAAAAACACAAATCTTAAATTTCCTAATGTTCTTCTGGCAATTTGGCGATTGTTCACACAAACTTTTTCGTAGATCTTGATGTCAATCTTTACTGTATATCTTTTAAAAATTTTCCTCTACTTACGGGACTCCCTGTATAGTGCAAATGCCGCGTGCACAATTAAAGGGATTTCAGAAATTTAATATTAAAAAATGCATATAGTTTGTTTGTCTAGGCGCAAAAACATCCAGGTCATCAGCGCCAGATCAACTAAATAATTCTACTTTTATACTTTTTGCATGGTTAGTCCAAAAAATAAGAAGAAAAAAAAAGGATAAAAATAAATAAATAAAAGGGTTAATAGAATAAAATAAATAAATAAAAATAACAATAGACATTTATTGATTATAAGATAGAATAGATAAATAAATAAACTTTTAAAAAAACTGCAATAAATCGACAAATGAATTGAAATTAATAACCAAATGAACTTTTAAAATAAAAAACATAAAATAAAATAAAGTAAATAAATAAAAAGGAATAATAAATAAAAAAATTCAATAAAAAATGATAATAAATCTGCAAAGGATCTTAATTTATAAACTTGTCATATATGATATTTAAGTCTTTCATTATCTAGGCACTTGAGAACTTTTGTAACGATTTCTTCTTGATTTCCCAGGGATGCTGATATATTCTGGGGTATTCTGAGATGTTTTAACCTTACGGTGTAAATAGGGCACTCTTCCAAAACATGTTTTATGGTTAGTGACTGGTCACACTTTTGACATTTGGGGATAAGATCTTTTGTTATGAGGTGGGGGTGTGTCAATCTAGTATGTCCGATCCTCAGCCGCGTGAGGACGTCCTCTTCTTTAATTTGCTAGGTGCGCTGTTGTCCCACCGTATTTGCCATTCTTGGGGTATAGTTTCTCGTGTAAGTTCAGACGGTGTCAGAAAAGCTTTACCTGGGCCTGGAAGAGTAAGAGCTTCTTTTGCTGCTCTATCAGCCATTTCATTTCCTTTTATGCCTTTATGGCCAGGCGACCAGATAAAATGTGCTGTTGTTCCAACTGCATGAAGCAATTTTGTAAGATTCAAAATGCAGTGTATCCCTAGATGGGGGGATGTTCAATAACATCCTTACATGTTATTCATGGCTTTCAGAGTACTTAGGGAATCCGATACTGCCTTCACAACCACATTTGCAACTGCCTTCTTCATGACGTATCGGAGACTCATTGCTACGGCGTTAATCTCTGCTGTGTAAACACTACAAAGATGATGTAATTTATATTTGCAGGTAGTATCAGGGGTGACAAAGGCTGATGCCGTAGATGTATCTGATTTGGACCCGTCGGTGAATATTAAAAGATGTTCAGATATTGTAGTGATTACTTTGTGGAACTTTTCTTTATAATCCGCAAGTAATTTATTACTTTTGTTGAATTGGGTGAATTGTAAAATAAATATACTTTTCATCAGAGATTGGCAAAATCGAAATCAAGAGTATATGATTACAACAGAAAATTTAATGACCAGGCCACTTTTATACATGATACAATAGCACTATAAATATATTAAAAATGAGACACAATTATCTGATTACAATCGAAATCAGAAACCAGATTACCATTGTAATCGTTTAATCACTTAATCAAAAGAAATGTAATCGTAATCAAGTAATCAAAATTACTGTAATCAAGTTATCAAATTTATTATAATAGTAATCAAGTAATAAAAATTACAGTAGCCGTAATGAAGTAATCAAAATTATTATAATAGTAATCGAATAATCAAAATAACTATAATTGTAATCAAGTACTCAAAATTATTATGATAGTAAATACATAATCAAAATTACTGCAACCGTAATCGTTGTTTATGATTATTGCCATCTATGCTTTTTATCATATTCTTCTTACCAATCACCAGAAAAGTTGTATTGTATTTTGTGTCTCAGTAACAGGTTTATTTAGAATCATAATATATATGGTTATATTTTACTCAAATAATTTATACCTTCAATGTCACCCAATTTCGAACATTTAATAGTTGACCGTTGCATTATAAAGGAAGGAGATGGTCCGGGTTGGCAGTCATAAAAAGGCTAAACAGTGGCAAAACTATTTTATTAAAAGCCAACGTGTCGGCCCAACTTTGCAGATCTTCTTCAGAGAGGTGTGTTTTCAGCTAGGAGTTTCACTTAGAACTGGAATTTTGGTTTAAGAAAATTGAAGATACCTAGACAGCTGGGTCTGTTAAGTCAATGTGATGCATCGTATTTGGTATACCAGGAGATGAGGGTAATGAAGACGGAGTAGGCGAATGATGTGAAGCTATCTGTGGAGAGTCTGAGATGTGGTAATGTTGGGGTAAAGTCTGCGGTGAGGATCTGTTGTTACCATGGAGTCTGGAACTGTGGCGAAGAGGTGCTGAATTTTTATCCAGCCGTTGTTGGCCCCGTGGTTTTTGAGTCATATTGAATATTTAATAGTTGACCGTTGCATTATAAAGGAAGGAGATGGTCCGGGGTGGCGGTCATAAAAAGGCTAAATAGTTGCAAAACTATTTTATCAAAAGGTAACACACCTCCCTGAAGAAGACCTGCAAAATCGGGTCGAAACGTTGGCTTTTAATAAAATTGTTTTGCCACTATTTAGCCTTTGTATGACCGCCACCCCGGACCATCTCCTTCCTTTATAATTAATTTCGGTAACTGAACTCACGTGATGCACTTGAGAAAAAGACCTTTGGAGAAGAAAATCTATTCAAGAGATGTAATATTTCAAGATAAAGCTACATACCTAAATCTTATACGATAGAGGTGCTGGACCGCAAAACAACGAGAAATAACACTAAGATAAATATTGTAACTGATGAATGCTGTTGAAGAATAAATCAATATTGCCAAAAGAAAATATATGCACTATAAAAGAAATGCAATGATTCTGACGAAAGCAGCATGAAATAAGTTTAAATACCAGTCAAAAATAAAAGAAAGTTTAAGGTGAAAACTGATTATTACTTATCAATTATAAGTATTTCGTCCTCTCTTTGGATGATTCTGATGGAAATTTGTGTTGTTTACCGGTTTTATAAATTAAAAAAAAAAGTTTGTAATAGATGTAATTCGGCATGGACAGAAGCACTAATGGTTACTGTAAGAGGACAGGGAAGCGGATACGGATGCAAATGAGCAGCCCATGATGTGGAGTCGTGATGCCGTGTCCTGCACTTGTGGAGGAGCTTGCACCGCCGCTGGGTCACGAAGAAATTGTCGAAACTGCGGGGGTGAAAGGGTCCGGGGACTCCGACTGACCTGGATACCGCCCTCGATAACCACACACCTCCGAGATTTAATACCGCAAATCTAACGTTTTAGTCTTTCCCAAGCACGGCCTCTTGTCTTCTCTGCTCAACTTGTGAAGGCTTGTCCAAGGTTGCAGTATTTTTAGTCATATCTGTCCGTTGGTAGCGCTGCGAATCCAACGAGGTTGTAAGGATATGAATAACATTTTATTTTTTTTTTTATTATTACATACACATAAAATTGGACATAAAATTAAATCCGCGATCTGCAAATTTCTTTGCAATAAGCAAATTTTTTGGCAGCTTCTCAGCGTCCCATCACAAATTCAGGAAATAGATAAGTTCAGCAGGTCTCTTGGCCACCGCCTATGTAATCGTCGAGGTATGCTGTACGGGTTTCTTGTGCTTTTATGGTTTTCTATCAGAGGATTTATGTTATAAGTTAGTCTTTGGTGAAATTTATTGTAGTTTTCTTTTGCATTGTCTAGAATTATCGGGATGTTCAAGTATTTCTGTAATCTATCGTTTAACATATAAAGCCGGGTCTAGAAACATCAAAAACAATTAACACACCATCGTTTCTATGTTCTTGAAGAAACGATTCGGTGATCGCATTTGGACTAATCTTCTGCAAATATAAAATAAATTAATAGTCTTACCACTTTTATTCATGTTGCTGACTCCGGTATAGACATTGGTAACTTTCTTTATGATACTTTTCTCTTGGATTCCATTTGCAGTTTCGCATTAATAACATTCCAGGAAAATAAAATCTCTTCGTTATTCCAGCCTGTCATCGCTCAGAATTTAACCTAGCCTACAACAAAATATAACCAACTTCCACAGGCCCACTCGAGCAACAAAAACAGTAAACAAATGTTTAAATTAAATAAGCCAATGAATTTTTTAAAAAATGAAAAGCTGTTCACATTTTGCTTTAAACAAAATTATTCACTAAATGTTGTGTATTCGATATATGGTATTTTTTCGTTACTTTTCTTTTCTTTCTAATACATTTATGATTTAAGCAATATATCACCTTTAATTTTTTAGATATTGTAACATATATATTCTCTTAAATATAACGATTTTCGGCTATTAGAAATTACTTATTATAGTTCCACCAGAACCACACTGCCTGGTTTCTCAGTGACAACAGAGCTAAAATGAAGCCAATCTGACTGATACGTGTAGGGACTGTCGTGATTGAAGTAGTTCTTGTCAGTCTCGAAACTGTCATTCTTGACTGACTGTGTCGGGTCGACTAAAGCGACACTTATTATTAAATACGACAGCATATTGAAACATCAAAAACAATAAGTAAACAAACTAATATAGGAAAACAACCATTTAGTTATTTGTGTTTCCCGTAGTTAGTTAAATTTCTAAATTGGCTCAACCGAGAAACAAAATAACTAGGGAAAACCCAATTCAATATATTTGTTTCCCATAGCTTGTAAAATTATATTATATAAACTCAACCATAATACAAGGGGAAAATGCCTGAAGAAATAAATGGAACTATAAATAAAGGCCTTTCAGACAAGGAGACTGTCGCATTTAAGGACAATTAACAAACGACGGCAAATATAAAAATAAATATTATTTATATATTTTTTTACTGAATACCCCAACCAACTTCTCTTCAATTATTCACTACAATCAGTCATCAATCCTCTATTAAGTACATTTAATTTGTTCTCAAAATAATTACTTTCTAATGAATTAATGTGTGAATTATTTATAAATTAAGTGGGTAGCATCTAGCAAATGGGAAGCAATAATTAAAATACGCAAGGTTTTGAATGAGGTAAGTTCACATCATTATCAACAAGAAAAGTCCATCCTTTGGTCAGGTAACTTCCATTAGTAATCAAAGTAGAAAAAATATAGAGGAAATATAAATATGAGCATACATTTCCATTTCTTTTGATTAATAAACCACAACCAATTTCATTGTTAACCGGCTTTGACGAAGCCAAGAGGATGGTTGTGTGTTTGAGTTGAGCTCTTCTACAATAGGAATGTTACGATTTTTTAAGCGAACGGTTGGACTAATTTTTAAATTTGATGGGAATCTTTTAATAAATCACAAAAGACACATATACATAATAAGACCTATTTGGACTTACGGAGTTGAGCTTTGGGGCTCCACTAAACCATCGAATTCCTCTCGTATCCAATCTTTACAACCCAAAATCCTTCGTAAAATCCTTAATGCTCCTTACTTTGTAACAAATAAAATAATCCATAATGACATGAATGTTCCATGTGTTTCCGATTTGACCCAATCCAGATACATATCCTTCCATCATAAACTTCAGAACTATCCTAATTCTCTCATTTCTAACCTTACTTCCTCCTCGATCCCTGATAACCCTCCTAGGCATCTGAAAAGAAGATGAATAGTGATGGTCACCTCAATCATAAGGTTAGGTTATAGGTTATAGTCCGGGAGCCCGTGGCAAAAAATGTGTCATATTTCATACTAAGCTTTGTCCTCATAGATTGATCCCATACACAGGACTGATGAAAAAAATGCACGTCTGCCAGCATATAGCCGCTGGAATACAAAATGGCAGTCATGTGAAGATAGATAGAGACCCCACATAGGTTGTAAGCGTATATATAGATAGGTCTTATAGAAACATAGAGCTACCAACCATTTTAATTCATAGTATTTACAGTTTTAAGAGATGAAATAATAGTTAGTTACCTCATAAACGTAGATTTCAAGTAGAAAAATTGAGTTTCTGATTCAAAAAGTTTACTTTTTACGTTTTTTTGCTTATGTCAGTAAAACTGTGCGTTCTATCTATAACAATGTGATATGTGAAATTAAAGCTGACAACATTTGCAATAGAAATGGTTATATCGGTTTTTTCGCTATATGCTATATATTCCGTTACATCCTTTCACGTAATACACTAATTTCGAAGAAAAAAAATTGCATCGAAGTTTTATCGTAATTTGACTCACCAACTCTTTATCTTTTCAACTCCGAATTTATACAGAATAACTTACTTTCGCTGTCTTATATACCGATTAAGAGCCGTGTAATATCGAAAATTGCGAAAAGTAAGCTTTTCTGTATAGATTCGGAGTTTAATCGTTAAGTTATAATTGCTTTAGCTTTTAAATGGTTGAAGATAAGATAGTAAAGTAATACGTAATATATAAGAAAATTTATTATTAAACAACTTTCTTCCTCATGAATTTCTTGAAATTACAATTGGAAATTGCAGCAATATTTTAATAAAAATCTGATGTAAAAAGCTTTGTAGAAAGCTTAATGCTGTATGGTTCGGAGACGTGCTCCCTCAGTAGGACCCAGGGGAAAAAAATCCTTTCAGTTGAGAGGAAGTTTTGGAGGAGATGTGCTAGGATAACGAGAATCGAAAGGGTAAGAAATGACACTATAAGGGAGATTGAAAATAAATAAAATATTCAAAAGGTTATGAAAGAACAGAGACTAAGATGCTATGGCTATGTAAGACGAATTGGCGACGATAGGATTCCAAAGATAATTATGGATTGGAAGTAGAAGGTAAAAGAAGAAGAGGAAGAACCCCAGATAGTTGGAAGGACAAAGTGGTGGAGAGTATGGTTGGTAGGGGACTGTCGGAGGAGGGATACGATGGATCGGCAGAGATGGAGAGACTTGAAGAAGTTTGGTTGAGGAAAACTCCATATTGAAGAAACTCTTAAATGAAAACTAAAAAAAAAATAGTTTATGTTTTTTAAATTGTCCTATCATCTTGAGAATGTATTTAATCGTATTACTAGATTTGATTTGATGATATTTTATTGATAATCTTGACTACTTTTATGAGTTATTTATATTAATCTTGAAAAAAGTTTTAATCGGAAGTCATTAAAAACTTATGTTCCGAAAGAAGCTCATAAATTTTCTACCGTCTCATTAGTTTCTTTTTTTCCCTTCAAATGTTCACGTGTAATAAATATTCAGGACGCAGTCATTAAAAAGTTTTTATAGGTTCCTGCGATTCAGCCCAAACATGTGGTTCATCATCAGGGCGTGTTTCGAGAACTGGAGTTATTCAAGTGTGAGTACATTAATACCTTCAGTGCTCGAAACTCGATCTGATGATGACCCACATGTTTGGGTTGAAAAGTCGGCACCAATAAAAACTTTATAATGACTGCGTCCTGAATATGTAAAACAGTCACATAAATCCTTAGGACCACCCTTATCATCACAGCTGAAGTCAGCACTCCAAAACTTGTATATATATCAGCCCTTCGGAGCACATGGCACCAGTCAGCAGAGAGATACCCCACCGATTAACAGTGACACACACCGACTCCGACTTGACTTATAGTAACATTATAGTGTCTCTATTTAATAACCTAGTGCATTTAAGAACGAACATTGTTAATTGTAATCTTTCATACCAATAAAGTTTTTTTTTGGGATTAGTGACGCGAGAATATTTATTTGGCGCCCGCGAACAGGTACTTGTCAGTTAAAGGTAGCAAGTGAGACGAAATTTCGAAGACCTTCAAGAAGCTTTGAAGAAATATCCCAACAGAAGCTGGAACTTCTTCGAGACATCACTGAACGGACTCCTATGAAGATTCGATGAAATACTAACAGAATCTGGGGTAATCCACCTTTAACCTGTGTTTCAACACTTCAGGCAAGAAAACAACAAATTTAATAGATTTCTCCATAAAGACAATCTCCATTAAAGACTTGAGGTATTTCAATATATTTTGTAAATTAGATTTAAAATTTTATTTTATTTTATTATAATTCATGTATGTCTAAATTAAGAATTAACATAGATACTTTAACGAAAAGCTTAGATACATTATTAATTAACAATACAAGTTCACAAAGAGTAACTAGATCAAATACAAAAAAACAAACTATTATAATGACTAATTATCAAATGACCAAAGAAGACTACGGTCACCTTCAAAATTTTGATGGTAATCCATCTGATTTGTATTTTTTTGTTGAACAAATAAAAGAAATATATAATAATGTTTGTGCCAATGACATCACGTTAAAAGATAATAATCACGCTAGGTTATTAACTATCGTAAAATCGAAGCTAACTGGGAACGCTAGGGACATTTTACAAACTAGGACATTTTTAAGTATAAACGAGTTAATAGAAACATTAAGCCGCAAATTTAGGAATACAAAGACTGTACAAAATTTAGAGGTTGATTTACTAAATACAATACCACACAATCGCGAACACCCGTTTGATTTTATTTACCGAATAGCCGCAATTAGAGCCTTATTATTCACTAGAATTAACATTGATGATGATATTACTAATAAAAAATCCCTTATGGATGATGAAGACAAAAGAATAAACCATCATATTATCAGACATTTACATCCAGACCTGAGTAATTACTTAATAACACAAAATCTTGACGATTTAGACGACATTCGCGCCGCAATTGAAAACAACTGCTGTATTATAATGGACAGACTTTACTCACAAAAAACTCAATACGAAAATAGAAATTATAGGTCAGACAAAAGACCACAATACTATACTAACCAACATAAACAAAATAAATACCAACAAAATAATTATTCACCAAGACCTCAATATCAATCAAAACAAAATTATCAAAATTACCAACCCCGACCAAATTATCAAAACCAACAAAGACCACATTACCAAAACCAAAACAAACCTTATTATCAAAATCACTATAACGAACGTCCCAATTATCAACAAAAACCTAATTGGAATCAGAATTATACAAACAATCCACAACATTCTAATTCTCCACAAAAACCTTATAATCCAAACTCACAAAACACAGTGACAATGCGAACAGTAAAACCGAATCAGCAACCGGTTAATCAAATTGAGACCGTGAGCAAAGACGATCAAATTACTGAACTTAGGAACCAACTCAAAACATTAAATGATACATTCAATAATTTTTTAGAACCAGGGAGGCCAGAAAAACCCCCGAATATTCCTTAAACCTTATAGAAAACTTAACTACATTTATTGACTTACAAAACGAAGAATGGCTAATTGACTCGGGATCAGTAAAAAATTATATACATCCACGTTCCGTACCTGTAGGAACTGAAACTACATCAGAAGAATTTTTCGTTAGAACCGGATCAGGATTAGTAAGAGGAGAACAATCAGTAATGGTTGACCTTGCACCTAGATTAGGGTTAAACGAAAAATTAGAATTTAAATTTTATGTTTTAGCATTAAGTGATAAATTTAATATATTAATAGGTTATGAAACAATGAAAAAATTAAAAGTTAAATTAGATTCAGAGACAGATGAGTTTACAATTTATAATAAAATAAAAATTGATGTTAATAGAAAAATGATATTAATTGATGAAGTTAATTATATGAATGATATTAATGAAATAAAAAATGTATTAAGGCATGAGCATATTGAAGATAAAAATAAAGATAAATTAATTAATTTAATAAATAAGTATCCAAAAATGATAAAGAAAGAGAACGAAATATTGAAATCGACAAATTTATTGCAACATAATATACCCTTAAAAACGGACAAACCTATTTTCTCAAGAAATTATAGATACCCTCAACAATTTAAAAATTTAGTTGACGAAGAAATTAACACACTTTTAAAAAACAATATCATAAGAGAAAGTAATTCACCTTATAACTCACCCATTTGGATTGTACCGAAAAAATTAGATGCAAGCGGAAAAAATAAAATTAGAATGGTTATTGACTATAGAAAATTAAACCAAGAAACTATTCCGGATAAATATCCTTTACCGAACATTGAAGACTTACTTAACAAACTACATGGATCTAAAATATTTTCCACTATAGACTTAGCTTCGGGATTTCACCAAATCGAAATGACAAAAGAATCAATTCCAAAAACTGCTTTTAGTACTGATACAGGACATTACGAATTCCTTCGAATGCCTTTTGGATTATGTAATGCACCCTCAACTTTTCAACGAGCTATGAACATGATGTTAAGTAATACGCCAAACACTTTAGTATACATGGACGATATTATAATATACTCTTCTTCCATTGAAGACCACTTTATGCATTTGGAAACAGTATTTAAAAAACTATGCGAACACTCCTTATCGATACAACTTGACAAAACAGAATTTTTAAGAACAGAGTTACCATTTCTAGGACATATTATTTCAGCAGACGGAATCAGAACTAACCCATCAAAAATAGATGCAATCGAAAAATTTCCATTACCGCGTACAGAAAAAGAGATAAAACAATTTTTAGGAATGACAGGCTACTATAGAAAATTTATACATAATTACGCACACATTGCAAAACCACTGACTTTACAACTAAGAAAAGGTACAGAAATCAATCCTGAAGAATTTAAAGACTCATTTTTATTACTAAAACAACATTTAATAAACTCGCCGGTATTACAATTTCCTAACTGGGAATTACCTTTCGTTTTAACAACAGACGCTAGCTCAGTCGCTTTAGGAGCAGTACTATCTCAAATCTCAGAAGGGAGAGACCACCCTATAGCTTTCGCTTCACGAACTCTATCGCAAACTGAACAAAAATACTCTACTATAGAAAAAGAACTACTCGCTGTTGTATACGCATGCACCCATTTCAAACCTTACTTATACGGAAAAAGATTTACTCTACAAACTGACCACAAACCATTACAATGGTTATTTACAATGAAAAATGCAAACACTAGACTTATGAAGTGGATTTTTTACTTAAATGACTTTGAATTTGATATAAAACATATTGATGGAAAAACAAATTATGTAGCAGACGCACTCAGTAGGATAGACTTACAAAATAACACAGACTGTTTTATGATTGACGACCCAGAATTTGATATAAACGAAGAAGTAGCAATGGAAATCGAAAACGCCATTGAAGAAGCAGCAAATGCTCCACCAATCCTAGTTGACGACATAGACGCTTTATTAGAACCATTAGAAGCCGCAATAGATAACGAAAGTTTAGTAACACAACATTCACAAGAATCCTCATCGAGACAAATATGGATAGTGGATGACGACAAACCAATAAACATAGAGAAAAATCAAATTTTTATACAAAGAGGCGGAAAGAAAATCATTTTAGAAAAACCATTTGGAAAAAATAGATATCTTATAGAAACAGCTTACCCGTGGAACAATGACTTAGAGGAAATTTTATTAGAAATTTTAAAACCGAACTCGACTTACGGTATTTACTGCGAACCAAATATTGAAACGGTTAGAAATGAATTTGAGGGAATTTTTAATAAAATAACGAAAATCATAGAAGAAAAATTTTTAACGGTCAAAATAAAAAGATACAAGAGAAAAACATTAGACATTACTAACGAAAACGAACAGATAGAACTTATAGCAAATTACCACACAGGAAAAACATGTCACAGAGGAATTTTAGAAACATATGACAAACTTAAAAGATCTTACTATTTCCCAAGGATGAAAGACATAATATCAAATTATATAAATAAATGCGACACCTGTAGAAAAACAAAATATGATAGGAGACCCATTAAAACCAAATTTTGTATAACTCCAACACCTGACAAACCTTTCCAAGAATTAATGATAGATACGCTACACTACGAACAACAATACATAGTAACTATTGTAGATACATTTTCAAAACGACTTTTTGCCAAAACAGTAAAAGCATGTAATTCAATCCAAGTATCACAAGTCATAATAGAATATTTAGAATTTTTTCCAGCACCTGACAGAATTAAAATGGACAATGGTAGGGAATACAAAAACAATTTAATAGAAAACTTACTGACATCACAAGGTATAGAAGCATACTACGTAACACCAAATCACCCTAACTCATTAGGACTTTTAAACAAGACTCACTCTACATTAATAGAATTACTAAGAAATTTAAAAGAGACAGAATCCAATACTAGTTTAAAAAAGAGATTAAGCCATGCGGTAATCGCGTTTAACAATACATTAAATCAAAAATTAAAATTGACACCTAACGAAATAACCTTCGGAATTCAAAAAGACAAAGTTAATAAAGCCCCAATAAAAGAAAAATTAGTTGAACAATATCATGACAATTTAAAAATTATTCAAGATCAAATTAAATCAAGGATAGATAAAGAAAAGAAAGATAGGACAGATAAATTAAATAAAAATCGGGAAGACCCTATTATAGAAGACGACCCTTACGTTAAGATAAGAACTAGAAACAAAAATGAAAATCCTTACAAACATGTTTTTAAGTTTAGAGACAGAAACAAACCAATTAAAGTTCATGCAGACAATATTCAAAAACCCAGAAAAACTTATAAAAAACGTCATAAAAACAAGTATATTCCTATTACAGATGACGAATCAAATGGTAATGACACTGACAATTCTTTGGACAATCGATCTATTCTCAGCATATAAAATTACTGACATTACACAAACACCTGGAATCACAACAATCAAACTACCTGAGGCAAGAATTATCGAAAATTATCATAACATTATTCATTTTCTAAACTTTACAAACTTACAAGACGAATTAGAAATTACTAGTAAAGAGTTGACAACATTTAAACTACATTCCACAGAAAAGGTAATTAGAAACCAACTAGAATTTGTTAGAAATAAACTCAATAATATAGTTCCAACGAACAAACGTTCAAAAAGAGGACTCATTAATGGATTAGGAACAGCAATCAGCTGGTTAACAGGAAACATGGACGCCCAAGATAAAGAAAGGTATGACAGAATTATAAACCAACTCGAAAGAAATTCATATCGCGTAGAACACAACATTGCTCATGACATAGACATAAACAAAAACCTCATTAACACTTTCAAAAATGACATTAAAATATTAAATAATAATAACAACAAAACATCAGAAGTACTAAAAAGATTAAACAAAGAACAAATTACACTACATTTAAATGAACTTTACAATATAATCAATTACATAACAGTTAGAGTAACAGACATAGAGAATTCATTAGAATTTTGCAAATTAGGTATACTACACTCAAACATTTTAAAACAAACAGACATAGATGCAATTAATGCAACTTTAATTTCAAATGATTTAGAAACCCTTTGGCTAACAAGTAAAATTCATTGTTCAATCAAAAATGGCATTATTCATTATATTATTTCTTTACCTTTAAAAGATAAACAAATTAGCACTTTATATTTATTATCAATCCCAATTATTAAAAACAACACTATTATAACAACAATTACACGACACGAGCTTGTATTATATGATGAAAACAATGTATATATTGCAAATTGTACTTTTATTAAAACTAACCATTATTGTAATCATTTATTAGTTATTAAGGATCAATGTATTACTAACCTAGTTAATAATAATTATAAAAATTGTTTAACCACAACTGTAAATACCCCTCCTTTTGTTAAATATTATAATGATATTGATTTATTTTTAAGTTTTAAGACACCATTTGTAATCCTAAAATCCAACACAACTTATCCAATATATCTACCGGAAACAGCACTTATAAAATTATATTATAATGAATCCATAATTAACCATACTAAACCTCACTCTTTTGTAATAGATTCAGATATTATTTTAACTACTAGTTCTATCAATGATTTTAAACCTTATAATATGACTTTTGAAAAACTTTCTACACTTGAATTGAAAGATGATTTATTTGAAACTTTAGAAACTTATGATAATATTTCTGTACAACATTATTTTAATTATTGTATCATTTTTGTATTAATTTGTTTATTAGTTTGGCATATTATAAAAATAGCCAGGAAATGTAAAAATTCCTCAAGTCTAGGTCAACATAACCAACCACTTAGCACTCAACCACCTGCAACATATTTTGTGCCATGGAAACTACCCTCCGCATCTTCAACCACTTAATCTTCAGGGACTTCAGATCTTCAGAAGGGAGAACATAAATCCTTAGGACCACCCTTATCATCACAGCTGAAGTCAGCACTCCAAAACTTGTATATATATCAGCCCTTCGGAGCACATGGCACCAGTCAGCAGAGAGATACCCCACCGATTAACAGTGACACACACCGACTCCGACTTGACTTATAGTAACATTATAGTGTCTCTATTTAATAACCTAGTGCATTTAAGAACGAGCATTGTTAATTGTAATCTTTCATACCAATAAAGTTTTTTTTTGGGATTAGTGACGCGAGAATATTTATTTAATAACTTCCTCCAATAATTCTTTAAATGATCACATTACAACTGTGATAATATGATCTGCGACAAAAGGCTTGGTTGACTTCGACAAGCCCAAATACCGCAACAAATGTGCTGCCTGACCTCAGTGACTTTCAATCGGGAAATCCGTTGCTTGAGCTTAGTGTTGCCACAACTCTAAATCCATAAGGCTGGTTCATTAAAGGACAAATAGAAACTAAATTGTGCAAGAAGAACATTAAGTACTCCACGCCCTCTGGTCGAGGCTATGTGTCCACATTTACGATCTACCTGGTTTAGATATATCGTTTTAGGTAAAATTACATGATAAGGTAGTTTCAAAATAATCTCTCTCTATATATATATATATATATATATATATATATATTACAATGGTTTTTTTTGTAATTGGACCTATATATATTATAACTTAAGATAAGCATTATAGTCGGACAATAGGTCATGAAATGCTAGAACTTTCAGACAAAATGGATCGAGAAATGTATTATAAATTGACTTATGACCAAGAGAAACTCTACAAAAGACAACGCAGTGAAAAGAAGTTCAAATTAATAAAGAAGTTTGCGAAACTGGTAAAGGTACCAACCACTGCGTTCCTAGACCTTACAGAAATAAACAAACAGAATATTTTAGCCTTAGGAAATAAATTTAATTATGAAGTAAACAATAAAAATATCTTGAGTATAATACCACATTTCCTGTCTGATGTCATATCTTAAGTTATATATATATGATATGGTCTTCAATTAAATAATAACGTGTTTATGACTTTCTTAGTCAATTTCGTTTATCTAAAATAGAGTTTTGAACATATAAAAATTACACCAGCGTAATAGACCGACACCAGATAAAAAGATATTCGTAACAAATATATTCAAATAAAGAGAAGAAATAAATTATAACACGCCATACACAAGTAGGACGTTGCTCGTATTTTAAATTAAGAGATTTCAATCAGTAAGTAAAAAATAACGCTGCAAATTATTTCATAATGGTTTATTATTTCCAAACATTTATACATCTAAAGTAACATTACCTTCCTAATGACAAATAAAAAGAAACAAAAGGTGATTTCTAATATGTGGCCTAAACATTTTTTGTAGTTTCATTAGTAATTTGCTAAAAAAAAAAAAAAAAAAAAAAAGGATTGCTTCTGTAACACTTTCAAAAATCAAAAACCTACACAAAGGATAACACCTTTGTTGTAGAACATATAAAAAATATCTTTGCTCCAACTAGCCCGATTTTAACGCTTGTTTTTAAAGGAAATTTCGTAAGCTTTTAAATAAACATATACAAATTCAACAAAAGAGTGCATACTTTTTGAGTTATTCGAAAATCTTATCGTAACTTTTTTTCCAGATTCTGTACGTTGAAGTATGTTATATAGATAAATTTAAAGGGCATCGAGAAGATGATTTTAATCAAGTTTCATTGAAATCGGTACATTCGTTTAGGGGCTACAGTCTATACCAACACGGGTTTTTCGGCCGCTATCTTGAAAGGAAAAGGCGGATAGTAATGTCGATATAGGAAGATCATCCTCAGGTGACCTCCAACTTTAAATCCAAATTGGAAAAAAATCGGTCCAGTAGTTTCGGAGAAAATGCGCGGCAAATGGTGGACAGACAAAAAAAAAATTATTTGATTTTCGAATTCTAGCTATCCTGAAACGTAAAATCTCAAAATTTGAGGGGAGGGGTTAAGATTTTGAAATTTATAGTCGATTACAATAGTTCATTATTGAAAAGAATAAACCGAAATTAAAATAATCCAAAATGTGAGTACTGGCTTTGTTCCTTTCTTTTAGGATGTGGAACCAAGTCCATACATTTCGAATTACTCTCTAATTCTGAAATCATCCAAAGCTGCGATAGCTTTTTTTTAACCACAACTAAGCTATTCGCATTTATTAAATTACATAAACGGGCCCATAAATACCAGCAGCGTTATTTTTGTTTATTTATTAATTAAATTCTGCCACACCCAAGGGCAATAGTTTAATAGTGTTAATATTATTATTATAAACTACCAACAACTTTATATTCTTGACAAGCCAATTTCATTTCCCACAGCTTCGTACCAGTCATCGTAAAGGTACAGTCCAGGAAATTGTACTCCATTTCTAAAGACCATTTTATTTCCTTGCTGAAACAGTTTGTTTTTGAAATATCTATCATCAGTCACTATTCCGTGAAGAGGATGCATCCATCAATCTGTAATTTAGTAAAGATTGAATATGAAAGATTGAAAAAACAATATAAACATTTCTTGAGGTACATATATCATTCCGTTTTGTGGTGATATTTAATAATTGCAAGAGGGGTGAAGCAATCGGAAAGGATTCGTTATGGTAGCTCCATTAGAGATAGGAATTCTCCCGAGGGCTTCGTGAGCATTGGTATCGCACACCGTTGCCAACTTACTGTTCTTTTTATGGTAGAAAATTACTGCTTCCCGCCCCCACTTATGATCTGTTTGTACAGCAACAGCCTTTGCAATCGCAGTTCCTATAGGCTGATCTTGCCTTTAATGTGACTAGGTTAAACTATCGGACTTTCAATTACTTTAAAATACGAATGAAAATTGTTGCTATTTGGTTGTTCAAGCGATAATAAATAGTTCTTATTTATGGGTCTTTATATAAAATAGATTTATTTTAAAACTATTAATTCCATCTGTTAAACCTGGGTCTTTAGTTTCTTACTTTAATAGTAAAAAACAGTTAATTGTTATCTCATAGAAAAGGGGTACTTGATCTACTGAACTATGCTATTTTTTTTCTTGCAAAACCTTGCATCGTAACCTTGCATAATGCAGGAGGTGTTATTTGTTAAGTTTACATACGCCATGAGAATTCTCATATTACATTTACTGTATCTTATTATTTTTATTTTTTTTTGTGGGAATTAAAGAAAACATAAAATAAGATAAATAAAAAGTAAAAGTAAAGCTACAATACTTCTTTACATGAAAATTAGATTTTTTGTTCAAAAACTTTAAACTTTAAACAAAAATTACTTCATCCATTAAGTAGTTCCCGTATGTTATTTTTGATTATTCTTTTTAATTTTTTTTAGAAACAATTTAGCAAATAGTATAATTAAATGTTTATATATAAACATATGAATATTACTGAAGTAATGTATACAAGGTATAATAATGGTTAATGTACAATCGTATTAATGTCTAATAATAAAACATAAGGACGGTGAATGTATGAAACCGCAAAACCATCTCACCAGATCAGAGAAATTGAAAACGATTTGGTCATATGAGTACAAAAAATATTTCAACAAAAATATCGTGTCATAAAGGCTTTGTTTTTCTTTCTTCTTGTGTTTTTCCTCTAAGAACAAGAGGAATCTATGCTCCTATAACGTAGATGAAAGCGGCTGACAAAATTTTAACATTTAAATCGTTGTGATAAAATTAACTGGTATCACTAGCGGATCCAGGATTTAATTTTTTGGGGAAGGGATTCAGCCCGAATTTTTTTTTTATATAGAGATAATTACCTTGGAAGAAAAATAAAGAAACTAACTGGCTACACGAAATAGTGTTTAGGTGATTCGTGAAGTCATATTAAATGTAATTACACGAACAATAATATTTTAAGAGATATTTTTTAAATAGTTTTTTCTTAAGACATGGTAACGTTTTACCATTTTGGGGGAGAGGCTTCAGCCCGAAAGCCTCCCCCCTCCCCGGAAGATCCGCCTATAACTATTATATATATTAATTTATATATACGCTAGTAGGGATATTAATTAAAAAGAAATTAAAGTAGCAAACGCAAGAAAACTATTAAAATTTCGTGTGAAATAAATCTTACATAAGATCTTTTTCGTGATCATCGTTTAGATATGATCATGACTAAATTACAGAAAAATACACAACTTGAGAAAATCCGACCGATGTGATTGACAAGGCCAAAAAATAGAAAAAATCTATTCATTATTATTTTTTTTTTTTTACTAACTGCCAATTTAAATATTAGCGAACCTATTGCACTTAAAATAGCAAACAAATATCATTCGTATTATTGATCCTCACTACTTTATCATTTCTTCATTATATGGAGCCGTGGTTGATATTACCCTTAATATTGCGAATTGCATAATGAGCTTTTATTCGCCTGAATTTCAAGTTCCCATAGGCTGCAGATAAGTATATCCTTGTGAGAACGGTGTAACGAAACCATGTCTGTAGGCCGGCTCTCTGGAATCATTCACAAGGGAACCTGCAAAAATATATAAAGGATTCCTATGAAGCCACTTTAAACTACTTTTTTTTTATTGTTTTCCCATATAAGTTGAGCTGATTTGTAATTTCATGTACTATTTCACAAAAAAAAAACTTAAATTATCTGAATTTTCAGGTATAAAATCGAATTCATTTTTTTTTTTTTTGTTTATAAAATATGTATTTGCGCCTGTCAACAATAAGTTGACAATCAGCAAATGTGATGGTGATAATGATAAAATGACATGACAGGCTTGGGGAAGGAAAGTACTCAGCAGTACCTCTTCCCTAACTTGTTCCAATTACTTAGGTTGTCTAAGGAAGGAGATCCCTCATCCAACGCCTTTTTAGTCTCCTGCACATGTTCTGAGGCATGCCAGCTGTGGCCATGTCTCTTATAAGTTTGTTATTATGTCCATTTAAATTTGTGTAAAATCGTTGATATAGGGTCGTTATATGTTGGCCAACTGTTGGAAAGTGGAGGTCAGTATGTAGAGTTTTGTTAGTCACGTACCAAGGTGCTTTTGTTATGAGTCGCAATAATTTTGATTGGAACGTTTGAAGTTTTTGTAGGTGGGTCTTTTTAGCGATGCCGTATATTTCTGATGAGTATGTCCATATGGGCTTAAGTAAGTATGTATATGTATTCAGTTTCTGTTTTAGTTTTAGTTTTGAAGATTTGGCAAAAAGAGAGTAAAGTAGTTTGAGTCGTTTGTTAAGTGTCATGCGTTTCATTTTAACATGTGGGCCCCATGTCATCCTTCTGTCGAAGGTGAGTCCAAGGTAAAGTACCGTGTCCGTTTGAGGAATTTGATTGTTGTCAATATAAACTGGAGGACAGGTGTTTTTTCGAAGAGTAAATGTTATATGTTTGGATTTGTCATGATTAAGTCGAATTTTCCATAGTGTGAACCAATCTTGTAGTTTAAGCAAATGATGTTGCAGAGTTAGTGAGGCCTGTGTAGGGTCTTGATGTTTTGTGAGGATTGCTGTATCGTCTGCATATGTAGCTGTCAAGATCTCATCGTCAATAGGCATATCGTAAGTGTATATAACGTAAAGTAGAGGGGCTAGTATTGAACCTTGGGGAACTCCGGCCAAGATTGGACGGACTGAAGACACTTCCGAGCCCTGCCGAATTGAAAAAAATCTGTCGAAGAGGAAAGATTGAAGGATAAGATAGTAGGTGTATGGAAGTACAGTCTTAAGTTTAAAGAGAAGACCCTGGGAATTCATTTTGATTACTTCATAATTAAAATGTAATACAATTGTGGATAGATAAATTCTTAGTTTTTTTAATTTTAATGAATAAATTAAAAAAGCTACTCAATACATAAAACCGTTTACGTTTTCCCTTCTTTGAATTTTGAATGAATCCTTTTCCATTTTTAGTAACTTGTAATGAATTAATGAAAAAAGATATTTTTTTTTATTAAACGCCTCTGCCGTTGGCTATTAGGCCATTCGGCTCCTGGCAGCCCAATACAATTTCGCCATAATTCCCTTGTTTGTATTTGTCCCGATCCCATCAGAATTACTGCGGGACCGCTGACATCTGACAGCGGGGCATACTGGGAGGTGCATGTCATACATTTCGTCCTCTTCGCAAAGAGAGCACAGAGGAATTTCCATCTCCTTCCTTCAATCCACTGTAAATGTCTTTGGACGTAATCATGTTCCGTCGTCATTCGAAAATTCGCCTCCGATTCTTTCCTATGTTGTGTTTATTTTAAACACGGGCCCTCTGTTAAAGATTTCCATTTTTCCACGGCTTCCTTCGAAATATATACCATATTTATGACTAATTATTAACAGTAAGCGTACTGTTTTTTTATTACTATTTGATAAGAAAAAAATAATTTTAGTAACTGCGCCATTTACGTTTTGCCAGGCTCATTCCTTTGACAAACTGCATTGTATCTTCGAATATTAATGATGTACAGCAGTTATTTATAAATAAATAAAAAGTTTAATTATTTGATTTATACCGTAATAATAACAATTACTGATACAAAAAATTATTAAATATTATTATACACTTACAGGCAAAAAATTCCACCCACTTGATTTTTTCATGTTTTCATCTAAAAATATTTCTGCTTTGGACTGGTCTATTGTTTTTAATGAATAAATAGGTAATCTTTTTGTTTGTTTTCAATTAGGAATGTTAATATAGAAGACAATAACCCTTGATCCTTAATTCAATGAAATGATTCTAGATTCCAATGTTTAATTTCTATGGAATCAAAATGTTTATTCAGTATCATTAGTTCAGTGTCTTTTCTTGCAGCACATCTCTTAGTCTCCGGCTTTAATTTTTTCAATATTAAGTTTAAAAATTCCTCTTATTGCTGGGGATGTTGCGCGTGGTGTGGCACTTATTGATGATGGACGTTCCATTAGATATGCAGCCAATGCCATCGGAGTTCCATATGAAACTTTACGAGACTTCTATTGTTTTCGGGAAACTGGTTCTTACAATAGAAGACCCGGTTCTGGACGGCCTAGGGTAACAGAACCACGAGATGACCGGTTTTTGACTTTGAGAATTTTACGAAACCGGCACCTTACCGTTGTTCAAGCGATTCATCAGCTCGGAGAAGTTTGAGGTGTGCAAATTTCTGAACGTATCGCTCGGAGAAGATTAAATGAGTATGGATTAAAGGCTTTTCGTCCAGTAAGAGGACCAGAGTTGACCAGAACTCACAGAGTAAAACGGCTGGCTTTTGCTCGAGAACACAGCCATTGGACTATCCTATGGACGAATGGAGTGCTGTACTTTTTACAGATGAGTCCAGATTCGCTCTTCGATCTCCAGACGGGCGTGAAAGGCCAACCTTTCCAACTTGGTTCCTTAATGGTGTGGACTGGGATTTCAATGGAGCGTCGCACAGAATTGGTTGTTGTTCGTGGAGGGTCTTTGACGGCCATTCGCTATGTAGATGAGATTTTGGAACCTCATGTGTTGCCAATCCTCAACGAAATCGGCGATCGTTCTATTCTAATGCACGATAATACACGCCCACATGTCGCCCGCATAGTGGAAACGTTCCTTTAAAAGAACAATATTGAGATTTTAGCCTGGCCAGCACGTTCTTCAGATTTGAACCCCATTGAGCATTTATGGGATAACCTCGGAAGACGAATAAGAGCGCGTGCAACACTTCCTGATACACTGCAGGACTTTGAAAGGGCTCTTCGGGAGGAATGGGCTCGTTTTTCAATTTTTTTTTCTCTAATCTTTCTTACCCAATCTTCTTTGATTATTAAAGGTAAAACAGATTATAAAATTCCATAAATACTAAGTATTATCTACAAATACTATGTATTATAGACAAATACAACTTTTTTTACAAGTGGCAGAAATATTTTTAGATGAAAACATGAAAAAATTAAGTGGGTGGAATTTTTCGCCTGTCAGTGTATTTAGACATAGATATTAATAATTACCAACTATCGAATAACTTGTATTGTATATAATTTTTCGGTGATATATATAATCACCCATATATCGGGCGCTATTTCTTTTATTTTTTAAAAGGTTGATAACCGACTACATAGATAACCGAAAGGCGCTTTTCAACTCCACATAATTTACATGAAAATTTCAACGTCCTAAGAGGTCTGTATAGGTGTGGAATACATTAAAAACTGGGAAACATTCAGTCGTATAGCAGTTTTGGCGAAATTAACTCTTTCTTTTTATACGGTTCTGCCAAAAAAACAACTCTACAAACGAAATTTCAGACTTATTGGATCCGAAGAAGGCCGCTACAGGCGTCGAAATGTTACGGAGAAAAATATACACCTATTAAGTTACATTTCCATAAATTCCATAATCGTGATTTGGGGTCTAAAGTGCTTATTTTGTTCGATGGAAATTTCGTCTTCCCTCTTTACAATATGTACTTCTCCTTCAGTGTTATCCTCATTTTTTTTCAGTATATGTACGTAATAGTTATGTTATTGTATATCGTCGTTAGACCACGATAATCCTATTTCTGAGGTAAAATAGTGGCTTAGCAGTAGTCGTATCTAATAAAAACAAAAACGAATAACCATCATGAAGAATCTTTGACCTAGACTTAGACGTTAAAAAAATAACTATATGACTGAAATTTTCTCAAAGGCTGTGGAAACAACGAAGAACCCCTTAACTCCAAACGACAACGTAGTGGAGCATTGCTGGGAAAGATAGAAAATTTAAAATAGTTCAAATAGCGGTCAAGGGAAAAAATACATGACGTGGGCATTGGAGTTTTTAATTTCCTCTGACAGGAAAAACAGATTTTATATAAATTTTCATATATTTTAGTCAGTATATTATTATATATTGAAATATACAAAAAGATTTGTTTCAACTTCACAGGACTACAGTATTTAATAAAAATGTTATTGACATCCTATAATATCCAAGACCATTAATATTCGGAAACTGTACCCAAACCTTACCTTACCTTACTAAATAAATAGGCTGTCATGTTGCTCTTAAAAGGAAAGTCTGACAAAGAACGTTCACGGAAAGCACGACTTTTAATCCACGATAATAATATATTTATAAATATTTTCCTTGCTTTAATGTCAGTAAATCATTTTATTTTTTTAGACAATAATACTATTTTATAATGTTTAGCCAGACAAAAGATACGTTTGACACATATCAACATCAGTAAAATGTGGAAATATAATAAAAGTAGTTTTACTTTGAAATCAACTTGGCAGATTCAGATGATTATAATAATTTTTCAAAACTCCATTTTCATTTCTAGCGTAACATTTGTACTTGAACGTACGTTACAAATTTACGTTTCTTAGTATATACCTATTCATTACACACGAAAAAGTCCACTGATCCACTACAACCCATGAAGTGTCTTGGGTTCAGTACCTTGTAAGAACGTAATGTTTCATAACCAACGTTTATTGGACAGGGATCACGCTCAATCACCAGTTTTTTCCTCATAATTAATTATTTAATTAAGAGTACCAACTTTATAGAGGCTGGTTCTGCTCCAGGAGGGTCTTCTAACCCCAGGATCGGTCCACGGCTGTGAAAAAATTACCTGTAATGAGCCAGATTCGAACCCATTCGGATTTGGAGCTTAAGCCTAGATAGGTAGTGCCCTACCCACTGAGCTAGTTTTCTCACAACATTTAATTAGCTTAATTTTAATTGTTAAATAAAGTTTAATGAAATTGTTACTAGGACATTTTTACGCTTTTTCTCAAATTTGTCGGATCTTTAGACAAATCCGAACTAGGGCCGTATCATTTATTATTAAACAAGGGCCATCATTTCTCATTATCCTCTACTCAACCTCAACGGGATACCTATACTTTTTCACACGTCCGTAAGAAACCTTGGGGTAATGTTTGATCAACATCTGTCCTGGAATAATCAAATTTCCCAAATTATCCGAAAGTCCATTGCTATTTCCTGAGATTCCGTGACTCTAGGCCCATTAAAATCTGTCAGCTTCTTGTTTCGTCTCTCATTTCTCTCACTTCGATTTTGGCTGCCTTGCATACGGTGGACTGTCTGGTGGGCTTGAGGTCAGATTAAAGAGGCTAATGAATTGTTTCATTAGATTTATATTCATTAGATCCCACGTCTCCAGTTTCTATGCCGAGTTGAAATGGCTTTATCCAGTTTTCCGACTGCAATATTTCCTAGGTGTATTCCTTTTCCGAATCTTTACAACCAAAAAACCTTTTTAGCTTCTTGATGTCTTTACTCCTTGTTACTCTGTTCATTCGTTCAACGCGAGATTCCAATCCTCAAATTTGTTTATTCCTTCTCATAGAACTGTTTTCTTTAAAAAAAATACTTCGTCATACGTGCTACCTCGTTTTGGAATTTCCTATCAAACTCTTTACGGAAATCCTCATCCTTGACCTCATTTAAACATGGTTTATTTCTCCATCTCCTCAGTAATAAATCTTCCGAATATATGTAAAATAAAGTTATGTTGTACTTTAGAGATGTCAGTTACACTATACTGGATATCTTACAGATATCTATGTATGTGTCATATTGCTTATTTGTACAAATACGTGAACTTATGTAATCATCTTTAACTTATGTAATCATCTATGTAATCATCTTTAAGTTCATATGTCTATTTCAAGATCATATGTTTATTGCAGTGTCTTTATTTTTAATATTAAGAATTTTTAATATTATGAAAAATTTACATGTTTCTTTATTTTAATATTAAGGTTAGACAACTTTGTAAATTCATTCATTTTTAATTGTCATTTAATTATTCACAATCGCCAGACAATTGTCATTTCTTTGTTCATTTTAGCTATTCTGAGGGGAATGAATGTCCCTGAATAAAATTTCTTTCTACCTTTCTATCAAAGTATATAGTTTTGTACGTACCTTGCGATTATTGTTATGATTGCGATATTTCTTCACAAGTTCCTGACTTCTCTTCATTTTGTGGTCAAATCGAACTTACGTTTATACATATATAAGAATAAGTAGGAGGTTTAATCCAATTCAGCTGATACATCATCATTATTTTTATTCATTAATACTCAAATTTTCACCAATTTTTGGCCAAATATACTTAGCCGATTTTGAAATATATTTGTGTCTAAAGATATATAGTTTGCGTGCGTATACAAAAGTATTGGATGAAATACGATGATATTTATACAGGACCATTTCATTAACAACCTTCAAGACCAAAGATTAACACTTCACTTATTATCACAATTAAAACGTTGTATTACTATTGACAAAACATGCCACATTGAAGGGCATTAGTATTATGGCTACAGTTACTCAGTATTCATACAATTTTATTTATCAATTTGTGTTATTTATACAATTATATTTACCTATATACTCTGATTCTTCACGAACCAACTGTAATTTGTAATTGAGAAATTTATAATCTCATTTTTGACCACAATTAAATACTAATAAAATTTAGTAAAGACTAATTAAATTATAAGAGAGATAATTCAAGTTTAATTTTGTTGAGATTGTTGCCCACTTTTAACTGAGCAATGAGATTACCTCATCATCTAATTACATTGCATCTTTAAATAATTAACTGCTTAGCGGGTCCCGCGCAACCGTGAGGAGAACTCCTAAACCCTTTGTGCTTTTTCACACAGCCCATTTCATTATATTAACTCGAATGTGGGTAATACTCTGAGTATTTTATAATATTTAATGATACATACATATGTTTAGTGATAGGTATAACGTGAAAGGAGTTATTACTAAGGTTTATAAAATTTACTAACATAAGTTATTATTTCATAAATCCATAATTAGCCAAATTGTAAAAGAATAAAAAAATCTACTTTTAAACTGAAAATGAAAAAAATGATCTCATTCTATTATTATCATTTTTTTTTATTTTATTTGTTTGTTTAGCTTATATCCGTACCTCTCAAGGAAGTAACAATTCGCAGATTTTGTGTTGGTGGTAATAACGGCAATACAGGCATGAAGAAGTATAGTACCCAACAACACCTCTTCCTGCTCTCTGTTCGCTTCCTTAATTCTGGAAATGAGATCTCTCATACAGTTCCTTTTCAGTCGCCTTCTAATGAACATATCAATCAAGTCTTTTATAAATCTACTGTTTTGTTCGAGTGGTTTAGGATGGAATCGGGAGTAATGAGTGTGTTGTTCGATATTTGGTTATAGTAAGTCAGTATTGAGTATTGTATTGTGAGACCTACGCGCCTAAGAGTTGAGTAGGTATATGAATGTATTTAGCTTTTGTCTGATTTTCATTTTTGATTTGGAAACAAGAGAGTGTAATATTTTCAATCAGTTGTTTAAATCTTTTTTTTTTAACTTCGATGAGTGAGCCATAGCTCTTCTTTCGAATAGAAGTCCAAGAAAACATGCTTTATCATTTTCGCACAAAGCGATTTGATTCCTGCCAATATAAAATGATGTACACGTGTCTCAGCGAAGTTTAAAGGTTCATAATTTAATCTTATTTTCTATGTGGGTACCTATTTTGTAAATTGAGTGAGGCTTATTCAGCTAAAGTGTTTTGTTAAATTTGCTGTGTCGTATTTCTATTTTTTTTTTTTTTTTAATATTTTAGATATTGGAATCCTTGCAATGGCCAGATTCTCCACTCAAGTCATGGGGATCTGAGGCTGTACTGCTCTTACTCAGTCTCCGTTGGTTTTAAAAACTAGTGAAGTGCTTGAGGGAGAAGCGCAGAGATCTTCTATGTCTTAAGTTTCCCTGTCTGATTGTAAATAGTGTATATAAGATATTTTTTGTCTAATATGTTTATTTTACTTTAAGCACATTTTATTTTACTTTTATATTTATTTTTACTTATGTATATATATTTTTTTCTTTCTTTTCACACTCCTTATAATACTGTATTTTATTCTTACTTCTATCTATTCTTTTGTTAATACTCTATTTATTTGTGTTTCTGTATATACGGTGCGAATGTCCTTTTTGAATTCTATTATAAGTGTCCTTAACCGAGATAGATTGTGATATTTATTAATAAAAAAGTTATAGTAAACAAAAACTAAGGTGAGTGCTTTAGACCACACGATAAATATGAAAACAGCAAGGCGAGATTAATAATACGAAATGTAAATTATAATTAATAGCTCATTATAAAGAGAATCAAATGCTGAACATTTCCCTCGCTTACAGTATGTAGGTCCGATATTTAGGTTCTGAGATATTTCAATTCATATTTTCCATAAAACCCTTTAATTTGGGTTTGTGGATCTATAGTATCTCAGTATTTTTCAATTATTTTTAAACATCTATCATTGTTACTATCCGATTTTAGGTTATTGAGTGTAAAATTGAGATATTTAGCCAATTTTTTCAGTTCCCCCATCAATTTTATTGATAATAGGACTAAGTTGAGCGCGACTCGTAAGTAACTTTACTAATCAATGTATTCTAGGTGTATTTTAGTTAGGTTTAAAGTTAATAACAAAGTTCTATTGCAAAAAATATAGACATCAAAGCAAGGTCAATCTAAAAATAAGGACATTTTTATCATGGCTTATAATTTACTTATTAAAATTAGCGATATTTACTAGTTTTGGTTGTATCCAACGACTTTATAATATTTATGTGGAAATCCCCAGTTGGAAAGTTATGTAATGTTATATTATTATATATTTTCCAATATATAATAATATAAACTATATATATATATATAAACTCAATATATATATATCAATCAAAGTCAATATATATATAAACTCTATTCTTATTATTTATATATTCTTAATAATGTTGTGAAAATAAAATTTCAATGTTTTAATGATATTAGCATTTATACTATATATTAGCATAAACTCGTTATCATTTGGTTTTAGACACTATCTTTTCTCTCGCCTACTTCCTAACACGGTGTTGGGTTAAAAAAACAATTGAATAATAGTCCATTACACAGAAGACAAAATGATGAACTTTCCCTCTCTTACGGTATACTGGTCCGATTTTTGGTATCTGAAATATTTTAATCCAAATATTCAACTAAACTCGTTATCATTTGGTTTTCAACACTATGTTTTCATTTTCGCCACCTTAACACGGCGCCGCGTTAAGATAAAATTTTGAATAATATCTTATTATAGAGAGTATGAAATGCTGATTAATTTCCTCGCATACAGTATGCAGGTCTGATTTTTAGTTTCTGAGATATTTTAAACCATATGTAAAAACATTTCAATTAGTCGACTATAGCCGACTTTACCCGAGCGTTCAAATCCGACGGATCAATCTAATTCACTCTCCACAAAAAAGTGTAAAACGCGCCTAAAGAAGTTTTCACTTCAAAAAAATATGTCAGAATAGATAAATAGAATCTATTAAAAATCAATCTGTTTTTAAATTACCCTTATAAAAAATCCTAATCCTCTCTATTGAATATTGGCAACTTACCAGAAATTAAAAAATAATATTTCATGGATAATATCTTGAGGAAGAAAGTTTGTTGGGATCCTAACTCAGTCTAAGATGAACAATATTGCCTTTGAAAACGAAACAAAAAATAAAATACTATTAAATATAGGGCAGGTAAAAGGTAAAAAATAGTTTTCACAATAATGAAGCCATTGATGCTTCAATGGTTTGGTCTAGTAGAGGATGAGAGTCAAAAAAAAGTTTGCCCACACTTGCTAGAGTAATGAAAGATGAAGGAAGGGCAAGAAAGACTTGGACAGCAGATGTAAAGGAGGGAATGGCAACAAGAGGACTGCGAGAAGAAGAATGTTTTGACAGGAGAGTATGGCGAAGAGCATGCGTACGTTTATATAATTGACGATTGACTGAAAGAGGAGGATCGACTTTGTATCTTAAATATTATTGTTTTGTATCTTTCTAATATTTATTACAATTGTTTGTTTATTCTCAAATTATTACACAAAACTCATTTTTATGATCAGCTTACGTTAGTAGTTTTATTATACTCTCAATACTTATCCAAAACCAGCAAATCACTTATCCATCTTCTAGGAGTGGGGTCAAATGAATCAGCATTAGCTGTTTTAGGCGAACCTGATGATGCGGCACCTAATAATTCTTGGGTCAGTAGCGTTCGAATCCAGCGCGCGAGTTGAGTTATTTCGCGGTGGGTCCGCGGAATAAATCTCTGCCATCTGACCCTGGCTAGATTAGTTCGGTAACCTGGAGGGTAACCTGCCATTATTCTTCCAGTAGTTTTACATCTAGACATTATTGCTTCACAATAACTGTTTCATTGAACTAAACAATAACAGCGATGTAATGCATTTAAACTTGAGTAGGAGCTACCGCTGTTTTCATTTAACGGAAGGACTCACAGCTAGAAACCATTTTAAATTATAGATCTGTCATCACCACATATGCCGATGACACATGTATCCTATCAGTAAACAATGACCCAGCAATTGCATCTCAAATGCTTCAATCACACATCATAAATCTAGAAGAATGGTGTCAAAACTGGAGAATTAAAATAAACTCCAATAAATCTCACCAAATTACCTTTACCCTTCGTCGTAAACCAACGACTTCCTGTCCTACAGTTTCCTTTAACAATACTCCACTTATCCCTGTTGAGCAAATCCGATACCTAGGACTCCACCTGGACAAACGACTAACTTGGAATTCTCATACTAGACTGAAACGACAAGAAACCGCTCGATTCAGCACTTACTAGACAAACGCTCTAAACTTCCCATTAATTACAAAAGACTCATATACTTGACTATAATAAGACCTATTTGGACTTACGGAGTTGAGCTATGGGGCTCCACTAAACCATCGAATTCCTCTCGCATCCAATCCTTACAATCCAAAATCCTTCGTAAAATCCTCAATGCTCCTTACTTTGTCACTAATAAAATTATCCATAAAGATCTTAATGTTCCTTATGTTTCAGATCTGGCCCAATCCAGATACCTATCCTTCCATAATAAACTTTAGAATCATCCCAACCCTCTCGTTTCTAACCTTGTTTCCTCTTCAATTCCTGATAACCCTCCGAGGCGTCTGAAAAGAAGATGGCCATGTGATCTCCTAATGTAGTCATATCATTAGAGTGCTACCATTGGGTAGTTACTCAGCAAGTGTATTCATGTCATTATATCAATTATGTCCAAATTTACTTGATGTATTTATGTAATACAGTTGTAAATGTCATAAAGAAATAAAAAAAAAAAATTATAGATAATCATCACCGGAATATACAACTCCAATCGCTTGAAAGCCGTTGCTTTATATAAAAAAAAACAAATTAAAGAGGCGAAATTTCGACATGATGTCAAGAATATGTCCCTAAAGTAGAATTCACTTTAACTGACGATGTGCTATGTTGCATTTTAAAAACTGACGCTCAAAGTCATAAAATTAGGCCAGTTGGAAGGTATTTGAATAAGGAAAAAATTCAAATAGTCGGTTTCTCTTTGGTATTTTAGGATGCTGAATCTGAATTTTAAGTTCTCAAAAGAGTTTTTCGATTGCATTCCGAGATATATGCAAGAAACAATGAAATTTCCGAACTTGTTTTATTTTTTTGGGCATGACTCCGAAACGATGCATTTTATCGAAAATATTATTATGTACAAAGTTAAAGAAAATACAATTTTATACATAGCTTTTTGATGTTGGTCCAACGAATGAGGATAGTATTGACTGTCTGCTTATTTAAAAAAATATATCTGTTTTCAATAATTCAAAAATTTATTATAATCAATTTGAAAGAGCATTAAATGTCGTATGTACTTCATGTAAACACGTTAATATGGGAAAGAATTAAGCGGCTGCTTAAGCTCATGGAATCGATGGAGTAAACAGACAGACAACATTTTTTTTATTCGATTTACGATACATACGTATCCCAAAACGTAAAACCTCCAATTTTTCGGACGATTACAATTATTCACTATTGAACATAATAAACCATAAAGTTGGTTGATTTTGATGACCGACTAGACCGTTAATTTTCTTTTATCATATCTGTTTTATTTTTTTTATTTCAACGCAAAACAACAGTACTCAAAATGCAATCAATCAAAACTGAGGTTGGCTCCATTTGAATGAAAATTAAGTTCACTCATCTGTCCTGTCACTCATTTCAAATATATTATTCTTATTTGAAATTGAAATGTAATAAAACCTGTTACTTTTTCTTACTTCGTCCACGAGAATCATTTACGGAAATTTAGTGATTATAAATAATTATGACGCTCTTTTATATAAGTAACATTCCGAACTATACTTAACCACTTTACAACATCGTATTAAAATCTAAATAAATCCTAGAGCATGTCGTACGAAAAGATAATAATGAATTTATTGAACTTTGAGTACTGTTGTTTTAAGTTGAAAAAAAAAAAAACACAGAAAAGATAAAGACAATATAGTAAGGAGAAATTATCGGTCACTGGGTCACCAACATCAAACAAATTTTTGGTTTATTATTTTCAATAATGAACAATTGTAATCGTCAAAAAAATTAAAAAAGTTACACCCCCTCAAAACTTGAGGTTTAACATTTTAGTATACGTAAAACTCGAAAATCGTAAAAAAAAAAAAACGTTGCCTCCGCATTCCGCGCATTTCTCCGAGACTGCTGCACCTATTTTTGTCAAATTTAGAATCAAAGTCAGAGGCCACCCGAGGACGATTCTCCTGCGGTTGAAAAATCTTTGTTGGTACTGTAGCGCCTAAACGAATGAACCCATTTCAATGAAGCATTCCTTAAGTCTTCTAGTCGATGTCATTTAAATATATTTACTTCAGTAAAAAGTACTTCCCTTTCAAGATGGCGGATGTAAGACCTGTCTTGTATAGACTAAAGCTGGGAACGAAATTACAAGGGATGTTAAAATTAGATTTCCGAATAACCCAAAAAGTATACAATGCTTTGTGACTTTTATAATCAACTGAAGCAATGTTTTCTATTTTTCTTATCAAATTATTAATGATAAAGAAAAATTATTTAGGCCAATACTAGGAATCACATTTTATTTATTTTTCATTATATATATATATATATATATATATATATATATATATATATATATATATATATATATATATATATATATATAGAGAGAGAGAGAGAGAGAGTCTATTCTTATTTTTTATATATTCTTAATAATGTTGTGAAAATCAAATTTCAATGTTTTAATGATATTAGCATTTGTATTATATATTAGCATAAACTCGTTATCATTTGGTTTTGGGCACTATCTATTCCCCTCGCCTACTCTCTAACACGGTGTTGGGTTAAAAAACAATTGAATAATAGTCCATTACACAGAAGACAAAATGCTGAACATTTCCCTCTCTTACGGTATACTGGTCCGATTTTTGCTGGTGTTTTTTACGCCGATAATAACATAATCGCAGAACACACCTCCATCTGTATTCTAAATTGCAGCAGACACTTTAAGAATTCATAGTGAACAAATGTACATGCACAGTCCGCAGGTTCCAACAGCTAGAAGCATAGAGATAAGAAGAGATTATATACATAGGATCTTCAATTTCAATGAAACGTTTTCGGTGAATTTAAATATAATAATAAAAAAAAAACCAAAACACATCAACTGAAAATATAGTAAAACAACAATGTAAAAATGGTTGAATATTTAACGTTCTAACTTATTGTCTCGTCTCCATTTATAAAGAAAAGTAGTAAGAAAATTCCAGAAATATATATTTTCCAAAATCAAACCAAAATTACTTACTCTTCTTAAGCAAAAAAAAAAAGTTTTCTATAGTATTGGCACCGATGTTAGAGAGATGACATAGCCAAGGCATCCAGTTTACTTACTCAACCCATCTTTTCTTAGACAATCATACAGAAAAAAATTAAACTGATTCAATCGTGTCCGTTTAGTGAAATACATTTACATTTAACATTGTCGTTCCATTACACAAATTAAATTACTGCGAAGTATAAGTAAATGATGGTAGAGAGGTGTGCTTTTCAGAAGTTGGCGGAATGAAGTTAAAGCCACCCTCAGATTAAAACGCCCTTTACGTGTTTTACTGCCACAAGTATATATTCACGCCAACGAACAAGAGGCCATGAATCTACGTTTGCCTTAGGGAGAAAGTTTTAATTATGGTGACTATATTTCCCCCTTCGTGTTTTTTTAATTTTATTTTTTATTCATCTGCCTTGTTGATTTTGTAGTTTATTTTCTGAGATCCTTGGGGCCCGAGTGAAGTTACACAGAAAAGCCGGCACTTCCCGAGTTATAACTGGATTAATAGCTAGAAGTTTTCCTCAAATCTTCCGGAGGAAATAATGGCTGGATGACTTGTTGCTGATTTCACGCTTTTCTACTCCTCTTCTTGGAAGTTGAGGCTAAGTTAGTGAGCAGTTCAGCAGAGATCCCTCCCCCTCCACTCTCCAAGTGTTGCCTTAAATGTCAACAGTTAGGTAACAAGACAATATCCAGATAGGGGAAGATGTTGATCAATATCAATTCTTTGATATAACTTACTGTAGAAAGTCTACTTGCAATGCGGTCCCAAATAATTCCAATAGATAAACAATATATAATTATAAAATTCAATTCACCATATTGATAGTAGGGAAAATACTTGTACGTTGGTCACTTTTTTTCAATGCTCCATAACCTCTAAAATAGCAATGATTTTTAAAAGTTCAAAATAGAATTTTATTTTTCATGACTTGAAGATACTATGTTAATTTTTAAATTATTTTATCACCAGATTTCGACTATGAAAAAAAAATCATTTTTTAAAGTAATTAATGGCCCAAAGTAATGAAGGCTTTAAGACTTGGTAAAGCAAGTCCTATTTTGCCAGTAAAATATTTTAATTGTCATAGTAAGATGAAATTACACTGGATACATTAATTATTTATGGTTAGATGATCACTGAATGTAACTTACATGGAACTTGGATATTAGATATTATATTATTAGATATTAGATATTATGGAAACTAGAAAGACTAATTGTTAAAAACTGAGGTGAATTAGAACTACAATTAAATGAGAATAAGAGGCGACTTTTATTATATGACTGCTTTTATGTCTGTCATGAACTTTATTTAGTTTAACTTTATTAATGGTTGTACCTTAGACAATTACTTATATCTTGGGATACGAATTGTATATTTGTTGTCATGGAATTATGATTATTATTCAACAATAAATATCACCTATCTACACTGATAAGCTAACTTTTTCATGTCATCCGTTGAAACTCCGTAATATATTACGATTGCAGTCATTGAATAATATTTTATAAACATATTCATAAAAACCATAAATACAGGATTTATTCTCACAAGAGACATATTTTGAAATTATAATAATGTACATTAGGTCAGTCCAAGGTACATTATAAAATAGTTGTCAAAGGTAAAATTACTTTATTTTTTTATTTTATATTTAGCAAAGTCGTAAAGTATTTTGCTTAGAACTTGCCTTCAGAAGAAGCTATAGATATTACTATACATCAATCTACTTATAAGTTTGATTATGTCTATGTACTTTTTTTTATGAATAATTATTATATGAAGTAATGAAAAATTAATTTGTCAATTCTTATCAATATCGTCAAAAAACAGAGCGGGTTTGAGGTACCAAAATCAACTGTAAAGTGTTCTGGCCGTGCAGCGTACTCAATTTTGCCAAAAATCATGGATTTTTCTCGGTGGAATTTCTTATTCTTAGGGTGGTCCAAGATACACGTATTTTCTCTACATAATAAAATATTAATAATATACTTGTAATCAAAAAATGTAGTCGAATAAACTGTTTTGCGGCGATTAAATTATAAATTTGTTGGATTGGTTAAAGAATGAATTATATTTAAAAGGAAACATAAATCTTCCAAAATGAATAAAACACAACATTCATATTTTGCGAAAAATAACACTGTACGATATACAAACTATTTGTTTTCTTCCAAGCAAAATAAATTTAAATAAAATCAAAATTCGAACAAGTTTAAATTTTTTTAAAAGACGAGCCTTTTACATTAAGGGATGGACAAAGTCCTAACGTTTTTAAAAATAAAGTACAGCGTAAAATAATTGGCTCAAAGAAGGACGAGTTGACCGGAGAATTTAAATGGCTACACAACGCCGAATTGCGTGAGCTGCATCCGGTAAGCAAATATTGAGGTGATAGCTTTGCGGTAAATAAAATGGACCTATAAAATTAAAAGAGCTGCATATTTCGGGAAAAAAACAGGATTGGTATGAATATAAGCAAAGACGTGGTAAATACTGAAGACATGGACAGATTGCACAGAATTGAAGAGCGGATTAAGACTTATTTATCATGTTGTACAGTTCTGTGGAAATGGGTTGTCACATCAGAAGGTCCCGATATAGACATTTTGGTGAGTGTAGATGATTTAAATTGAAGTAATTCAAATATTAGAAATGTTGGTATATAACCACTTCGACATAAAAACCGATCAGAATCGTAGAAGAGATACAGAATCATAATACAAACCTGAAAAGACCCTCAAGCGTTTTCATTTTCGATCTCATTTTTATCTCAGAGTGAACTAACTATGCAGGATAGACTAAATTGATGAATGTTCTTAACTGTCCCAGTTATTCTCTTTCACTTAATTAAACAATATTTACAGACATTTCTCTTGGTTTTCATGGTGCTGTATAATACGACTGCAATATTATTCGTTGAATAATATACATAAATATTTGTCATAGACGTTGTTTTATTTAGGTCGCAACAAAATGCTTGTAAAATTAATTCAGATTAGATTTACAATAAATTAAATTAACTTTGCAAGCCCTGATTTTCTTAGGTCAATTTATATTTAATTAATTATAAGTTGTTTTTATTTTCCTACTTATACTAGGTAAGGAAAATATTGCTATCGTGTCAAATTTCTGATATGCTGTTTTCGACGGATCTATACGTTTCAGAGCACCCTGAATACGAAAAACACATATTTAGCTGTTGGTCTGTTTGTCTGTCTGTGCCCAGATTTTTTCGAGAACTAGGCAACCGATTTCGTTGTTTCTTTTTTTTATTTGGAGTGTTTTGACTACTGATTCCTGTGACATAAATTGGGTGCTCCATGCGCAATAGCAGCTGCCAAAATAATAAAAAACGGCTCTAACGATTTCAATAATGTTCTATCAATTTTTGTATATAGACTAAATTCCCGAAAAAAATTCAGGAAAAAAAGTTATAAAGAAAAGAAAAATGTTATGAGGCCTAACTCCCTAAGTATATATTATGCGTTAAAATTTATAATAAAACTTTTGAATGTTAATTAAATTACCAACAAAACAAAAAAAAAACATCGGAATCGAACCAGTATTATCAATGATACAGCTTATTCTTGATTTTATACATTTTTTAATTTATTACTTTCCTACCTATACTAGATAAGGAAAGTATTGCAATCGGGTCAAATTTCCGACATTCGGTTTTCGACGGATCTATATGTTTCCCAGTCCCCTGAGTCTAAAAAAACACATTTTTAGCCATTAGTCAGTCTGTCTCGTTTGAAAGGTAGTAAAATTCCCTACAAAGCCATATAAAAATCGTTCATTTTGGACAACTATTAACGAAGTTACAGCTATTCAATTTCCAATGTAAGATTACGGTTTCATATCCTGGTGTCAGAAAGGGGTGAATGAGAGAATAAAGATGACTAAGTGAAAGTAAGAAAATCTGTTGCCCGCATCACACAATCTTCACTATTTCCTCTACTTTTAACAGAAATTATTGTTTGACAATACTAAGCTATGGCAAAAAGTTTTTGATCATCAATATTAGGAAGTATTGAAATTTTTACACTGATCTACCTTAAGCCGGTTTACATTGCTTTAGTTTATCAAATAAATCGTTATCAAATCTTATGTTTGATCAATTTTCAGGAAAATGTATCTAGTTCAATTCATTTTTGTTTCTTCATGAACATATGTAAAGATATAACAAATTTTCTGAAATAGGTAGGAAAGTCGTGTGAGTGGACACACCAGATATTTTTTTTCTTTTGGCATTACATACCCTGTAGATTTTTTGTAGCCTGTATCAGCCTTCTCCATCTCTGCCTATCTTGGGCTATTTCTTTCCAGTTATCTGCAGCTCTACAAAATGTTTATTGGTTCAATCTGTCCATTTGGTTTACGGTCTTCTATTACTATCTTTTGGTCTCCTATTACCGTGGCATTCATTATTGTGTTAAGGCTCCCAGATGAATTGCTTCGAGCTAAACGGCTCGCCCATCTTAACCTCCTTGTTTTCGAATCACGAGATACTGATTGACTAGTTTCTGTATTCCGATTTCGTTGTTTCTTTTTTTATTTGGAGTGTTTTGACTACTGATTCCTGTGACATAAATTGGGTGCTCCATGAGCAACAGCAGCTGCCAAATTAATAAAAAACGGCTCTAACGATTTTAACGAAACTTTTCTATAATGTTCTAATAATTGTCCTTTCAATTTTCGAACATGGATTAAATTCCCTAAAAAATTCAGGAAAAAATTTATGAAGAAAAAAAATGTTTTGGGGCCTAACTCGCTAAGTATTGCTATGTATTGAACATAGCAAATAAGGTTTAAAATTATTATTTAGTGCAGAAAACAAAGGTGAACGAAATCGACTTCTGACATCAGAAACATCTTCAAGAGTAGACAGCAGGTAAATAAGAACCAACCCTATACCTGGCTCAAGAGAAGGCTCAGAGTAAAAACTAGTGACGGGCTAAGTAACTGGTTCCTTTTAGGGTGTTACCAGTTATTGTGGAGTATTGAATGAAGTTAAGAACCAATGAGAACCATTCTTGTCCCACTCTGAATATTTCTAAAACATCTACCGAGAAGGAAGAAAAGAGGTCTTATGTTGATGTCCGGCCTTGAGCATAGGTCCTCTTATGTTTTCTTCCGGCTTGGGGACTGAAACCTTGGTCCTATATAGACCATGATAATCCTGGCAGAGCTTTGAACCATGACGAGATGATGTAAATCCAAATTTATTTTACCTATTTTGTATTATTAATTTTTATTAAACATTTCTGGGTAATTATCATCAGTTATTAGTAATCATAAGTTATCAGTAATTATCCAGTGGTATCCCGAATAAATTTTAAACACCCTCTAAACGTAGCATTTCAGTATATATTCAATGGTTAAATTTATAATAAGACTTCTTCTATTCTTTCAATGTACTTTTTTTTCTTCTTGTTTTCAGTTTTTTTTTTCTTTTTTTCTTTTAATGTTTTCTTCTTATTTTATTTTTTATCAATTTATATTTTAATTTGTATATAAAATGTATGAATGTAAACATGTAGCCATAATCCTCAATGATCTAGATTGTGTCAGATTGTATTATTTTTCTTCAATTAAAAATTATTTGAAATAATAACCTAGTAGTGTATTATTTTTACAACAGTGTGTTATAACAGTTGGTTGTTTTTAGTTGATAGCACACGTTCTACCTTACACGAATAACTCGATTTTGTCCTAATTAGAAAAGTCCATGTCTTTATAGGTCTAAACTAAGTGGTGATGGAAAAGAAGGAAGCTTTTGATAGATCAACTATTCGAGACAGGACTGTAATTCCCAGGTATGTATGTCCATTGTATGTTTTTACCATATTTTAAAAGATAAATATTTAAAATATAAAAAGATATTTGTTATCAAGAATGTAATCTCTGAGGTCTCAAGTGCTATCCCGTAACCCCTGAATAATGATAATTCCGACACTGAATCCGATGTTTCGAAAGTACGGAATGGTAGGAGCCAGGTACCCAAGTGTATCATTGTCCAGTGATTTATGCGCGGTTGTTTCACAATAAGCGTTGTCCCGCGGGGCTAATGTAACCAATGACTAGCCAACCGTTAAAAGGAGCTTAACCCCTAACAAGGACCGAAGGCAGAATGGGCAAATCTAATTCGGAGCGGTATGGGATCGCTAGGAGCAGCCGCATGTAGTCCAGTAGTATCCATCACAGCCCCGACGAACTTGTATTGCGGCGCCTGCTCTTATTGGCGAGAAGTTGCAAAATCAGTTATTTCTTACACTGAATACTTTTTATTTATTTTGTCATGTTGAAAAACACTTAATAGATGTTTTAAATCGTCTATTTAAATAGAACAGACGAAATTATTTAACCTCAACTCTTGACTTACAGGTACAGAACAGTTAAATTACCAACGTTTCGACAATTAAGGGATCATCAGGACAGAAAATCAAGATCAAATATACGTAGCAATAAATAAAAAAATATGGTGCGCGCAACACACAACTTTCACTTACCGATCTACTTTGAATATAAATTATTTTCTGGCAATGCTGAGTTATTATACAATTTTTTGAAGTGCATTTTAAACGGAGCTAAAGCTTAAAGCTTACAGATAACAAGTCATTAAGACCATTATAATTACAAAATGTCTATTGAATATATCGACGACAGGCAATAAAAATCTATTCACTCTATCTGCTTTTATAAACCACACAACTTTATTTGCTTTTATAAACCACACAACTTCATTTGCTTTTATAAACCACAGAATGACTAACTCCAATTTCAACAATTTTGAGTGATGTCATTTTAGTGATATTTTGAGTTGAAAAAGTTATCTATGCAGACAATGAGTAAGTTGATTCCAGAGGTGGTGATTACAGTGTTGAAAGATAGAACTGAGAATAAAAGTATAAATTTAGGTACTACTTTCTTATGAAAGATGTTCTTAGGAAAGACACTTTATTAAATATCTGTAGAAAAAAGGTTTTTTAGTCTCAACACTTAAAAAAATAAATATTAAATTTATCCAAATTTTCACCTCTTCAGGGAAAAAAGCTAGAGACCATATCTTTCCTTCTAATTATCCGATTTTAAAGATTTTTTTTTTGTTTTATAGGAAATTCCATAAACTTTTAAAAAAACATAATAAAAAACCAAAACACACACCGAGTTTGATCAAAATCGTTAGAGTCGTTTTTGAGAAAATTGTAAAAATGTGTCTCAGCGTTCCTATAAAGTGGCACTTCCGGTTAGCTGATTTTAACGAAAAAGTTGCTGTCACATCCGGCCCATATACAAACCTTAAATACTTAATATCAGTACCTTAAATACTTTTCGTTTAGGAGCTAGACTGTTAATAACACACACACACACACAGACCATTTTGCGACACTTGGTTATTTGAACTCAGGGGACCTCAAAACATTTATTTCCGTTGAAAACTGAGATTCGAAAATTTTCACGATCGCAATACTTACCCTTACGTAAGTGAAAGTAAAAATATTTTTAAATCGCCATATCTCTACCAATAGTGCTTTGATTTCGATGAAAGTTCTTTCATTTTTTAGGCAATTTAAATATCTTAGAAACATTTTATCACAATATCGACAAAAAAGCGTATACTTTTTGAGTTATTCGGAATTTAATTTTAACATCCCTCGTAACTTTTTTTCCAACTTGTTTTCGTTGAAGTATGTTATGTAGATAAATTTAAATGGTATCGAGAAGATGACTTTAGCGAAGTTTCAGTGAAATCGGTACATTCGTTTAGGCGCTACAGTCTGTAGGAACGCAGGTTTTTCTGCATTTTTATTTTTTTTTCTCCTTTATTAACTTATCAAATTCTTTCAAAAGTTATATGTAGCATTTTTTCGTAACTCTGAATAATGCGAAATGGTTAACTTTTTAAAATAAACCTTATTAAAATATTTTTAAAATATTAAAGGTACTTTAGAGGAAGATATATATGAACATTGGGCATTTAAGCCCTGTAAAGTGACATCAACGGGGATAAAGACCACTTAATTATACAATGATACACCGAGTTTGATAAAAATCGTTAGAGTCGTTTTTGTGAGAATTGTAAAAATGTTTTTCAGCGTTCATATAAAGTGGCTCTTCCAGTTAGCCGATTTTAACGAAAAAGTTGCTGTCACATCCGGCCCATATACAAACTTTAAATACTTAATATCAGTTTCGTTCTACTTTTCGTTTATGAGCTAGACTGTTAACACACACACACACACACACACACAGACCATTTTGCGACACGTGGTTATTTGAACTCAGGGGACCTCAAAACATGTATTTCCGTTGAAAACTGTGATTCGAAAATTTTCACGATCGCAATACTTACCCTTACTATATATTACATATATACGTAAGTTAAAGTAAAAATATACTACCAACATCCCACATAGTCAGCAAAATACATATTGAAGGGAACAGAAGGTTGCATGAACAGATTCGATAAAGGTTATACTAAACAACTGATTAGAAGGGATGAAAAGGGAAAAAAGAATAAGCATAAAAAACATATAATAATATGAAAATGTGTTAACTAAATTAAATCAAATCTTACAAGTAGTATTGTTTTTAAAGATGTTAAGGGTCAATCGAAAGCCTTGCCGTAGTCAATTCTTAGGGAAAGTTTACAAAACCAGTACTAATTTCATTGATGAATTTCATAGCTATTATTGTGATTTGAACAGCCTGGTGGATTCCATCGGAAGGTAACTTCTGATAGTTTTACAAATGCACGAACCATAAAAAAAAATTAAGTAACGAAATAATTAAATTATTAAATTTCAAAATAGAAATAAATATAGAAAGTATGTAAAATTAATTTAATGATAATAATAATAATAATAATACTTTATTTATTCTGGGACGCGTCCTTTTAGATAATACAGAAAGACATAAATATGGGCTAAGGAGCCTTAGAGATACATAAAAAAAAATACAGAGTAATTAAACAGTTATAGCAAAAAAAAGAAAAACTATAAGTTATTTTATAATTTTAATCAGTTAATAATAAAAAAATGAAAAAAAAATGATGAAGTAAAAATAATGAACTAATAATTTATATGCATATTTAAATTAGTATCTATTTACAGTTTCATGGGGACTGGATGGATAAGAAATGATTGAACAAGCGGAATTTAAAGGTAGGAGGGTACTAGATTGACGAATATGAGAAGGGAAAGAGTTCCAAAGGGATGAGGATTGGATAATGAAAGATCTTTCGAAACCAGAGGTTCGGTGGGTTCTTATGTATATATCAGAAGACCGGGATCGAACAGAGGATTTGAATTGAAGGAGCTCAGAATGTATGAAGGACGGTGGGATAATGATATAGTCAATTGAGAAATAAAACCTTGTCGATCCCTCGAACCCAAAAAGCCGAAGGAACTGCTGAGCTATCGAACGAGCTGAACTCCATCCATTGTTTCCATCGATGTGTTTTGGAATTTAATAATTCCTTCGTGTATTTCCGATGAGCTCAGCGCTGAGTTTAGGAATATGACCGTCCTATCATATTATTAAATTAGGCGGCAATAATAGTATTAACTGACAAAAATTCTGTTCAATCATCTTAATTTTTTACGTTGCCAAGCTTCTTTAGGGTCATAATCGTGTTTTAGGAACGTTTTGTGATTTATTGCTTATAACTATAATAATGAGAATTTTATTACATGCTACGAGTTGAGACATGTGATAGATCTCAGATTCTCAGGTCCATGTATGTATTTAATTCAGTACAGTAATAAATCTATTCCTAAATTTAAAATATATATATTTAAAATATCTAAAAAATTAAATATTATTTTTATATTTATGGAGATATAGGAGTCATTCGATTTGATATAAATATGTATGTATAGAAATGTGCTTATTCTGAGTCAACAGCCTCATAATACTGAAAGGCTGGATTGAAAACGTAATGGTAATTTAGAAGGACTGAAATGACATTAAAATAAGGAATAAAATGAGATTGCGATGAATGACATATTGCAGGCTAGAAATCAGGGCATCGCTTCTTTTTTTTACTCTTACACATTTAGTTTATTTCCATCGGAGTTTGGGAAATATATTTATAAAAAATATTTTTTCTGGATCCTTTGGGGCCTTAACTATCCATAATAGAGAGCGGTAGAGAAGATATAAAAGAGACGAGACGAGCGGCGATAACAGGTAGCTAGTCCCTGGATTTATAGAGAGCTCCGAACGGATCCTACGTGCGCTCCCAGACGTGACCGCCTACAGACAAATCCCTGCGCCATCGATCTGTAGCCACGGCCTCTCGATATAATGTGCTTACCTTATCCTTATACCACACCTGGGTCGCCGAGGAGCAGGCCTCCAGAGTCCTGGAGCACTCCCGCAGGGAACCTTCATGTATAACTGCATGTCTTCTTCGTTGGGTAAAGAATCGCAGGCAATGAAGACTCTAAAGGTTTTTTGTTCAAATGGTTGTAAAAATGGACTTCTTAATTGAAATGTAATTGTGTGGGTTCACTTCAAATTAATTTCACGTCTCCTACTAGAGTAAAACAGCAATATTATGATCAAGATAGGTCTCCCAACAAGAATGTAACTGCAACACTGATTTTTACTGTGGGTCATGGGGGTAAAATACCAAAAAATAGTAGAAAGGATAAAGGAAGTCAGAAAGGAGCTCTAAAGAAAGGTATAAATAATATTCTTATATGATATTCTTATTCCTTGATAGTGATATGAAGTTCGTGAAGAAAGTTACTTTTGTGGTTATTTGTTAAGTCTTGAAAAATGGCCAGTTGTATTCTGTGAGGGTTATAGATAACCAGTCCTACACTACCAGAGATAGCCTTGTCCGGGTTGAGAGAATCGTCAATACATTCTATCGTCGGCAGAATTTAGTAAGCTACACTGTTTAAATAAGGATACAATAATATTATTATTTGTTACGGATTGATCCCATTGTGTAACTGATGGGTAAAACTCGAAACTTTCCTTTAGTCATTGTCACGTGAAAATCTTTTGAAAGATTTTTTTTTATTATTACTTTTATGATATTTAAAACTGTATAAAAAAAATACATCTAGTAAATTCGTACATGAATATAATGATGTCAAACACTTGTCGATAAACTACCCAATGGCAGCACTCTAATAATATGTCTACATTAGTAGATCACGGGACCATCTTCTTACGCCTCGGAGCGTTATCAGGAATTGAAGATGAAGCAAGTTTAGAAACGAGAGGGTTGGGATGGTTATGCAGTTTGTTATCGAAGGATAGATATCTGGATTGGGCCAAATCAGATACATAAGGAACATTAGGAACATTGTGGATGATTTTATTTGTAACAAAGTAAGGAACATTGTTGAAAGATATAGAAACAGGTTTGGAGTTCCAGAAAGCTTAAACATCCCCCAAAAGTTCTCAATTAATTATAATTTCACAATATGTTCAAGGAACCTCTCAAAGGTCTTCTATTAATACACCGACTAACCAGAACTGATTAAATCAAACTGAATCCGAGTTGGGTTGGAGCCCAAGTAGGAACAGGTGGTTAGGAGCTGTAGTAAGCCATTGGCTGTGCCTCCTTCCAATCAATCTTACTTATGTTTTCGATACCTGATCAGCTACTGACCAATTGAAAAAGAAAGAGCAGTTTCACTTAACACGTTCGCTGCGATGTAATTCCTTTAATATCATTATCGGGAACAAAATGTTTTGTACGATATGTTTAAACAAATTATTTTCCCTATTGATGTAAGTTATATATTTAAATTATTGACCTTCTTTAACAAAAACGATTTGACGTTTGACGTGAACGTTCACAGATTATACAGAGTGTTTCGATTGTTAAGTAGAGGGAGATATTTAAAAGATTGATAGTAGACATCAAGATCTACAAAAAAAAGTGAATACGAACAATTTCCCAATTTCCAGCAGAAAACTAGGAAATTTAATGTTAATGTTTTTTGAAGCGAGTCACGTTTTTTGTTCAATAGTATGCGAAAACTCATCTTAAGTTGTTTAAAGAAATAATGTGATTTTATATCTAGTCGCCTAAAAGTACCCGTGTTTTCAGCAAAAATAGCTACAATTAACTTTTTCAAAGTTTTTATTTAAGGGCTTTTTATGTTATGTGACGTATTTTAATAAACATAGTTGCCTCAAAACATATTAATTATAACCGAAATTAACGGAAATGTTTTCATATGAGGTTGTTATGAAATTGTGTTTTTCCTCTGATTTCTGTCATTAGAATTGATACGTATTCATAATTGACAAACTTAATGTTCCTAGCCCTAATATTTACGTTTTAATAAAAATAATTGAAGTAATCGTTGTTTCTTTATTTTAAACGTAAATTTTAGTGAGAAATATTAGGTTTGTCACTTATAAACACTAATCAATGACAGAAATCTTGGAGAAAAACACAATTCCATAACCACTTTACATGATATTTGAAAAATTATTATTTTTTAATTTTAATATTTATAAATAAAATGTGTTAGACAATTATATTTATTAAAATTCATCCCATATTACGAAAAAAACATGAAATAAAAGCTTTGTAACAGTTGATTGTAGTCATGTTTCCAGAAAAAACGGGTACATTAAGGTGACTGGATAGGAAATCACATTGTTTCCTTACATAACTTTAGGTGAATCTAAAAAAAATCCGCAATAAACCTGTAACTTGTTTAATATAGACCTAAAGCTTATTAAACGAGGGTGTTTTTGTAAAAGTGGGGTAAATATAGTACAGTTAAAAGGTGATTACAAAAAATTCACAAATAATTCATACGTTTTTTTAACGAAACTTAGCTTAGTTTTTGTCCCAATAGTCCTTTTTAAATAGTTTTAACAATGACAAACTCTATTTTTTTTAATTATTAAAGGAAGCTAGTCGACTATTCTACATATCATGGGTGGTAAATATTCAGGACGCAGTCTTTTTTTAAAAAAAATAATTTTTTATTTCCGATAACGCTTCAACCCAAATATGTGGGTCATCTTCAGGGCCTGGTTTGAGCACTAAGGGTGTTCAAGTATTCTATGTTTTATGAAGAGAAGAATAGTTGGGATGGTCAGTCAAAAAGGAAGGCAAAAAATAAATGATAATATTTATTTTTTACATATGCCGACGTTTCGACCTGAAGTTCAGGCCTTCATCAGGGCAAAGAAAATAACCAGATAACAAAGTATGAGAAACATAAGTAGTGATGGTAAAAAAAAAATTAAAAAATTAAAAAAAAAAGAATTAAAAAAATAAAATAAATAAATATAAAGTAAAATGAAATTGTTAGAATAATGACTAAGAACTAAGAGATAAATAATAATAACCGTTACAGAGTGTGGAATGATGAAGTAGGTATAATCAAAAAGGGTGACATAAGTGTTACAATGGGAATCTTAGAATAAAATGTAAAACATAAAAAAGAAATATGAAGTTATATAAGAAATGAAAATAAATAGTAAAATTAAAACATTGAGAATGGAGTAGTAAGATAGAAAATTGAGATATTGTAAAGTCTATCAAGATGTACAGACAATGTATAATATAATAAACAGTTAAAAACAGAGAAAAGGAATGAAAGGAAGGAGGGAAGAAATTGAGAAAGCTGAAATAAAAAAAGTACTACCTGTCTCCTTAAGTGTTGCTGGGAGAATAAAAGTCGTTACAAGGGTAAGTGATAGATATTATCATTTATTTTTTGCCTTCCTTTTTGACTGACCACCCCAACTATTCTTCTCTTCATTATCCACGACAGTCAACCAATTACCAATTATATATTCTATGTTTTTTTTTTAGTTTACTATGGAGTAATGTTTAGTTACTTTAATGAAATATTTCTTATGCTATTCCTTGCTATTCAACAAAAAGTGACTCGCTTAAAAAAGAACAAATCCTTTTTCCTCGAAATTGGGACATTGCTTATATGAACTTTTTTGTAGATCTTGATGTCTACTGTCAATCTTTTAAATATTTCCTTCTACTTACGGTACGTCCTGTATAATGTTAAAACTTCAATCTCATCAAGCGATGTTAAAACATTTCTATCTTAAAAACGCAGTAACAACTCCGTATAAGTTTATATAGTTTATTGTTTTGTTTTTTCCATAAATGAGACATGAAGATCTATAAAGCAGTGAACACTTTTCCGAGAATCCCTAAAGAAGAGGATCAAAATGAAGATGGGGTAGAATTATTGATGGAGCTAGGCTTTGGATGGGAAAGGTTAACCTGCGCCCTCCCCTACAAAGCTAATCTCACTGAGGAATAATTCAAGTAGGCTCAGAAGATGTGACCTTCATTGAATATTCCACTGCCCTTGGGCTGACCTAGCCTTCGTATTCTTTACCCTTCCCGTAATTTATTTTATGTAAGGTTAACATGAAATGAAGCGCTAAATATTTATTTAACAATCACTCATATCATGTATTCCTAATTTTCTCTATATCGTCATCCAAATCGATTCATAATTAAATAGTGTCGATAACGTCAAGAACTTTGCGATTCAATTAGTCAGAATTTTTTTTTTTATTATTTTAATGGAATTTACAAATGTATTACATAGATAATACAATAAGTAAATGAGGAATTTGTAACATGGCATGTACAACATGAAGAGAAACTACCCATTGATAGAACTCAAATTAAAGTTCTATATTAGAAGATCCCGAGGCAATCCTCTTTACAGACGCCTCGGAGGGTTATCAGGGATCGAGGAGGAAGCAAGGTTTGAAACGAGAGGATTCGGATGGTTCTGCAGTTTGTTATGGAAGGAAAGGTTTCTGGATTGGGCCAGATCGGAAACATATGGAACATTAAGGTCTTTATGGATGATTTTATTTGTGACAAAGTAAGGAGCGTTGAGGATTTTACGAAGGATTTTGGATTGTAAGGATTGGATACGAGAGGAATTCGATGGTTTAGTGGAGCCCCAAAGCTCAATTCCGTAAGTCCAAATAGGTCTTATTATTGTCATACATACGAGCCGTTTATAATTGATTGAAAGCTTAGATCGTTTGTCTAGTAAGTGCTGCAGTAGTCGAAAACGTCGGGCGGTTTCTAGTAGTTTCAGTCTGGTATGGGGGTTCCAAGTGAGTCGTTTGTCAAGGTGGAGTCCTAAGTAGCGGATTTGCTCAACAGGAATAAGTGGTGAATTATTGAAGGATACTGTAGGACAAGAGGTCATAGGTTTACGACGGAGGGTAAAGGTGATTTGATGGGATTTGTTGGAATTTATTTTTATTCTCCAATTTTTACACCATTCTTCAAGGCTTGTGATATGTGATTGAAGAGTTTGGGATGCAATTAAAGGATCGTTATTAACTGATAGGATACACGTGTCATCGGCATAGGTGGTGATGACAGTGTTGGATTGGGTTGGGATGTCAGCTGTATAAACTGTGTAAAGGATAGGACCTAGGATACTACCTTGAGGAACACCGGAATATTAGTCAGAATAAAAAAAAAATCTTCTGGGGTTGAGATGCTGACAGTACAATCCAGATAGAATGTAACATTAAGTTAAGTCAACCTAGAGATAGTAAACATTTTTTTTTTTAGAATTGAAGCTGTAAAAACTTTATGTAGATAGGCTTTGGGGTTGAAATCTCCCAACCCAAAATGGTAAAATATAACCATGTTTTATGGAGAAAAAAATTATGTCTTAAAGTACTATTGTTCTTGTAATTAATTACATTTAAAAGGACTTTAGTAATCTCTTAAACGCCATTTCATATAGGTAGTTAGTTTCTTTATTTTTTTCCAAAGTAATTATCGTTGTTTTTATATTTCACAAAACAATATTTCAGAAACGGATCATTCGATTTGGCTCAAAATTGGAAAAAAGGTAGGTATTTGTGAAATAATAATATCTGTCCATTGCTTTCTGTTATATATGAGCTAACGTTTTTTCCTTGATACGTCTATATCTCTAAAACCGCAAGTTCAATTTGGCTCAAATTTTGAGGAAATATAGAAATTGGTAAACGTAAAATGAAGTAGGCATCAATTTTATCAAATTCTATCTACTACTCCACAAAAGATTTCTTGTAATTTTCAATACATTTAAAGTAATTTCTACTCTGAGTTTGTAAAAAAAAAACAACGTCTTATTTGTGATTGTGTTTATTTCCATTGAAGTTCAGCTAGTTCGTCTTGGTCTCGATTTCTTCCTTAAAAATCTATGTTATGTGAACTTCACCAATATCTTTATATTTTCTAGCTTAAAGAGTTTTGTTCTCACTGAATTAAAGTATTGGTCTCATTAACACCAAACAAACAACAAGTTGAATTTATCCTTTGGATTTTATAGTGCCATGTATTTCGAGTGAAAGTATATATCACTACTACTAGTGCAAAGATCGTATGTAAACATTTTCAACTTTTATTTTATTAGTGCTATAGGTGACATTTTGTAGTCTGCAACTGATTAAAGTTGTCTGCCACTATGGAAAATAGCAGATGGCAGTAAAATATGAAATTATACTAAAAAGTATAAAGAAATAATGAGTTTTTATGCACTCTAGCAAAACAATAAATTTTTACATAATACCTTATGTAACTTAACAGTAGTGAAATGCAAGTTCAGTATGCATTTTTACTTTCCTACCTATAATAGGTAAGGAAAGTATTGCAATATGGTCAAATTTCCGATATGCGGTTTTCGACGGATCTATACGTTTTAGAGCCTCCTGATTGCGAAAACGCATTTTTAGCGATTGGTATGTCTGTGCCAAGATTTTCTCGGGAACTACAGAACCGATTTTGTTGTTTCTTTTTTATTTTGTAAGATTTTGACTACTGATGCCTGTGACAGAAAGTCGGTGCTCCATGCGCAATAACATGTTTTTCTATGGACTGTAGCGCGAAAACGGCTCTAATGATTTTGATGAAACTTTCTTATAATGTTATAATAATTGTCCTTTCAATTTTCGTATATGGACTAAATTGCCGAGAAAAACTTTCTAAAGAAAAGAAAAATATTATGGGGCCTAACTCTCTAAGTATATATTATACGCTAAAATTTATAGTAAAACTTTTGAAAGGTAACTAAATTACCAACAAAACAAAAAAAACAAAAAAAAAAACATCGGAATCGAACCATTAAACTGAACGTCGTTTAGCCTGTTTTTTGAAAGGTGATGAAATTCCCTACAAAACTATATAAATCGTTCATTTTGACAGCTATTCAATTTTCAACGTAAGATTACGGGTTCATATCCTGGTGTCGGAAAGAGGTGAATGAGAAAAATAATATGTCTAAGTGAAAGTAAGGAAATCTGTTGCCCGCATCAAGGGCCTGAACTTCGGGCAGAAACGTCGGCAAATGTAAAAATAAATATAATTATTTATTTTTGCCATTTTTTATTTGACTGATCACCCCAACAATATTTCTCTTCCATTATTTCTTTATGATTTACCAGTATAATTTCATATTTTATCCGCCTCTGCTATTTTTCAGAGTAGCGGAATACTTATAGCAATTGCAGACTACAAAATCACAAATATAATAAAAAGGGAAAACTTTACATACAGCCTTTTGCACTATAAGTTCCGACATATCATAACAAATACAAAATAAAATTATTAACGGTTGAATCGATACATACATATAATATATTCCTACCATCAAAAATTTGTATGCGTATCTATCACACTTTTGAAAAGCCAAATTTAAATACAAGAAATCTTTTCAAACATCAAATTATTATAAATTTTCACTTGAGCTAAAACAGTTAGGTTTTCAGTACGGAATGAAATTTATATAGTGGCAATGAGTATTCCTAATTGATATTATACGATTGGATTATTCTGTTTGAATCAGAGGAGTAACGAATGAGATTGGAAATTAATTAAATTTCCACAATGACAATTACTTAGAGATTGGGAATTACCGGGAGCGGATATTATCTAATGCCGTAATTGGGGAGGTATCAATCAGACTTAGGAAGTGCGTTGTGTTTAGCGTTGATTGGTTGTCGGCTGGAATAATGGCAGCCAATCAGAGGAGCCCCTGGGAGCGACGTGTTCTCTCCATCTCCTTCTTTCTCCTCCACAGCCCTTCATTAGTATCTACGTGAGCCTCCTCACCTCGTAGCGGTCCTTGATCCAGATATCTATCTTTAATGTCTTTATCTATACAACGCTGTAATTATAAATGATTCCGTATAATTATTCTATTAGGGTAATACATATAGATAATTTCAACATGGACTAACAAGATGATTTAGGAATCAGTCAGAATACTCTAAAGTAACATATATTTTTGCATTGCTCAAGGTAAGTTGTAATTTGTAAGAAACATAAGATATGTTCAAATTGAAAAAAAAACAATGAAAAAAAATAATTTGTTTTCTTGTTTTCTGAAAATCTTTCCAATTAATTACTTTTATTTGTATTTGACCCTTCCATAATTTCTGAATCTTGAAGCGTTGTTACTGATTAAAAACAGTCTTAAAAAAAATAAATTGATTTATTTTTTTGGACTTTTTTGGAAATCTTCCAATTCTTCCCTTATATAATTCCTGCTATAAGAAATTAGAATCCTTAATTCTCCTTTCCATGTCAAAAATCCAACTATAGATAAATACCTCAATGTTCCCTTTGTCGGAGAGTTGAATCAAATCAGATATTGCTCTTCCAATATATGATCGTTCGTCAATCCGAAAAGAATATGTCCAAGAAACTTCCTAAATTAATCTAATCGTTGAAGTGCTACCAATGGTTAGATTATTCAGAAGTTCCTATCATATTTTATATTCTTGTAACTAAATTACTTAATGTTAAAATCAAATAAGGAAGAATAATTCCAATGCAGGAAGGATATCGAATTAAATGGCGAATTGAAATTTTACGAATATCCCACTCACAGAATAAAAAAAAATACCCAATTGACAGGCGCTTAGTTTTATTAATATTTAAAAATAACGAATTTTCTATTAGTATCCTTGTCAAAATTCATTGAAACGGAATTAGCTGATATGGGAGCGGTCATGGAGAAGAAATATCTCGGAATTGAAGGGTGTCACTCACAGCGTCCACTCCCTCTATAAAATAATAATTCATATTCGTCCGCAAGTTTGTTTTTTTGTGTTAATTTTTCTATACGGGAACTACTTCAAAGAATTTTCCAGTTTCCCTATCCACTCCAATGATGATATGTTGGCCACATATAATCCAAAATACTATTATATCTTTGTGGAGAATCATTCAAATACGTTTTCTTTCATCTAACGCAGCTGTTATTATAATTTAAAATTTTTAATTACCTGAGGTTGGAGAAGTTTATAAAGCAGAGGAGTTTCTACGAATTGAATATTTCACCATATTCTGAAACAACAGAATAAAATACAAGATTAACTAAAAATTACGAGTTTAAATCTCGGTGCCGGTCCTATTAACTCTAGCATTAATCTCTTGTCCTGTAACTTCGCCCGGGAAAAATCCCGTATAACCCGTATAGTCAAAATGGGAAGGTAGGGAAGAAAAATAAACCTTAATTATTTTAGAGTTACATGCTAACTAATAATGAATGTGTGAGGTGAGTGAGTAAGACATTAGAATGAAAATTTTCGAGCTCAATTCAAATCACGGTCTGAAAGAAACTTTATTCTCATGTATCAGCAGTGAATCGATCCTGATGTTGAAAGACACTTCTGTGGCATACTCAGGCTCCACAAGCTGAGCATTTCTAAATTAGGGATAATAACTTGCGGATGACGAGTGGTCGTCCTCCTTGTATAACCTCTGAACAAAAACCATTACATCAGACCAAATACTAAACCCTAGAACCTTCATGAGTTTTAGTGTTTTTTCCAGCCTTCAGGAGAGCTTTTTTTTTTTTTTGTTAGTGAATAAAATTCTATAGTTTCCTGTTACTATTGCTTAGCTTACTGACGCCAGCAAATATCAGTGATTATGGGCGTTAGTAACTGGAAGGTATAGAATTTTATTCATAAAAAAATGTTATTTGTGATCTCTAAAATGTTGAGTTAGTGTTTTTTTAACGTCAGTTATACAAGAATTCGACATGGCAAAAGTATGATGGTTATTCCAATTATTTACGTATAGTAACTAAGACTGTCAAGTATTGGTAACTATTTTGCCTTAATTTTTATTCAAAAATCGATACCAGTCCTGGTCTTGGTCTTGCAAAGTGCAAGACAAAGATCGATTTTGGGCACAACACTACTGCTGATGCTTCAGAATATATACATTTCCTGCCAGAACCTTGATTCGAGCAATTCCAGTGCCTTACTTATTTATTCTACTCCTAGTTTGTTAATATCGTATATACAATTATATAACAATAAGACCATAATTATTGTTATAACACATTGAACTTCAATTGTATTATATCGAATGCCACCCGTGACATATCCTCTTTATTTCATCAACCCTCAGTTATTATTTTAATGAAATCTCAAATAATGATACATTATAAGGTCACGTGCCAAATTTCGCTCTTTTATCACGTTGTAACAAGACCGTAATGAAATGAGGACGATGATGAAAGGGTCAGCTTTATCAATTAAGAGAGCAATTGAAATTATTGCATTAGAGGCGAGATCATGGAAGGTCGCCTTCTGGCGAAACAATCTACAACATTTGAATTTGCAAAAGAATGGTTTACAATCACTTATTACCGGAGTAATTGAATAGAACCGATGTAGTTTAACCAAGTTCACTCCTGTTATTTCACAATCCTGTCGTTTTCGTATTACATTACAGGGTAATGTGAGTCGGTGTAAGTAGGCCAGGTACTTAAACATTAGTCTAAAAAAAATGGTTACATAGGGATGTCCTTATGGCCTAGTATACTTATCGTTGCAGCAGATAGAATTTTCGAAACCATGTGCAGATCATTAGGCAGATCAGATAATTTACCCCAAGTTTAAACACTTGCGAATTATCTGGCTGTGGATTTGATAGCAAGTTCAGTAGAGGAACACCTCAAAGGCAGATTAGCTAAATAAAAAACGTTTCGATCATGATTTAACCTAGACAAAATTATTACCCTTCAGAAATAATTAGTCACAACCAATCACTTAAGTAACCAAAGGAATAGTTTTATTTAACAAACGGTTGTTTCATTCAAAACAAATAAACGTAAGGAATTAGATCCGAGAATAGATAAAACTTAATCAAAACTCTTATTTTGAAAGAGTCAGATAGGCGTTAATAATATCAATTTAACGATGAAATTCTATACTATAATGCTTTTGCGTAATAACAGTTCTCACAAACGGATGTCAGATCAGGTCACTCCCTGATCCATTAGAGAACAATATCTAATATAGGTATGTCAAAGCAGCGTAGAAAGTTACATTCAAGTATTTTTCTAACGTATTTAATGAGTTAAGCTTTTTTTCCCCTGTTGGATGTATATACCTTGTAGATCTTCTACCACCTTAATCAACTTTCTTCATCACTGCTATCTTGGAAAATTGTTTTATTTCAGATAATTACCGAGAATAGATCAGGAAGTAAGGTAAGAAACGATTGGGCTTTTTAGTTTGGTATGATGTCTATTTTGTGACCATGCGCGACGTATAGGGTATTAAGACCTTTATGGATAATTTTATGTGTGAAGAATAACAACATGCTTAATAAATGATTATGGCAATCTTAACTAGCCATCTCCAGCTCTGAATCCAATGGGCTATTGGTTTCAGTATTTCAACACTAAAAAATCTTTGTTGGTTCGATCTGGCCACCTGGTTTTTGGCCTTCTAAGTGGTCTCTTATCTATTATTGAAGTGTCAATTGTTCACTAGAAGCTTTCTATTTGATTTTTCTGATCTACATACCCTGCCCAATTTAACCTCCTCGCTTTCATACCATTAAATATTGATTGAGCAGTTTCAGTGAGCAGTATGTTCGTTCTCCAATATGTGTTAGTACTAAGATCCAGATTGCTCCGGTTATAGTGCTAAGTATTTTCCTATTAGATTGTTTAATACAGATTTGATATAGGCCAAATTAAGAACCCTTAAAATTATAACTTATGCCAATATTTACTAAAAGTATGATTTGGTGGATCTGAGCAGGCTAGCTCATGAGAAAAACTGACAGTTCGACATGCAAAGCTGCTTAATGGTCTCAGAAACAGACACAGAGGCCGACAATAAAAATTCTGGTCTGTTAAACTGGAGGAGGGGAAAGGATCAGTGTAATACGGAACATTAAATATCAACAAATATCGGCAAATGTTCGGGTGGTTATGTTTTAAATATCCTAATATTCCACGGTGGGGGATTATTTTTTATTTAGAAATGACAGTAATTTATATTAACATATAATTTGATGCATATAGTTATTCTCAAATCAACCAGACCTGAATATTTTAGCCCTGTTCCAAGTATCGCAATATCTAATAAAGCATCCATACCCTTTGTAACATTGACATTTGTATTAGTATTTGGAAGGGTTGCTGAAGATGAGGACCGATAAGTTAGGGGATGACAGTTAGTGTTGTGAGCTTTGCCAATGTTCATTAAACTAGAGCGGGCTGTTTCGATCAACAGTGGCGCTGTGGCTGTTCTGTTAATGAGTGTCGGCCAAATCAGCTGAATGCAATGCAACTAAACAAATTAATCCCAAGCCAAATAGCAGCTGTCTATTGACTTTGCAGTTCCTCTCAAGTTTTCTGTGTTAAACTTACTACACACATTATTGCACTCCTTTTACAATCTAGTTATTTATAAGCAATAAATACGGCTATTTTTTATCTTCCGCGTCAATCTTTTCTTTCGAAATTTGCTATGTTCTGTTGTTTTTTACTTTCCTACCTATACTAGGTAAGAAAAGTATTGCAATCGGGTCAAATTTCCGACATGCGGTTTTCGACGGATCTATACGTTTCAGAGCCCCCTGAGTCAGGAAACCACATTTTTAACCATTGGTCTGTCTGTCTGTCTGTCTGTGCCAAGATTTTCTCGGAAACTACTGAACCGATTTTGTTGCTTCTTTTTTTATTTTGTAGGGGTTTTACTACTGATGCCTGTGACAGAAAATGGGTGCTCCAGGCGCAATCATCCGAAATCACCGTTTAGCCTGTCGTTTGAAAGGTAATGAAATTCCCTACAAAGCCATATAAAAATCGTTCATTTTGGACAACTATTAACGAAGTTACAGCTATTCAATTTCCAATGTAAGATTACGGTTTCAGATCGTGGTGTCATTCATAATTTCTGATATAGGTAGGAAAGTCGTCTGAATGGACACACATGGATATTTTTTTTCTTTTTTCTGTTGACATTACATACCCTGTAGATTTTTTGTAGCCTCTACCAGCCTTCTCCATCTCTGCCTATCTTGGGCTATTTCTTTCCAGTTATCTGCAGCTCTACAAAATGTTTATTTGTTCAATCTGTCCATTTGGTTTACGGTCTTCTATTACTATCTATTGGTTTCCTATTATAGTAATAGGAGGCATTCATTATTGTGTTAAGGCTCCCAGATGCATTGCTTCGAGCTACATTTTTCGCCCATCTGAACCTCCTTGTCTTAGAATGACGAGATTCTGATTGACTAGTTTCTGTAAACAGTTCTTTATTGATCTTTCGCCTCCTGATGCGTTAGCAGTCTGATCCCAGATCGCTCCGATAATCTTAAGGAGGAATCTTCTCTCGAACCATTCAATACTTCTTTCTAGTATGATGGTTAGTGTCCAGGTCTTGTAACCGCAAATCAGAACCAACAGCAATGTCAGCTATGTAATAAAAAATAATTTATCTTCGTCTTTAACTTAACATGGATTGTAACGACAGACTATAATGTAAAAAATATTATTTGGGTTAACAAATTATAACTTAATTGTTAGCGCAGTGGATCCAACACACCAACACAGTATTAACTGCCATTGAATCACCACAAACTAAATTTTAGTCGTTATCCCAAAGTTGCCCTTTTACGCTACGGTTGTTAGTAGAACGATTTTTGATTTTGTGCTTCTTTTTTGATTTTATAGTGTTTTGACTACTGATGGCAGAGTGACACAAATCGGGTGCTATCTTTAGCCGTGAAACTTTTTAATTTTTATTTCGTTTGAAAATTGCGGACAAATATTAACGAAGTTACAGCTATTAAATTCGTATGTAAGATTACTTATTCAAATCCTGTTGCAAGAAAAGTGTAAATGAGAGAAAAAGAAAAGTGAGTGAAAATAAAAAAATCTGGTGTCTGTATCACACAAGTTTCACTTTTCCTACTACTTTTAACAAAAATTGTTCTACGGAAATAAAAAGTTTGATTGACAATATTAGAGAGTATTTATTAAGAAATCGTAGTCAAATCTTATCTTTGATCAATTTTCAGATAAATAAATTTAATTTAATTTTTTTTTGGTCATGTTTTAAAAAATATAAAATATTTTCTGAAATCGGTAGGAAAGTCGTGTGAGCGGACACACCATTTTTTTTTTGTTAATTTTACTATAAAACATTATTGTAAAGTGTTTTGTTTACAATTTTGATATTTTAAGTTTTTTATATTCACAAAAATAGTTAGACAGGATTTTCCTCAACCGTACATTTTTTTCTCCAACTTATTACAGGATCCACTATCCAAATTATGACACTAGCTTATGCCATGAGTTATTAGAGTTTAAAAAAAAATGAATGATTTCAGAATCTGTTTTAGATTTTTACTTGCCCCATAGCAGTACTTGATACCATCCGACGTTTTCGACTACAGCAGCACTTAATAGACAAACGCTCTAAACTTCCAACTATTTACAAAAGACTCATATATATACTATAATAAGGCCTATTTGGAAATACGGGATGGAACTTTGGAGCTCTACTAAATGATCAAATTCCTCTCGTATCCAATCCCTACAATCCAAAATCCGTCGTAAGATCCTCAATGCTCCCTACTTTGTCACAAATAAAATCATCCATAACGACCTTAATGTAGCATATGTTTCCGATTTAGCTCAATCAAGATACCTATCCTTCTATAATAAACTTCTAAACCATCCGAACCCTCTTGTTTCCAACCTTGCTTCCTCTTCTATTCCTGATAAATCTACGAGGCGTCTGAAAAGAAGATGGGCTTGGGTCCTTCTAATATAGAAATATAATTGGATTGCTACCACTGGGTAGTTTCTCTCCATGTTGTACATGCCATGTTACTTATTTCATATTTGCTTGTTGTATTTATTTATCATATAATTACAGTTGTAAATTTCAATAATAAAAAAAAATATTTTTATATTTTTTTTCTTTTTAACAAAGCGAAGATTCTATCTATACAATCATAATGAGAGAAAACACGGAACATGCTTAGAATTGTATAATAGCAGTTGTAATGGCAACTCTCTTATCGAGAAAGAGGAAACCATTTATCTACAACATAAATATCGGAATACAGCCAATAGATAAAAATAAATTCTCGATTACTGGCGAGTTTAGACCCAGTTTCCAACTGATAGAGCCTACCTCCTTTTCATTTCTCTTTGTATTATTCATCGATATACCCAATTATATAGTGATTAATCGCACTTGTAAATATCACTCGGGATCATTAATATGTTTTATATATATCAGAAAGAGATTCACTAAAGATTAGAGACCTGTATTTACCTGATATGTTATACAGAAATAAAGTTATAAATGTCAGATTCTTATCATTTATTTTTTATTTCTTAATTATATTTATAACTGCATTAAAGAAATACAATTAGTAAATTTTAACATGTGGATATAATGATGTGAAAACACTTGTTGAGATACTACCCAATGGTAGCACTCTAATGATACGTCTACATTAGGAGATCACCTGGCCATCTTCTTTTTAGACCCCGCGAAGGTTTATCAGGAATTGAAGAGGAAGCAAGATTAGAAACAAGAGGGTTGGGATGATTCTGAAGTTCATTATGGAAGTAAGGGTATCTGAATGGGACCAAAAACATATAGGAAACATTAAGTTCATTATGGATGGTTTTATTTGTAGCAAAGTAGGAAGCATTGAGGATTTTACGAAGGATTTTGGACTGTAATGGTTGGATACGAGAGAAATTCGATGCTTTAGCGGAGCCCCATAGCTCAACTCCGTAAGTCCAAATAGGCCTTATTATGGTCATGTATATGAGTATTTTTAATTAATGGAAGTTTAGAGCGTTTGTCTAGTAAGTGGTGAAATAATCGGAAAAGTCGAGCGGTTTCTTGTCGTTTCAATCTGGCATATAAATTATCATTGGCTCAAGAAATGACATCGATATAATCAAATTTAAAAACATAGCTAAAGGAATATTTCGAATGTATCCCTTTTAGAATTTTACACCAATCATATTTTACTATATTTGTTATAGTTTATCTTAAAATTAAGAAATTATATGGCAAAGGAATAAAACGATGTCTGTGTCTTTTTTAAATTAAATTTTCCTCGCTTTCATAGCATTTCTAAGTGGGAGTGTTTTATTTTTAAACAACAAATTCCAAGCCATAACACATGTTATCTGCATAATAATCCTTTTTAAGTTATAAATAATAAGAAAAAAATTAATACAATTAAAGAAGAAAGCATAAAGACAGAGCAAAACGAAAATCTAATCTGAATAAAATAAACATATAAAAATTGAAACAACACTAAACGAGAGATGGTGGGAGGGGAAGTATGAGTAGTGTATGAAAGTTTTTGTTTTTCTTTTAGTTTCTTATTCTCAATTTAATTATTTTTTATTCTTATTTTTTGAGAATTTGTTTAATTCCTTTCTGTATTTAACACGGCTCCTAAACGGAATTTTGAGGTCTCCTGCGTCAAAATGACCGAGTCCCGCAAAATTATTTGTGTGTGTGTATGAACGAGGTGAACAGCCTAGTTCAAAAACGAAACGTCGTATGAAACTGAAATTGAGTATTATAGACCTGGGATATTATAGCAACATTTTCGGAAAACCGGAAGTGGTTCATTATATCATCGATTTAACACATTTTAACGATTTTTTCAAAAACGGCTCTCTCGATTTTTATTAAACTCAGTATATCAATGAGGATTCATCAAGCAGTTAATAATATAATGTGGGTTTTATTCTCATTGATGTTCTCTAACAGGGCTTAAATGGCTAAGCTTCCTCTAAGGTACCTTTAATTTTGTTTTTATTTGAACTTATTAACGATTTCACATTAACCATTGATATAAAAAACATTTAAATATAAAATATGAAAGAATTTCATAATTAACTAAAGGAGAAATAAGATATCGTAACTGATAATAGATGTAATGGAGGAACCAAAGGAATACTTTCCTAAACTAAAGGGATATTTTCCAGTGGAAATAGCTCATCGCTAATTAAATATAATATTTGTAATATGAAGCTTCACCAGTTGTGTGTGTTGAACATATTCTGATAATAATAATATATTGAATATGCCTACCTGTTTCGCTCATCTCGCTTACGACCAGAATGATTTAGGGAGAAGTATAGCTCACTAATGTGAGGATTCTCATTGGGATATACTAGCACATATTTAATTCTTTCATTCAATAGATCAGAAAATCGCGCATAATATCACTTCCTCGATGACATAACAGATAAAGTGACCGGAGAACGATCTTAGCTAGCCACAGTCCGAAGAGTAAGCTGTCTTAACAACCCGAGGCACGATTATTACTGATGTTATGTACGGCAACGGAATCGTGACGTATCCCCTTACCATACCAAACGGCGACATCACGTTCCAGAAAATGAACGTACGGAAAGAAATTGTTTCTTCGTTTTCTTAATTATCACCTTAGATAGCTATTGTTCAGGGGTCATCCCTAAAACAAACACAAAAAAAGGAAAGCATATTTATAAATAGGGCAAACACACCAGTTGTGGACAGGGGGCCTAGTGATGGACAGGTTGGACTTTAAATGTAAATAATGAGCTTCCTTGTTGATTTAAAGGTTTCAATTTTTTTTTAGGTTGAAGAACAATGCCCTCTATTGACAACTGTATAAACAAAGTTCTCAAAAGAAAAATGCCTATTATTTGTTTTACTTTCCTACTTATGCTAGGTAAGGAAAGTATTTCTATCGGGTCAAATTTCCGATATGCGGTTTTTGACAGATCTATACGTTTCAGAGCCTTCTGAGTCCGAAAAACACCCTTTAGCCAGTTTTTTTTAAAGGTAATTAACTTCCCTACCAAACTATATAAAAATCGTTCATTTCGGACAACTATTAACGAAGTTACAGCTATTAAATTTCCAATGTAAGATTAGGGTACATATCCTGGTGTCAGAAAAGGATGAATGAGAGAAAAAAGATAACTTAGTGAAAGTAAGAAAATCTGTTGCCTGCTTCACTATTACTGCTACTTTTTACAGGAATTATTGTTTGACAAAAAGTTTTTGATCAGCAATATTAGAGGGTATTGAAATGTTTACACTGATCTACCTTAAGTCGGTTTACATTGCTTTAGTTTATCAAATACATCGTACTAAAATCTGTTCATTAATCAATTTTCAGAATAATAAATCTAATTCAATTCTTTTTTGTTTTTTTATGGACATATGTAAAGATATAAAAACTTTTCTGAAACAGCTGGGAAAGTCGTGTGAGTGGACACACTACATTTGTTGTATAGTGCTCTTGAGATCAGTGTGTTTCATACCTTCCTAAGAATTTTGTTAAGAGTAAGTTGAAAATTTATCATTTATTACCTTTATCGTTGTCTTTATAGTTAAATAAAGATTTTATAATATTTCTGAGGTATGTCTATAACCGGTACCGACACCCTGTGCATTACTAGAACAATTGAATTTCGGGGTGTCCATCACTCAAATGGATATCATTTCTGCATCACTGAATATTGTTTTCTATTGTAAATTGTTAAATAGAAAAAGGAGAATCTAGAGATTTTAAATGTTCAACGGGGAAGTTTTATAACTATAATAATTACGGCGGCATAAGCCAAAAAAAAAAATTCTTTAGCTTTGTTCATCACTAGAGCTCTTACTCTAATTCTGGTCTTCAACGCCATTTTATAGACCTCCATTTTTATGTCAATTATTCCTACACAATTAAGCGATGGCTACAGTGAAGAGTGCACATTTATATCTTACCAAACATTGTTAAAGAACTATGATGGTCTTACACCGAAGTAAAACAACATGCTGGAGGAAGTATGGAATAAAGGAAGAAGCCAAGAAAAATCAAGATCCTTTTGAACAGTGAGTCCACAACACTCAGCATAATATAATTTTCGCCTGAAGCAGAATCATTTCATTATTTTCAACCCTACAATCCATAAATCCAAAAATTATCGTTTTTCTTGTCTTTACTTTCTTTTATAATTTTAATTTCTAAAATTAATCAAGTGTTATTTTCATTTCAAAAATTAATCATTTTTATTTCTTTGTGTGTATTCATAATTTTTAATATAATCTTTTGTTATTTCACATTTCAACAAATTTTTAATTTCAATGATCCGCCCGCTATGCATCACACACCAATTCAAACCTGAACCAACTCAAAATTGAACTTTTTGAGATCTTTGGGTAATATTTGGTTCACATTTAATTACCGTGATCATACATGTATTGTCAATTATATCTAACTCGGTACGCTATGTCTCTTAAATTGGCGGTATTTGGACTAATCATTTATTACGAAGCAGGCCTATGTTGCATAAGTTGTAAATACGGTGTTATCGGACTTTCCATCACTTGACCCTTCATCCCTCTCTTATCGCTGTAGAGTTCAAAGTTTACTGTGAAGATCATGAATATCATTCAAGGAACCAGATCTAGGCGATATTTTTCCTTACATCATGATGAAAATGCAAAGAAGATTATGCGGATACACTATGTTTATTTATACAGTATCTAAAAAATAGTATACACAATAAGGTTGGAAAAACTCTTTTTAATATTAAGTAACTTATTCAAAACAGATCAGGATTATATATTACATATGTGTGTACACAGGCGGATCTATAGAGGGGAGAGGGGCTTTCGGGCTGAAGTCCCCTAATTGTAAAATATTACCGTGTCTTAAAAAAAAAAATTAAACATTATTCTAAAAGTATTATTGTTCGTGTAATTACATTTAAAAGGACTTCAAGAATCACTTAAAAACCTTTTGGTATAGATAGTTAGTTTTTTTTCCAAAGTAATTATCGTTATATATTATCGTTATAAAAAAAAATCTTTTGGAATTAACCCCCTACAAAATGAAATTCTGGATCCGCTAGTGTGCGTGTATAAGGAATGAAAAATAATTTTGATTGTGAGACTGAAGTCTCAAGGAGTTTAAAACATATTTACATTAGTCTGACATGCAGATATGATACAAATATATACAAAAAAAAATAAGGAAAATATAAATAGATAAAAGAAATACTAAGGAAAATACAAATGTATACATGAAATTCTGAGAGTGTATAAATAAACACCAGGCGAAGTTCATTCAGAGCTCCAGATTTATAGTTCTTTTAAACCATCCTTTTTTTTGTAACTAATGAAACCTCTCAAACGAAAAATACAAATAGCTAACCAAACAAATATGTAGCAGCCATTTTCATCACAAAAAAATTATTACAGACTAATTCATTAGAGAAAAGAAGACATTTTTAAAGGAACTGCAACGTCTTCACTTCAAGTGAAGGAATTTATTTTGAACAAGTTGATCATGTAACTAATTCGAGTTCTAGTTCTCGACGAATGAAGATTGAATATCAAACCTGAAACCTCTAAGTGGACAAAGGACGTCTCCAAAAAACTAAATTTTACACCAGCCAACTGTAAAACTAAAACTCGCGAAAAGTAAAAGCAGGAATAGAATTGGTTGATGAGAAGTGTGAAAATAGAGAAAGAAATACTTTTTATCTCGCTCTCCTCAAGTTCTATATTTTAATACAATACATACATACATAGATTGCACTACATCCCGTCACAGATACTGGACCTCCTCCAAAAGCTTTCGCCAGTCGATACGATCAGCTACAACAGCTCTCCTGTTTCGGACTCCCAGTAGAGCCCGTGCATCCGATGTCACTAAGTAATCCCATCTTACATTTGGCCTACCAATCTTTCTTGGTATACCAATCTACCTTGTCCATTCATCTTTCCGGAAAACATTTTCCTGGGTTTAGCCGAATCATCCATACTTGGGACGTGCCGGCCCATAGAAATCGTCATGTCTTGATAAACTTGACCAAGTCCATATCCTTATAAAGGCAAGAGAGTTCGGAATTTCTCCTTCTCCAAATTCTACCCTCTCTAACAGGAGTAAAACTCCTTCTCTAGATTGATCTCTCAAAGATCATAAGTCTATTTCTATCTTGTTTCTTAAAGGCCCATGCTTCTGATCCATAAATTAAAATATGGCGGACCAAGGTTTTGTAGAGAGTGATCTTGGTTCTGTTAGAGAGGAACCTATATTTGTTTATTTAGAAATATCACATTCTGTCACATCAAGGACATTTGTAATAGTGTTCAGAGAACACACTCACACTCTATTTACAATAAATAAAAAAAAATAATAATAATACAGAAACTTAATAATAATAAATACAATAAAATAAAATAAAAATAAATACAATAAAATAAAATAAATGTATATAAACAAAAGAACTAACCTAATCATACACACTCGGGCTTGAGTGGAGGATCTGGCCATTGCCAAAACTCCAATAGATGCTTATTTACAAAAGGTCTCTGGGCCACTGCCGCTTCAACCTTCGAGGAGGATTGTAAGGATGGGTGGTGCTGGATAGAGATTGTGCAAGGGGATTTGGATGATAGGTAAGGTTCTGGTGAAATTTGGAGAATTTTTCTGGAATAAGGTCTAGGACAAATGGGATATTAAGGTCATGGTGTAGGATTTTGTTATTTACATAGAACGGAGCATCAACTATTGTTCGAAGGACTTTAGATTGAAAGGATTGAATACGTTTGATGTTAGAAGCTTTTGCTGTCCCCCACAGTTCAAGTCCGTATGTCCATATAGGTTTCAGTATTGTCTTGTAGATAAGTAATTTGTTTTCAATAGAAAGTTTGGATTTTCTGTTTAGTAGTCTGTATAGCTGGCCGTATCGTCGGTTGAGTTCTTGTCTTTTGAGTCTAGTATGTGGGTTCCACGTTAGTCTTCGGTCTAAATGAAAGCCAAGATACCGGACTGTGTCTGAGTAAGGAAGCTGGATGGAATTAAAGTGTACTGGTGGACAGGAACTGCGTCGGAGTGTAAAGGTAATATGTTGGCATTTAGATTCATTAACTTTAATGCGCCAGTTATTACACCAGTGCTCAATCAAGGTGAGGTGGTTTTGGAGATTTAAGGATGCTATGTTGGGATCAGAGTTGGATGATAAGATTGCGGTGTCGTCAGCGAATGTTGCAAGAAAAGTATCGGGATGAACAGGGATGTCAGCAGTAAAGAGGATGTAAAGCACGGGACCCAAGACGCTGCCTTGGGGAACACCGGCTTTAACGGAGTAGATATTGGAAAATTCTGTTCCACAGCGAACTCGGAAGGAGCGGTCAGAGAGGTAGGATCGGAGGACTAGGTACAAGGACTGAGGTAAATGGATTTTAAGCTTGAAGAGCAGTCCGGAGTGCCATACCCGGTCAAATGCCTGTGCAATGTCCAGAAATGCACCCGAACAGTATTCCTTGTTTTCTAGGGCTGAGGAAATATGATCAACAACTCGGAGTCCTTGTTGAACAGTAGAATGTTGGGAGCGAAAACCAAACTGATGGGAAGGAATATTTTGGGATTCTATAATGGGTAGGATTCGTTTCAAAAGGATCTTTTCAAAAATTTTTGAAAGGATTGGGAGTAGGCTAATTGGTCTATAGGATGTTGAGATATTGGGAGGTTTGCCTGGTTTTTGGAAAAGGATAATAGTGGAGTGTTTCCATAGCAGAGGAAAGTGGGTGGTGCGTAGGATACAATTGTAGATATATGTAAGGAATATGACTGCTTTGGATGGAAGTTGTCGAAGGATTTGAGGGGTAAGGAGATCATGTCCAGGAGCTTTACGGGGGATTAATTTTTTTAATTGAAATTTCACTTCGGAAGGATGAATAGCTTTTGGGGGCAAGGAAAGTGGGATTGGTGATGTAAGGAGTTCTTCTACTGTTACGGTGTGGGCAGGATGGGATTCCGGATGTGAAATAAATGTATTGGATAGGTGAATGGCGAACTCCTCAGCCTTATCTTCGTCAGATGCTGCCCAGGAGCCATCATCTCGTCGGAGGGGATGGGAAATGCGGTGAGGATTTAGGATTTTGGTTGTGGTTTTCCAAAGGGAATTGTCGCGAGAAGAAAGGGAGGATAGGTAGGAGTTGAAGGAATGTGATCTGAAGGTGGCTAATTCCAGTTTTAATTTTTTGCAGTAATAATTATAGGAGCAGCGGTCGGTAGGATGTCGGGTACGTTGCCACAATAATCTGGCACGGCGTTTGGTTTGGATTAGGTCAAGGAGGTGTTGGGGTAGAATGGTCTTTTTAGGAATTCTGGAGGAGTCTTTTGGGAAGGAAGCAGTCCAGGCGGCTTGTTGGATTGTGGTAGTAAAGGAATTTACGGCACTATCAAGGTCATCGGGAGTTTTGAGGGATATGTTAAGATCAATTTTATCGGAGATGATTTGGCGGAAAAGGTCCCAGTTAACTGGGCCCCTAATAAATGACGGTGGAGAAGGTTTGGGAACGGGTTCAAGTGAAACATTAAGGATTAGAGGACTATGGTCAGAGGAAAGTTCATTTAGACGTGTAATGGAACAATTGAGGGGACTTAAGCCGCTGTGGATAAAGAAATCAAGAAGATCAGGATTACGGTTGGGATCTGTAGGCCAGTAGGTAGGAGAGTTGGGGGAAAGGAGGTGAAAATGTTGGGAATTGAGTGCAGACAGCAGGGTTCGGCCACGAGTATTCGTGGTTCTGGAACCCCATTGTTGATGTTTGGCATTTAGGTCTGCACCCAAGATGAAGTGATGTCCTAAGGAGTCGAGGAGAGAACGGAATTGGGCATTGGATATGGATCGGTTAGGAGGGCAATACGCTGATGCAAGGGTAACCGGAAAGGAAAAGGTTTTTATCACGATAGCGGTGGACTGTAGGAAATCATGTGTAGGTAACGGGAGTAGGTGATGGGAGAGGGATTGGTGTACAATGACAGCAGTACCGGCATGTGCTTTTCCGTCAGGGTGGTCAGTACGATATGTCAGGTATTGTGGTATTTTGAAGTGCTGTTTAGTGGTTAGTCGAGTTTCAGTAATTAGTGCCACGTCAATATTTTTGTCAAGTAATAATGTAGTTAGTTCGTTTGTATGATTCCTAACACCATTCGCATTCCAAAGGAGAATGGATAAAGGTTTATTGGAAGTCATTTAAGGATTTTTCGCGGGAGGGATAAAATGTGATACAAGATTGGTGAGAAGAGATATCAAAGGAGTAACAAGGGATCTGAATTCGGAGAGGAAAGATGTAAGTAAACTGGTGAGATCTGTGGTATTTGAGGGAGGAGGAATGCGGGGAATTTGGTGTTGATAAAACTGTTGATTAGGTGAAGTTTGATTAGGATGTTGAGGGTGGGGTTGAGAATTTTGAGGTATGTGTTGTTGTTGCGGCAGGGTCTCACAATAAGTAACATCATTCTTACCTCCTAATAAGTGTGCAAAAGACACCGTTGGGTCAATTTTTTTTGAAGGTCCTCTTCTTGATGCGTTAGGTTCTCTTCTTGATGCCTCTGCTTCTTCTTGGGTCCGGGATTTTTGATATCTTGATTTAATATTCTTGTAGATCTGACAGCCTTTGTAGTTCGCTGGATGTCCTTCAAGGCACAATGCACAAACTGCAGGATCCCGTTTCGGTTTTGTGCACTCCCCGGATTTGTGCTGCTCTCCACATTTCACACAGCGCGGCAGATGATGGCAGTAAGTCCTGGTATGGCCATATGCCTGGCAATTGTGACACTGTACGATTTCCCTCTTAGGATATGGCTTCTCTACTATAACACTTGTGTAGTATATTCTTCTTATTTCGTATATTTTTTCGATCCCTTGATTTGGCTCCAAATCTACGAAAAATAAGGGTAGAGGAACTTTTACTCCTGGCTGTTCTTTACTCTCCTTCTGTACATTTGTAATCTGGCGCACTATGAAACCTAAATTTTTCAATTCTTCTTCTATTGCTTCGGTTGGTGTTGAGGGGTGTAGATTTCTTATGACTACCCTCAAAGCTCGATCTTGCCGTAATTGGTACGTATGAAAATCCGCGTTGGTTTCCGTTAGATACTTCACAATTTTTCTGTAGGTTTCAGCTGTATCTGGTGATATCTTCGTGTCCTTTGTTCTGCTTAGACATGAATAGCTTCCAGAGCCTGTTATTTTGTTCAGTTGTGAGCATAGTAACTGAAAATTTTTTATGTTTTTAACGAATATGGGTGGAGGTCGGGGATCTCTTGGTATTGAAGCGGATTCCATCACTTCTTTATCATTCTGAAGCACCTGATAGGGGTTAGGGGTGAAAAACGGAGATTGTTCGGTTATCTCTTGTGAAGATGTACCTGGTTGTTGCTGAAGTTCTTCAATTGTTGGTTTTGATGATGTTCCTGGCTGGGTTTCATTTTCTCTGGAGCTAATAGGCGTTACTGCAGGTGTTTGACGACATTGACGAGGCTTTTGTTTGACTGGCGAAGAACAAGGTGTTGAGCCTAACGGCCGAATTCTCTTGATAGACGCTCTACTAGACATGGCCTGATGGTGATATCGCATATAAGGGAAAAAAAAATAAAAAAAAAATAAATAAAAAAATAAATAAATAAAAATAACCCTATAATTTATAACAAACAATAAATATCAATTGTTGTTATGTACTCTTGGCCTGTTTTGAATAGATAATCTCAAAGATTTCACTGTAAAATAAGCAAATTCTGAGAGACGATGTAGAAACACGACCTTTCGCATCAGCTGATCCACCATGTGTCCAGAGAGGAACCTGCTTCCAAAATGCTTCGCATTGCCAAAACAGCACCGTCTCGCCGTTGCTATCTTCCTGTTGTCTTCTCGAGAGATGTCGTTTTCGGAGTTGATCTCAGACCCGAGCTAGACAAACCTACTTATCTTTTCAAAATTATATGGTCCAGACACAAAAGAACCGGTTCCTGGTCCACCCCCTCCGACTCTGATGTTCTTGGTTTTAGCTTCATTAATGTGTAGCCCAAATTTCTTTGCTATGGCCAAGAACGAATCTCTTAATGCACGTTCCGATCTGGCGGCAATATCAAAGTCGTCAGCGTAACCAAGAAGCTGAACGGTACTATTAAAAAGGGTTCGATTCCGGACAAACGCACTGCTTTCTCTGCAGTGAAGTTAAAAAGAAGACAGTCTAGAGCATTCCCAATGAAACGTTAATACAATAAAACGTAGCAAATATTAATTATTAGTTTGTCATTATAAGACTATTAATCTTTTTTGTTTCATACATACGTTCAAAACATTATAAAGTGTGTATTAGTACATAGAAATTCTGTGTTCTAGAGTGCAGATTAGCTGATAAACATCACAGAGGGATAGTTCCCATTCCCTGTACACATAAAGATTTTTTTTTAACAGGATTAGATCTAGAATGGGGTTTCACAGCTTATTACACACTTATTTAACCAAAGAACGGAAGTGGAGTTCTGATAATGTCCGGTTAAAACAAGTGTATTTTCAAGATACAATATACATTTTCGACTAAACAATCCCTTTAAATATAAAATTTTTTTTTTGAGAACTAAGGAATATTATAAGTTCTTCACTATCTATAGATTGTACCAAGATCATACCTGATTCCTAACAATTTACTTTTTCATTTTTTTTATATAATATTTTCGGTAGATATTAGCACTTAAAAAAATATATAAAACGACGACACATAAAAAGTGCAATACAGTAAAATGGTGTTGAAATCTTTAAAAAATAATTTATGAAACAATTAAATTGATAATTATTGTTTTTGTTTTTTTTTTTGGTTTATTTTATTTGTATTCGCCTCTACCCTAGAGGTTCATTGGGTACTTATTGTTATAACAAGTAAGTTGGGTCATTCGTAGACAGTAGCTAAATGTGCAAATAGTCTTTTTTATATTATTTTTTAATAATATTCATTTAAAAAATTCCATTGATATGATTATAAAATTAAATATATTTACTGTAGTTCAATAACTCTAGATCTGATATTATATTTAAATAATTAGGTATCTATCGTCCGTTTATTCCAAAAAATCATCATTTAACTTTTATAAAATTAAATTAGTGAATTTTCCCTTTATGATATCCCAATAGTATCCACTCAAAATGAGTGTGCCAATTTTTGACCTGTCTATGACAAACAACACAAATCTCGTAAATCAATTTTAGTAAACTTTGCAATGGAAAATAACAGTTAACTAACTGATAGTCGTACAATCCATAATCAACCGTTTATATCGTAAATATGATTTTTGTTTTTTAATGGTATTAATGATATGTTAGCAGTAAGCATTAGCTCGATTAAAAATGCACTTCAAAAATTGTATTATATCCCAACATTGACAGAAAATAATTTCTATTCAAAGTTGAGCGGTGAGTGAAAGTTGTGTATTGTGGGCACCAGATTTTTTTCTTCATTTTAACATCTTACTACAGTAAAATGTTTTCTGTTAGTTGCCATGTTAATTTAAACTTCATAAGTTTGTAATTCGTATCATTTGATAAAATTATCAATAACACATTTTGAAATATAACATGCTTCATATTGTGATATGTCTCGCTGTCTCAAGATATAATTTTAAAATTATGTTTTAGCACTATTACTTTACTAAACTATTTTGAATAAAGTTGATTTAAACTAGTTATAAGGCCTTTCGGGCAGTCTGTTCATTAAGCAGTTCTGCATAGTTTTAGATTAAGCTTGCCCCCGTTGTTAGCTAGGAATATTTGTGTTCTAGTCCAGGACTACTATAACTCTTCAATCTGTAACCCTAAGTATCTAAATTAAACTAATCCTAAACAACGTGAGGTTCTGAACAAGGTTCAGAAAGTCAGGCGAGAGAAGGTCGACGTATTACATAAACGATATGTTTAGAAGCGTACGCTATAGTTCTAGCGACCCAACATTCTCCGAAGTGGTCTAAATTTAGAAACATATTTCTAAAAAAAAAAAAGAACATTATCAGGGCTTATGAAAGAGCAGAACAGTTGCCACATAAAAAATAGAAAACAAGCTACGATAATTGTTTACTATTCTAAAGATCGCCTAGTTCGTGCCCGGTAACCCCGAAGAGATCATTAGCATCGGGCGCCTTGAGGGACCGTAGGTTTGGAAACCTGGTCCCGTGGTCCCGTCCTCATTGTCCCGGCTCCTGTAATATAGTTGCCGTTTCTTAACCGCTACTCTTTCCCACACTCCACCCAAACGTTCGCGGTCTCCCACGAGCGTCGCTGAAAGTTCGAAACCCACCTTGAACTTCAGTACTAGTCTGGATTGAATGATTAATATAGAACCTGAGGCCAAAATGGAGAGGATGGGACTGAGATAACTTAAATTGTTTCTTCTGGTTCATCATAACGTTTGCTTATCAGTTTATAGTATCTTAAATAAATGATCATCTATACTTCTTCAACATATGAATTTTTAAATAATAAATACAACTGATTTTAATAATAAGTAATTTTGAGAAGATTTTATGTTCATTTATATATTTTTTTTTTTTGGTTTATTTTTTAGTGGTTACATACTACTTTTTAAATAATGTATATAATGTTAGAATTTTTGCAAGTTAATTTTTGGCCAGATTTGTATTTTATTTTATATTAATCCATCATTTTTAGTCTACGGTGGACTTAGTCCCAGAATAAAGTTCAATTTTCTATTCTATTCTATTCAAAATATTTGAAATATATAATGGTATAGCTTTATAATGGATAAGGAGGTTCCGGAAATATTTTAAATATATAATCGTATAGCTTTATAATGGATAAGGAGGTTCCGGAACATAAAAGAAGAGCTGAAAAAAAAAATTAAATTAAGTAAAGTGAGTTTTTATTAATTTATACTAACTATGAAATAATTTATGACATAATTAGCATATGAATACAATATTTATTAGTTAGTAAGGGTAATATATTAAAATTCTAATGCTATGTAAAAAATAAATAAATTTAATGTTGATTAGAGTGAAACCCACAATTAATGGGCGGATCTGTCCAATGCGATCGAAGGTTCATACACTAACACGTACCTTGTACCTGTACTACATTTGCTATATATATACTAGTGATATTTCATTTTTTACATATTATAAATATTTGGGACATGATCTTCTTGCTATCGTTTGTTTAAGTTAAGGTATGTGATTACATAACATATTGTGATGTAAACAGAATAATAATTTTGACATATTCCTGAATCATAAATATGACTTCTTTTTTATTTGCTTTCAACAATACAACCTATATAGTTCTGGGTTCATGCTCTAATTGTATAACATATGGAGTACAAAAGTATGATTAAAATCTTTTCATATAAAGACGATTATTTTTTTTAAATGTTTACTACATAATTACAAAATAAATAATAGAAAAATCAAAGTAAAGCCAAACGACTGATTATCAATTATGAACTGCAGCTTGTTGCTTCAAGTTTTTACCATAGTAAGATAGTGGATGGGGACCAGTTAAATACCACACATTTTATTTAAATTCAGCTTAAATTATTTAAATTGAGCTCTGGTGTGACGAAGATACCAATTTTCAAAATTATTTCCATATTGAAGCACTGTAGCATGAATAGTGTTGCCCAAAATCGGTCTTGCACTTTGCGAGCGAGACCTAGACCAATAGCGCCCATCTGTTGCAAGATCAAGACCAAGCCTGGTAAAAAAAAATCGATTTTTTGAATAAAAGTTGAGGCAAAATAGTTAGTAATACTTGATAATTTTAGTTATCATACGTAAAGAATTGGTGTAACCAATATACTTTTGCATTTAAATCTTCTAATTTTTCATTCAGACTTAGTTAGGTTTCTCATATCTAAAAAAATACAGTAATATCTCTCTAGTAATAAGCTAATAAGTAACTGCAAGACTGTTACGAGAGTCTTGCGCAATACCAAGACCTAGACCAGACTGAGTTTGCAAGACCAAGACTCGCATTTGGGCAACACTAAGCATGAACCATAAATTCGAGAAAATTGATTGTTTTAAATTATTGTTATATGCATGAAACGTGTTTAATCTATAATAATAATAAATAACTTAGTATAATACAATATAATTTGAAATTATTTATCTACCTGAGATATTGAAATTATTCACTTACTTTCCGTCTTAATCCCGTAACATTAAATTGTGTCATTAGGTTCATCTTTGATTGCCCCAGGCTCTCTCATGTCTTTGTTTCAATAAACTTTTTGGAGGGTAAGAAAAAAAAAAAAAAAAAAAAAAAAAAAATCTCTCACGTCTGCAGTTCGTATGGCGAGCTTTCTAGCTTCCCAAGGGCAATATTTCCTAGGTGTTTTCTTTTTCCGAATCTTTGCAACAAAAAAAAAATCCTCTTACCTTCTTCATCTGTTTACTCCTCGCTCCTCAGTCCATTCGTTCAACACGAGATCTCAGCCCGCAAGCCTGTTTATTTCTTCTCATAGAACTGTTTCCTCTAAAAAAAAATTTCTCATACGTGCTACCTCGTTTTGGAATTTCCTACCTACTTCCGTACGCAAATCCTTATCCTTAACCATATTTAAACATTAACTTAGCAATCAATCTTCCGAATATATGTACGAGTAATATTTTTATGTTTTTTACAGTTGTCACCTCATTTTACAGTTTTCTTACAGATACTTACATATTACCCATTGTTTATGTGTAAACCCACTATTATACATTATATTATACTACTACTCAAGAAATTTCAGAAATATAATATAAAAAAGTTTGTTCATTAATAACGTATAGATATATATTAATATATAATTTAATTTTAGTGTGATTTTTATTTTTTTATCAAAATATGTTTGATCACAATTTAATCATTATTATTTATGTAAAACCGTATCACTCAGTGAGTGATATTTTTATTCGAATCAATAAATGTCAGAGATCGATTTAAATTTTTATTTATAAATCAGGATTTGTTTTTAAAATTAAAAATCAAATATAATATTTTTTACGTGATTTTGTGGAAAAATTTTAAACTCTGGTTTCAGCTAGTTTGAATATTTTTTTGGGGGGGGAGGGGAGGAGGATCGGGGAGAGTGTAGGTATTTTACTTTAAACTACATTGTTAATTCATCTAATTGTGATAATCCATCTTAAATCTTTAAATAAGTATTTTATGTTGTACTTGGTCAACTTAGAACTGTAACAATTCATATATTTTACCTCTTACAAATGAATTTACCACCGATTGGCGGCGATACAGCCATGGGGACTTCGATAGAGAATTCCAGCCGGGATTAAGACACGAGGATAGCCCAGACATGTGCCCTCGAGAACAATACAGTTCCCAAAGTTGTCTATTACAGGGTCGTTCGTCGTTTCTACATTCTCCTCTGGGTCCTGTGTCTTGTGCAATAGCTTCCCCGAAATCTGTGTTGGGTGCCCGTCATGCGTGAGAGGCCGTATTAAGATTACGTGGAAACAAGGAACTATTATGTCTGTGTTACTTATATTCGTGGCTGATTCGCATGTATTAGAAGTTATAGATTTCGTTTTGTAGGTTTCTCAATACCCTAGATACCCTGCTGCGCTACTTTAACCGTTTATTGCTGACGTATCTAAAATAGATCAGACATAATGTTTGGATTAATTAGATATCATTTCAGGCGATCTAATCTTGTAGCCAGAATACTTTTATCATTATTGTTATTATGTGTGCTTCTGTTTCAGATTGAAAGAACATATTGTCATAAAAATAAAATATGAGTTACAAATGGAAAAATCGTAACTACAAAGCCACAAGTCTCCAACCTACAGGTGATTAATTAACTTTCCAACGGTTCACCAATTCAGGCATCATTAGTTATATGCAGAAAGAAAAAAAAAAAAAGAAAGATAAAGTATTGCTGTATACATCTCACGAAGCCATCCAAATACATATTGAAGCAAAGAGATGGTTATATTAACATAGATAAGAAAGTTTATATTGAGCAGCTGATTAGCAAAAATGATAGGAAGAAAATAAAAACAAAATTATACAGAACATGTTAAATAAAATAAAATCACAAATTAATAAATTCGAAAGAAAAAGTTGGAAGGTAAATAAAACATCCATTCCGTACCAATCTCGCTGAATACACGACCATTCCACAAATTATATTACACAAATAAGCATAAAACTAGGAAATATAAAAATAAAAAACGCTGCAAATTACTTCACAATTGTTTATTATTACCAAACAATTATACATCTAAAGTAACATTACCTTCCTAGTTACAAAGAAAAATAAATACAAGGTGATTCTAATTATTGGACTAAACTTTTTTTGTTTAATCATTAATAATATGCTAAAAAAAAAAGTAGCATTACTTCAGTAACACATTTAAAATTTAAAAACAAAACAAAGGATATAACCTTTGCAGTAAAAAAATACAAAAATCTAGAGACCACATCATTGCTCCAAATTGTCCGATTTAAATGATTTTTTTTTTTTATGAAATTTTATAAACTTTCAAATAACCATACAAAATCAATAAAAAAGTGTAAACTGTTTGAGTTATTTGGAATTTATTTTTACCATCCCTCGTAACTTTTTTTCAGCTTCTTTTCGTTTAAATATGTTATATAGATCAATTTAAAGGGCGTAGAGAAAATGACTTTAGCGATGTTTCATTGAAATCGGTACATTCGTTTAGGAGCTACAGTCTACAGCAACGAAGGTTTTTCGGCCGCCATTTTGAAAGTAAAAGGCGGACAGTAACGTCGATGAAGGAGCATCATGCTTGGGTGACCTCTGATTTTATTTCCAAATTAAAAAAAAATCGGACGGCGGACGGACAAAAAAAATTTTATTCGATTTTGGAATTCTACGCTTCGTGAAACATGAAATCTCAAATTTTGAGAGGGGGTCAAGTTTTTGAATTTTTTGGTCGATCACAATGGTTGATTATTGAAAATTATAAACCTCAATAACATGAGGTAACTAATTAATTATAAATTCAAATATCCAAACTACCAAGACATGAGTCCCCAACATGCAGATGAATAGTTAATTTGGCAATGTTTCGCCAATTCAGGTATCATTAGGGCAGAAAAATTAAGATGGCTTATATGCAGAAAGAAACAAACAAAACAGAATATATGAATATATATATATATATATATATATATATATATATATATATATATATATATATATATATATATATAAAATTGTGCAATGAAAATTTAACTTTTTGTTTATAATAAAGTAACAATAATATTTTTTTTTTTAATTTTAATTCGAATAAAAAGGTTAAAAAAGCTATTGATGGTTCCTTTATTAGACTTGAAAAATATACTACTACCCATAGAATGGTTTTGGGTTCAGTACTTTTCAAGGAAGTTTCAATGCCAACGGTTGTGCATGGAGTTGGTCGGGCCGAGATCTTGCTCAACGGTCCGATTTTGCCCCTTAATTAATTATTTAATTTTAGAGTATCCACTTCATTAAAGAAGGGTAAGCCACAGGAGGATTTCCGCGACCCCGGTCAATCTATCCGTGATCTAATACCGATATGTCGATTCAACATTGTATTTTGCACCCGGGGATAGCTGAATCACTGATAAAGTGCCATTTTATAATTCTAAATCCAACTTCTATGGAGATTATAATGGAAAGTGAAGGCGAATCTTTGCCTTATTACCCAAGCCCAATCCCAGGGAGACAGTTGTAGCCCGCGACCTTTAGCCCGAAGACAGCTAGAACCCACAATTTTCCATTAGTTACCGCCGGGTTTCAAAAAAACCTCAAATTAGAAGCAATCACTATTACCTCAACCATGTCTACTTTACCTGTCCTTGTCTCTCCGCCCTACTCTTCATTTATTTATTTCCACCGACCAGACTTCAGCCTTACGAATCTATGCTTAACTAACTGACTTTATCGAATGCGCACCAAGAGAATAGTGAATAACGAAGAAGGAAAATCAGGTCAATTCAGTTGAATCAATAATATATTCATCTATATTACTTTTATTTTATTTAGATTATTTTTTTTTTTATTTCTTCTTATTTGAATCTTTCTTTTTATTTCCTGATTTCTGAATTTCTGAATTTCCTGTTCATATAATAAAATTTCACAATATTTTCAATGTGTAAGGGTGTATATATATATACACCCTATGTATATATACACCCTTATATATATATATATATATATAAGACCGGGCGCAAGTACGAGATGATGATCCTACCCCGTGTACTTAAATCGGGCATCGGGATGTGGTTTACCAGGATGTCAGTAGTCTTCCTGAGGTTTGGTCCATGGACGGTCTGTCTCGGAGAAAGAGATATAGATCCTCGTGACTGCTGACTGTGAGCTGTCATAATCCATAGATCTAGACCGATTTCTCACTGTCCTTAAACCCAAGTTAGTCGGTGGGAAGGACACGGCCAGCTTGGTCCCAAAGGGATCGACTATACAGAATTACGGGTGGCCTTATATTTTATGAAGACCATGGTTCGTAGCAAACGTGAGGTTGGGTGACCATTCCAGGCTATCTGTGCTCTCGCAAGCAATATAAGTTTGTAAGGAGACCACATCTGGCGGTCAAAGATCCATAATGTATGTATGTATGTAATGTAGCAACGTAAATTTAAGAAATAAGAAGTAAATGATGTAATAAACTTTAATCGTATAAAAAAAAAAAATAGAGGTCAAAAAGGATTGTACAAAGACCACTTTTTATATTTATGAAAGATAAGAATGGTTGGGGTGATTTGTTTATATTTTTGCCGACGTTTCCGCCCAAAGTTCAGGGCTAGTCAAGCGACATATTTACAGTAGTACATGTAATTGAGATTTGATCAACCGAAGCACACAATCTAGCAACTTTTTATCATTATAAAAATACTGTAAAAATGCAATTCATTAATTGCAGAAAACATAAAATGCTTAGTATTTCATCTTTCTAAAAAATTATGATATATTAATTTTTAACAACATCCATATACGAAGATGAGGGAAAATTTCACATTACATTCATCTTGCATTTCTGTATGTTAAAGATCTCATTTCATGAACATAATATTTTAAATAAGAGCTGCTAATGGCATAAAGAAATCTATCAAATTATAAAAGACTTTATTTTCCGAAATTTCATACTTGCTTACTTTGAATGGAATTCTATCACCTCAGAACTGAAGAGTTACTCCTCCATATTTAAACCATACATACAACGAATTTAGAACTTGATCAGTAATTATTATAATTATTACAACATGTATGTCCGAAAGGCTGTAGTAGCTACCACAGGCGACTTCAAGGCCGGGGTCGCAGGTCACTGGTAACCAGAGCTGTTCAATTGCCATTTGCCTTCAGCGTGCTTCATTCGATGTCGAATCACTTTCTTTACGTAAACCGTTCTCCAGATAGCGGAGGAGTCAAGGTCTTCCATCTGACCTCTGGTAGCTGATGTTTATTCTGGAAAGGTAGCAGAAAGGTTCGTGAATTGCAGGCTTGCTGGTGAATGATTGGTGGTTCACAACTAGGTGTCGAAGGAAAGATAATGTGTTTGACTGTCTAATTGTTTTATATGACCTCCCTTACCGAACTAGGTCTCTTGCTTTCGTTTTAGTAAGCCGGTTACGAAGTAAAACCCATTCATTTCTACGAAGGAGTAAAATTATACCTGATAAAATCTACCTCACGAGGCATGGGCAGCCTAGCAAATGCATTCTAAGGTACATCGGCTTCCCATCATCGCGAGAAAAGGAGCTAGAATCTTATAGAATAGAAAAATCTTATAATAGAAAAAGAGCTAATCTTAGAAGTCGAAGGAACTAGCTAACTTTAAGAAAGGATGGCGGCGCTCCCGTAAAAGAAAACTATGAGGACTAATGGAAAGTAAAACTCAGAAAAAAATATTAATTAATAAACATGATGTGGTGGCTCCTTGAAAAAAATTTGAAACATAGAACTATTACATTTTTTTTTTTAGGTTTGAAGAAGTATAAAATGCAATTTTTATGGTATTACATTTCAATATCGCCTTATTAATTTTAACTTAAATCCTTCCTAAACTTTTACAAAACTTTCAGCATTTAATAGTTGAGTCACAATTATTGCGAATTGTTGATTGTGTTAACTTCATATATGTCTTTCTTTAGTCATGCCGCTTTTTACATATTTTTTTAAGTTGAACTTTTCTTTCGGACTCAGTGATTTTTGTTTAGGAGCCAGGTTTTCAATTAAAAATTCCAAGTTTTCCTTGGAAAAAATCCAATTAAATTAAAAATTGTATTCTATGTTAGGAAAGAGATACAAAGAGTCAGAGACCACAATTTCTTTTTCTTAAACAAAATCTTTCCCGAATTTCCATTGCTTAGTGAAACATTTTTGTTTTTTAATTTGGGATCTTTTTGATGTAAATCACATAAATTTCAGTATTATTATTTGTCTGTATTATTTGTTTTTATTTATTGTTAATACAGTGTGAATCTGCTGTCTGAACACTATTATAAATGTCAAAGGAAGGAGATGGTCTGGGGTGGCGGTCATAAATAGGATAAATAGTGGCAAAACTATATTATTAAAAGCAAACGTTTCGACTTGATTTTGCAGATTTTCTTCAGGGAGGTGTGTTCAGCTAGGAGATTGAAAGTAGCTGATTGAAATATTGAAGTTCCTAGCTGAACACACCACCCTGAAGAAGACCTGCAAAGTCTTGTCGAAACGTTGGCTTTTAATAAAATAGTTTTGCTACAATTTCCCTATTTATGACCGATATTCCGGGCCATCTCCTTCCTTTATAATGCAAGTGTCAATTATTAAATATTCAATGTTATAAATGTCCTTAATTGTTCCAGACAGATTGTAATGTTTTTCAGTAAATAAGTTTAAAAAAAAAATAAATAATGTGGAAAGTTGAGAGTTAGAAGTAAAGAGGAACTTAGTAGAGTGGATCTATTTTGTTTTATTTTCCAAAAAGTCAATTTCACATAAATCTACTCTAAACAGAATACGGTAATATTGATACCTTTTCCAGCTCTCAACAGCGATGGATTTCGATGAATGAGGTATCAAACAGAATAGAATTTCGAGGAGAAGTGATAGACAAATGCAAAACAAAACATTACTACTACTAACTATGAAAAAATCATTGGAGAAATCGGGAGGTTTTAAATATCACATTATTTCAAAATTCGACGGATCAATACAGAATACAATTTGTTTTATGGATTTTTGGACATAAATATGCGGGCATAATGTTTTAAAGGTCTAAAATGTACCGTTTTCGAGATTAATGATAAATCTTAGCTGATGTAGCTCCCATAGAAGACTTATAATATTTTTAAGTTCTGCTAATTAAAATATTACCTATTTGTAAACGTCTTCGACGAATATTTTGAAAACTCTATTAAAAATGAAGATGGAGAAGAATGATTTTGAGATCCTTTGAGCACCTCGGCTAATATATTCCGCTCAAAAATGAACTGAATATTTCTATTTAATGCTTATTTTATTCGGTTTAATTAAAATGCCTTTTTTTCTCTTTAGGGATCATTTAATTTTTTGGTAAACATAAAATGGAAACAACAAGTATTACGTATTTTCGATTATTAACTAACGGATTGTCATCATGAAGAATAAAAAATTTGTAAACCAACAGTTTTTTTTTTCGACTTTTCTCAATTTGGATCCAGTAATATTCTGTTTAGCGAAAGGAAAGACACCGCATTGAACCAGAAGTTCGCAATCTTATCGTGGGAATGAGCAGTCAAGGGCACTGGCAAGTGAATATCGGCGATGAAATTGACATCTCACTAATTATGGTCTCCTGAGCTTTAACCAGATTCAGGAAAAACCAGAAGTACCAAGAGGAGACTTGTTAGTGAATCTCAGAACATTACGGCACCAAAATTTGACAGAAATATATGTATTACTATAAGAACCAACCCTTTTCATAGTGTCCGACAGAGCCTAAATGAAGTGTTGAATACTCTACTAAGGCCCACATCAAAACAAGGAAAAGCAAGTTCACATGAGCCTTTAATTTTATTATTTTTTAAAACACCTATAACAAAATTTCCCGAGGTCAAATATACTCTTATTTATATTAATTATCAATTTATTTTATGATATAAATAAAATGAAAATTCTAGGAAAATTAAATCAGAAGCAACTAACGATGTCCCTATTCGTTTTTAAACAGTATAGAAAAAATTTGTTTAATATTTTTAATAAATACAAAAAATATCCAGTATCACTTCTGAGCTGTCAATGGTATACTTCTATACTTTTACATAGAGCCGTTTTTGAGAAAATTGTGGAAATATGTTTCAGCGTTGATATAAAGTAACACTTCCGGTTAGCCGATTTTAAGGAAAAAGTTGCTACCACATCCAAGCATATCTAAGCGTATCTATCTTAAATATGTAGAATCAGTTTCGTACGACTTTTCGTTTTTGAGCTTTACTGCTAACATACACACGGACACACAGACACACAGGCCATTTTTCGGGACTTGGTTATTTAGACTCAGGATACTCCAAAACGTGTATTTCCGTTGAAAACTCAGATTCGAAATTTTTCACGATCGCAATACTTTCCCTTACTATATATTACATATACAGGGAAGTGAATGTAAAAAAGATACCTATCTGATGCGAGATTCCTATTTATAGTATATTTAATGCACAGCTGGAACTAAACTAGGGAGGGAAAAAGGGGAAAATTGTCCCAGGCAACAAAATTTAGGAAGTGGAAAATTTTGGAGCCAAATTGTATTTTTTAATTAAATATAAGATATTCTTTTGGTTGCTTATATCTTGTTTTAATCAATAAAATGAGCTTTTGCTATGATATGTTGATATTTTATTTTAAAGCATACTTTTAAAGTATAAAACCAAAAGTATAGCCCTTCAAGTATTATTATAAAATTGTTGGCTTTTATTTTTTGTCGGAAGTAAAAAAAAGAGTTGAAACAAGGGGTGGTAAAATTAAGTGTGTTCCTCTTGAAAAAAAATCCTAATTCGGACACTATTTAATGCTATATGTATGTAAAATTTTACTTTTTGGGCAAAAATAACTACTTCAACCCTTTTATCAGATATTGAAGTATTGAAAGCAAGCAAGGGATAGTGGAAAATAACTAATAAATTAATAATGAGAATTAAGATTAATAATTATGTTGTTTTTGTCGCGAATGGGCTAACTGATCAAACTTTTATAGGTCTAGTACTTATCTTATGCAAGATCCGGCAGTGAAACGGGATGATTAAAAAACTAAATTATTTATTTAAGAATTAATTTTTAATTCGCCGCACTTTATCTCCCAATTTGCAATAACGGCTTGTTTTTTATGGAGGCACTTAAAAACAAAAGTGCTTGAGGTCGATCCGCCCAGAATTGTCCAAAGCCTTCAAACAATCCATTAGAGGCAAGATGGAAGAAATACCCTTCATGCAAAACGTCCTTGTACCACTCAAGATTTTCATAAATTTTAATAAAGGATATTTGGCGTTTGTGTTTTTGTTATTATTTAATGGCTCATATTACACTTAAAATTTATTAATAAAAAATCAAGATAATTATTTTTCAAATAATTAATTTGATTTTCAAATCATTCCGTTTTATTTAATTTACAGTAGTAAAAGTTGGAGTTTTATTTTATATTGTAGTAATTTTTTATAACTATCCTGCATCTATCCTGAAAAAAATTTAAAAAAATACAAATCTGGCCGTTTTTCTTTATGCGTCACAGATTTTTAGGTATTATTTAGGCAATAATCAGTAAGTTTGTTAACTGTTGGAAAATGTGCAATCAAATTCTGCAAAAAATTTTCATGTGAACACCAGTTAAATATAAAAACTATGCAATGTACAAAGGAACAAAGATGTATATCTTAATTAAATAATAAAATCCAGAATGCAGTCAAATCTTAACTTTTACAAGCTTCGGCTTGTGGCAAAAAGTCATTCAGTCAACAAGTTCATAAAATGAAGTTCCATCGATGGAATCCATTATTCGATTGAATCCAGCAACAATGAACAACGATTTTTGCTGAGTTTAGGAAGGAAGGTTAACACTCCTGGAAGGTTACAAAACGCATGAAAAATAAAACGTATAAGAAAATACCTACCTACAAGTTTTAATTTCAAAACAGAAACAAATCTATCTATCTATCTATATTTATTTAAACAAATAAAAAGTAAACTAAATAACAAAACAATAATTATAATGAGGTTATGCCGAGTGGATCCATCGACCCCAAAAGTCGATGGGACTGCCATGGGAGCCATCGGTGATTCAATCGATGGATAAAAGAACGTGATGAGTTCCATCGATGATTTCTACTGATAAATTTAGGAATGGTCTGATGGATCTCAGATGCCATATTTTTAGGACCATGACATAACGTGTCATATTATCATACTTAATTTTCTCTCTTTGAAATCAAAACAGAATGCACTTTTGCTAATGTAATCATGTATATAAATATAAAAAAAGGATTTGTGTAATTTTTTGAAATTCCTGTTTTTTTTTCTACCGATAAATAACATCGAAAATCCCTCAAAAATATAATTAAAAGCTTATGTTAATTAAAAATTTACTTATGTTATGGAATTTTTGCAACAAACCGACGAAACATTTTTTTATAAAAATATAAGATTTTTACTTTCCATATTTATGAATTAGGATATAATTGGAGAAAACACAAAAACACAAACCTTGATTCTCTAAAGTAAAGGTGAAACAAACTAACCCTTCAACCTTTCATCAATTCAGGCTTCATCAGGACAGAATACAACCTAAATCGCATATATCTGGACAAATTTATATTTGTGTATGACAGCGTATGCATTCCTTCAAGAACAGAGACTTTTTTTTGTGTGGTTTTTTAGATAGTAGGAATCTCAGAGCGGTTTGGACTTCCAATCATACTTTGTCGGTTGCGTATGTATTAATACCATACCGCTGAAATTAAACATACCCTCAAAAAAGTGTTGTTTTTTTTAATATGTAGAAAGATCACCACAAGAAAATGTATTATTTAAAATAAGCTGGCGAATCCTTAGAATTGCTGATACACCAAAGGAAAATTAAATGGGCCTGAAAGTCGGTATTGTGGAACCACGCCCCGCCAAAAAGCTCAAGTAAGCTTCTTAAGGGAAATTAAATTATTTTTTATTGATTCAATCGGAATGGGCTATTTCCTCTTCGTTTTGGATTCATTTTCTTCTCCCTCCTCCTCCCCCTCACCTCTAATTTATCGTATTTATCAAGTTGCCTTTTTTTCCCCTCAATTGTCTTCTTTTCTTCTTAATTATAAATTAAGCCAAATAAACGAACCGCTTAGAAAATATCTAATTAAAACTCGAATAATAATCTAACATAGATCAACTAATTTGTTTAATCGAATTTGCACATAACGATTCTGTGTGCAAATTCTGGGCTGCGTAGTATTTTGTAATTTGTCTATCTGTATATATATAGCTGCTTTTAAGTTATAAATATTTCGAATCTAATATTAATTTATGTATTTATTATTTTAAAAAAAGCCCTTTATATTTATAAGATAAAATATCTATCATTGATAAGAAAAATGTCACTAAGGAAACTTCCAATATTGTAACAATATTTATGAAGGAGAAACATCCAGAAAAATTAACACCGGAATGAATCCACATCAAACAAATTGCAAATATAGAAAAACATTAGCACTAAAGCTCTAGTCAACCATGAATTTTATTAAACTAACCCATAAATTTTATATGTAGAGAAAAAACGGCAATAGAAAAACAATGGAGGTTCTACACATTATTAAAAATATAGAACAGAAAATCATCAAAGAATCAGAGCAACCATTGTACAGATATAATCAAACAAACTGAAGTAATAGAAGATATTCAGCAATCGATTTATTATTTATATTATACATTTACAATAGACATACATATTCATATTTAATATAATGAAAAATTAACATGGTTCCTTTAATAATTTTAGCCAAATAATGTTATAATAATAGTAGCCAAATAATTTATAAAATTTAATAATTAATAATTAATAGTATATAAAACTTGATATATATATATATATATATATATATATATATATATATATATATATAGCACTATATTATATAAAATAAGTTTTTATTGATTTTAGAATTAGATTATTAAAGAAGCTTTCCTATTAGCTCTTTAATCAGCATTAATTATACAGTTTTTCATTTAATTACATATGTATTGAGGTCCTTTAACCTCCTACTCTCTTGATACAGAATAATGATTTTAGATCAAACATTTTTACGGAAAATGATATTGGTCTGGATGAAGTTGGTAGCTTAATTTTACCTAGGTGACAGCTGTTATTTTTCGATCTAGACATTTTCCTCTTGAATACGATACATTAATTATTATATTATATATAATACTGTGATATAGTTATAATTATTATGAAACAAGAAAAAGGAAGCAAAATACGTATAATGAAAATATTAGAAATAAAAAACTCAAATTGATGTCAGGCTTATATGAAGATGGAAAAGTTAAAAATATACTGTGGTTACGAATTGGCAATAAAAATAATTATAATTATATTTATTAGCAATAAGGCATGTTGTATAGTATAGATTTTTAAAGAAATTAAAATTTTTGTTTGCTATGGTTTTGTCCAGGTTATTTTATGTTGATAAAAAATAATACTAACTGAACTGCAGAATACATGTAAGTTACAGTTATTCGAGCAACGAGTAGTACACTTAAATTAACAGTTTTATAATTTATAAAATGGGGGTTATTCCGCGTTAGGTGGACAGAGAGGGGGTACTCTCCTAGTTAATTAATAATTTAAATAATTTTATCTATTTAAATAAGTTATAGTTTTTGAGGTATTTTAATCCATATCTTTCATAAAACTCATTATCATTTGGTTTTCGACATTATATTTTCCTTTTCGCCTCGCTTGCACATAAGATATAATTAAGTTAAGATATAATACAGTTAAGATATAATTTTAAATAACAGCCCATTACAGAGAGGATGGAATGCTAAACAATTCCCTCGCTAATATGCAGATATTTTAATTCATATGCAAAAACTCTTCAATTAGTCGACTCCAGCCGACTTTACCCGAGCGTTGCACATCGAAGATATGACTGCTCAATCTAGTACTAACGCGCCTAAAGTTTTCAAAAAAAAAAAAAAAGTGTGTATATAATTGAAAATAATTCGCAAGTTATTTTATTCACTAAGTTGCCTAATGAATACGATCAAAAAAAGGAAATAATATAATTCTAAACTAAGTTTACTGACTTATATAATAGATATCATAATGAGTAAACTGTCGTTAATAATATTTTTAATTTCTGGTAAAATTTTCGCCTAATCGAGCATTGTATACAAATTAGTCCTACGCAAGATTACACGCAGGGAACTTTTACCTAATTGGAGGGATGTTATTTTCACAGAGAGGTACAATGGCGGGAACAGTAATTGAGTATAACATTGTTGCTACAGATAATGTTACTACAGTTTTTATGGATAATTACTAGGTGTAATTAATCACATGGAACACATTCCTGGTAGACCAAGTTCATCACTTTCACTCCTGACCCTATCTCCCGCCGCTAATCAAGGCTTCAGCGCCCGCTCATTACCACATCATCAAATTGTTATAATTAATTATAAAATATCTTGTTATATAATTATAGATGAATAAATGGAATAATTATAACTAATTAATTAAAATTAATCATAATCGGCTTCGAAATTTATCTACTTAGTTACTTAGCACTTCCTGCCCACCAGTACCCTTTAATTCCATTTAGCTTTCTTTCTCAGACACAGTCCGGTATCTTGGCTTTCTTTTAGACCGAAGACGAACATGGAATCCACATAATAGACTTAAAAAATAAGAACACATCCGACAATATGCCCAACTATTAGTGTTGCCCAAAATCGGCCACCTAAATGTTGCAAGACCAAGACCAGTACTGGTAAAAAAAAATCAATTTTTTAAATAAAAATTAAGGCAAAATAGTTACTAATACTTGACAATCTTAGTTACTATATGTTAATAATTGTATAATCAATATACTTTTGCATTTCTTATTGCATTTCATTTTTTATTGCATTTCATAATGCACTCCTCTAATTTTTCAGTTAGGCTTAGTTAGGATTCTCCTATTTAAAAAATTACAGTAATCTCTCAATAATAATAACTTAATAAGTAACTGCAAGACTCTTGCGCAAGAGCAAGACCATGATCAAGACTGTGTTTGCAAGACCAAGACTCCTCTCGGTCTCGCATTTGGGCAACACTACGAACTACATACAGGGTGTCTTAGTTCTTAATGGCCAAACTCTAGGGGGGAGGTGATTTCAGATACAATTTCCAACAAAAAAATTCCTTTGATGCAGTTACTGTAACCGAAACCGAGCAGGATACGTCTATACTTCATATTAAATAATTCAAATAATTCTGTATAACGGTAGACTTTGCGTTATTAGACCAGCTGAAAGTTCCTTAAATCATTGACCTTAGTAAATATAATAAACAAATTTTTCAAAAAAAATTGTCTACTCACGATGTTGTAGTTAGACTTTAATTATCTTGAACAGTTTTTTAAGCAATTAGTTCTTATTCAATAAAAAATGTTGTATATATTGTATATAGGTATGACTGAGTTTTAATTTTTTTAGTTTACTTATCTTTAGGTTATTTTATTTTTTATTGTACATTGTTGTTTGATTATTATTTACTTAATATAGTACTTTTGTAAATTTTATGTTTTCTGTATATATGGTGTGAATGTGTTCATATCTCACTATAATTATTGTCCACGTGACAGATTATTATATTTCTAAATAAATAAATTTGTAAAAAAAAAAAAAACGTGCTTCCACCTTTAAAGAAGCACAAAATTGGTCTTAACTCCTTTTCCGATCGCAGTTTTTTGTTGAAAATTTTGTCTAGAAGCTCCCCTCATAGTTTGGCCATTAAAAGCTGAGACAGCCTTTATATATATTCCTGAATATAAAATCTGAAGCTTCAGTAGACAACGAATTACTGATCTACAGGACAATCATAAAACCTATTTGAACCTACGGACTGAAACCGTGGAGAACAGCAAATTTTTCTAGCATCAAACTCATCCAATCCTTTTAATCTAAATTCCTTGGCGTCATAGTCGATTCTCTGTTCTATTTAACTAACAAAATCCTATACCCTGTCCTTAACATCCGATTTGTTCTCGTCCTTAGTCCATCTCTTTCCTCTATATTGTATTACGATCAACTATTGAATATAAAAACATATTCAAAAATACAATTTTTATTCAAAAATAAAAACAAGAAAAATAATTAATGCAGAAGTTAAACCCATGAAAATTATTGAAGTCTAGTTTATATCGATGAACAAAAAAAACGTATCTACATCATTTAAATCATGCATTTTTTTCGTTTGTTAAAATATGCTTAAATTAAACTGACCAAAAAATACATCGCTCATCCGGTGGGAAGACGCAACTGTATAATTTTGGAAATATTAAATTTAAAATTAAATCTTCGGAGAGAATGGTTTGATTTTCTCGCGTTACGGCGAGTGATGGGGGCAGATCTAAAAGATAAAAGATAACACTTAAGCCTCGTGAGTTACTGGTTTGCTCGGCCCCATTTCTTCATTGGCAGTCAGGCAGATGCACCTAGGGCCCTGATGTAAATAGTGTTGCCCAAATATGAGACCGAGACGAATCTTGGTCTTGCAAACTCAGTCTTGGTCATGGTATTGGTCTTGCGCAAGAGTCTCGCAGTTACTTATTAGCTTTTTACTGAAGAGATATTACTGTATTTTTTTAGATAGAAGAAACCTAACTAAGCCCGAATGAAAAATTAGAGGAGTTAAATGCAAAAGTACATTTTTATTTTATAGAATGTATCACTGGAATTATTTCCTATTAGTGTTGCCCAAATGCGAGACCGAGACGAGTCTTGGTCTTGCAAACTCAGTCTTGGCCATGGTCTTAGTCTTGTGCAAGACTCTCGTAACAGTCTTGTAATTACTTATTGGCTTATTACTATAGAGATGTTACTGTATTTTTTTTTTTAGATAGAAGAAACCTAACTAAGCCCGAATGAATGAATGAAAAATTAGAGGAGTTAAATGCAAAAGTATATTGCTTATACCAATTCTTTACATATAATAACTAAAATTGTCAAGTATTAGTAACTATTTTGTCTTAATGTTTATTCAAAAAATCGATTTTTTTTACCAGTCTTGGTCTTGCCAAGAAAAGTGCCAAGATCAAGACCGAATTTGGGCAACACTAGATGTAAGCTGGCATAAAGATGGTAAGCTATTTTTTGTACAATCATTATAACCTACCAATCCATTTAGATACAGTCCACAGCTTAAAATTAGAATGTTTGCCCAAAATGTATAATGTAATTGAAACTCATGAGAGTTATTTGCCATAATTAGAAAAGTTGCTTAAACAATAAGTTTGATCGAGCCGATTGTAGAATAAAACCAAAATATGAATAATTAATTTCTCAGGATGCTTCCAACAACTCAAATCTTCCTCCGACCACAGTTACTGACATACAAAATTCAGAATTACTGCTGATGCGTATGAAAAGCCTTCATAGCTATTTTTGTATTACTTTCGAGAATATTTTATATTAAAAAAAGTATAAAGTTTTTATGCTAAGAACTTCCTTATGGGATGATTTTAGGGTTTATATAATGGGATTTGAGTCAAACCCGCTGAGCCACAGATAGAAGTATATTAAAAGTTAAGTAATTCGTCGAAAATGACTTAGCGACAAATGGATTAGAAAACTTTTGAATGACAACACTTCAATCAATAAATTATGCTATGATGTTAAGAAGATTGAAACGTCTACTAAGTCAACTGGATAATATATCACTTATAGGAGAGATTAATCTATTCAAATCGATGAAAAGACTGAATGCCTTACGGATGTATTCAGATGATTTTATAACTATAATAAAGTCATTAACTTTCAGTTCAGATGATTTGAGTCGTTTATTTCCAAAGTGAATGCTAATAAATTTTTTTTTAAATCGAGAAAAATATCGATTCTCATGTAAAAGCACCCAATGAATCCGATCGTGCAATCATATTTTTATAAGATTATTTTCCAAATCGGATATTTCTTTCAAGGAACGTAATGAAACTTGAATTTCTCAAGCATTCATTAAAAAAAAAAATCATCTAACGCTTTTTTAAGCGTTTTATTCGTGTGAAAATTAAAAATCAATTAATTTTATTGTAAGAAAAACTAAATTTTGTATGACATAATTAACTGACCTTAACTAACCTTTTTTTTTATCTGCATAATACACATTTTTTTCTCTACAAATCGAACCCCACTCAAACATTTTTTGTTCATAAATGAGCTTTGAAGTTTAATTCTTTCCAAGTGTCGATATTTATACTGTTCAAATAATCAATGATTTTTATAAATACAATTTATTCATTTGAATGTTTTGAAATTAAGTCTACTAAAATAAGAAATAGTGCACTTTGCAAGACCGAGACCAAGCCCGCCTAACTGTTGCAAGATCAAGACCAGAACTGGTAAAAAAATCGATTTTCTTAATAAAAATTAAGACAAAATAGTTACTAGTACTTGACAATCTTAGTTACTATATGTTTACCGTTGGTATAACCAATATACTTTTGCATTTAACTCCTCTAATTTGTCATCCTATCTATAAAAAAAAATACAGTAACACCTCTATAGTAATAAGCTAATAAGTAACTACAAGACTGTTACGAGAGTCTTGCACAAGACTAAGACCATGACCAAGACTGAGTTTGCAAGACCAAGACTCGTCTCGGTCTCGCATTTGGGCAACACTAATAGGAAATAATTCCTGTGATACATTCTATAAAATAAAAATGTCAAAGTATTGGAAAAATAAAATGAAAGGAAAAATATTAAAATATAACCATTTTACCACAATAATATGAACTCCTACTTATTAACTTTTCTTACAGGTTTATCTGAAAATTAAAATTAAATTGATTTAAATTGAACTACTACACATATTTTTTTTAGCTAGAACTAACTTATTTTCACCTGATTTTTTGGATTTATTATTTTATTTTTTTTTAAACACGTACGAAGACGACCCACAGTGTGACCGTTTACGAAACTAGCGGGACAAAAATGTAAAAATGAAGTTCAAAATTATGATGAGAATCGTGTTTGTGCCATTAGGTAAGAAGTTAAAAAACACATAAAAAATTTGATGGCAATAACAACTACACACTTAAAAAAATAGCTAAATAATATCTTTTCAACTCATTCATATTTCGAAGACAAGTTACGTCGTTCTGTCTCTTATTATTGGCGAGGGATGTTGTAATAATATTTTTTTACTATTTAACGACGTAGTGCAATAAAGAAGTTATTTTGTGATACCTTCCTCCCCCAATTTTAGGTTGGTTATTTTAGACTATCAGCAACCTAAACAGTTCACCTAACCAGAAAACTGTTCCAAGTTTTAGTCTGTAACTTTTTAGGTACGAAATTGTGCAACTTAAATTTTGATTCTTTGTGTCTAGAAACAAGTTATAATTCCTTTGCAAGCAAACCTATGAAACTTAATCACCCGTTTAAAATCAGGGATAATAATTTTTTTAGAAGTGGAAAACTCTAGTTTTCGGAAAAAAAAAAAAAAAAGAATTAACCGATGCATTGAGAGAAGAAAACGATGTTATAAACGACTAACAAGAAAACATTTACTTGCAAATTAAAACTTGATTTTAAGACGAACAATATTTTGAGATGAAATTAGGTTCTGATAATAATAAGAAAATCTTTTTTGATCATTAATAAGAGATTCCTAGCTATAAGTCACTGGAAAGATTATATAATGAACCTAAATTCCGATTAGATGATAATATTGAAATATCATATTGTTGTTACCAATCTCCTTTTTCTTTTCTTTTTTTTTTTTTCATGCATGGCGGACATGAAACTTCAGACGCTTGACACCTTGACTGTAAAATGTTTATTCATAAGCCTCGATATTATGAAAAATTAATAATTTCGTTATTAATTATGATATTATTTATTAGAAACGAAGAATAATTTTAGTATGAATTAAAAAAAAAAAATCATGCATTTGTTTCTACAGGCCAGTATACAAAACACGATAAATGTTGAGCGCTATGTGAATTTTCTTGTAATGCTGGATAGAAATATGTGAATTTAATACCATACAATGAAAAATATATCGAAAAGATATTTTATTTTATTCTATATTTTATTATAGAAATGTTATATTCACATTTTGAAATTTTCATGAAACATAAAAAACATAATGATTTTATATAAAAAAATAGTTTATAAAGAATTCAATGACGTTTTTAACCATAACAGATTAGTCTGGAGGACAAGGAAGCATTTTACTGTTAATAGCATGGCTTCTAAAATTCGTCCCGCTAAATTCGCAATCGGCCACACATTGCGACTCTTGAGGCAGGGTCAATATAAAAATATCCGAGCCTGCTGTTCTCCTAATTTCCAATACTAATTACTTTTGGTATTTACATTCTTAACCAGGCGATAGTGCGATCTGTAAGTGTCATGGCCAATGAATTATAGGCTTCGTTGGCCAATCTATATCGAGCAGCCAGGGGGCCCTTCAAGGATAGCCGATACCTCTCCCCCCCGCGTCCAGTCCTAGCTTATTATTAGATACGGTAATTATTTCTATGAAGCAATGCCCTATTTATTAATATTGGTCAGGACTCTGGCATTTATATTTATTACGACAGTTAATAAATAATTAAAAATGGACAAAACAATAAAAGTATTTTTTTACTTTCAGGCCCCCGTACAGACCTTATTTATCATATTATTAACCCTCGTCTAAAACGTAGTAGCTTCATTTTATCGTATCTCACAACATTTTTATTTACGTAAATTCTCGGAAATAGGATGTTTTTCTTTACTGGAGATCGGTAAACTTTGTCAATTTAATTTAATGCTCTACTAAAAACTCATGAGAACTCATTTGGTCTTCACATGAATTGAAAGATAATTTATCACAGAATTCAGAAACAATTTGACCTACAAATATATAGGGCAGTTTGGCGTGACCACCTTCCTCCTCCCTTTCCGCCACCCAATTCTTCCTCAGCATTTCAAAATAACGAGCTTAAAGGGGCCAAATAGCCCGATATTTTTTTTTCTTTGTTTTTTTTCTATTTTGGAAATTTCTTTATTGAGATATATTACAATCTGTCACATTCAAGGACAATGGTAATAGTGATAAAGAGTAGCTCATCCATACTATGCACAATAAATAAAAGTAATAAACAGCAATAGAATATAATACTAAACGTAAATGTATATAAACTAAAAGATACTAAACTAAACAAAAATAAACTAATCTAACAAAATAAATACTTAAAACCATACATTCTTTTAAACAATATTTACAATATTCATTCACTCAAGATCTCCGAGCCAAGCCTTTCCCCACACTCGTGGAGGGAAGGGCAGAACTCTAGGAGATCCCAGCGTCTTTCACTCAGCCGCATCACTGGTATTACCAATGGAGGCTGAGCAGAGACACTATAACCAGACATACATGGCTTGAGTGGAGAATCTGGTCATTGCCAGAACTCCAATATATTCTTACAACAAGTATCTGGGCCACTGCCGCTTCAACCTTCGAGGAGGATTGTAGGGATGAGTAGTACTAGAGAGGGATTGTGCAAGATATTTAATGTTTGGATGATATGTAAGGTTTTGGAATTTGGAAAATTTTCGAAGGATAGGGTCTAGGACGAATGGAATATTAAGGTCATGATGTAGGGTAATATTTTTCAAAGCAACTTTTTTTCAGATCTTTTTAAATGCTCAAATCTTTCTGGTGTCACTCATCCCAGCCTTCAACCATGGCTATACTCATGTTAGAATATTCTAAAATAAAAAAACGTCTGCCAAGTAAGATCAGTATAGCTTCCTCGCCGTTTTCATTTGCTAAAAAATATCTATTATACACTTTTTCGTATGAGAATAAAATCCCTGAGAGAAGACGATTTGGAAATACTTTTCAATATTCGCGGGTTTGATATCCACGAATTTCGTTTGTCAGCTAATATTAAAATGGGAAAGAGTGCCGTATTTGAAGATTCTATATTTGATGATTCTTAATTTTAAAAAAAAATACCAATGCATATAACTACTGTTAGTGCAAAAACTCGTATGTAAGTAAAAATTGAGTGTTTTAAAGGAGAGCATAAAAACTAATTATTTTTTTTAATTTATTACTATAATTTAATATTTGATTGCACTCTGCTATTTTCCATTATTGTAAACTACTTGCATCAATTGCAGACTACATAATGTCAAAAATAGAATACAAATTTAAAAGTTTTACATACGATTTTCTCCATCAACAGTAATGGTATATACTTAATAGGCATGTTTTCACTCATAAAATGGATGGAACTAGAAAATCCATAAGAAGAATTCAACTTGCTGTTTGTTCTGAGTTAACGAGACCAATACTTTTCTTCAGTCAGAACAAAACTAATTAAGCTAGAATATAAAAATATAAGTGAAGTTGACACAATTTTGATATTTAAGGAGACAATCGATACCACGAGGAGCTGGTTGAACTTCAATAGAAATAAACACAATCACAAATAAGACTTTTTTTCCAAATTCAGTGTAAAAACTATTTTACATTTACTGAAAATTACAAGAAATCTTTGAAGTAATGTTTGGAATCGACCAAGCAATACAGTATATATTAACTTTTTGAATAAAACCTAAAATTTTATAACTCCACAACAATATTGTAATAACGTAACTCCCACACTATATGATCACTGCCTTCCACATTTCACAGTCATTAAATTTTTAACAATTTTTTATATTAATTTTAATTATTAAATGAAATTCATACTAAGTAATTTTTATACTGAATAGAAATGAATAGAAATTCTTCAAATATCCTCCAAGTTTGGGTCAAATCGAATGCGCTGTTTTGAAACTATAGGAATATCAAATAACACATTTCCTGATCTGAAAGCGTAAGTTTTTTTTTAGAGTGTTAGAGAGAATTTGATGCCTATTTCATTTTACTTGCCTAATCCCTAAATTGCCTTCAAGATCGAACTTGCGGTTTTAGAGATATCGACGTATCAAGGAAAACACGTTTGCGCATATGTAAGAAAATGCAATGGACAGAATTAATTCTATTTGACCCTACATTATTTATTCACAAATACCTACCTTTTAATCCAAATTTGAGTCAAATCGAACCAGCCGTTTCTGAAATATTGGCATATTTACAAAAATGCTTTTGCGCATGGGTAAGTGGAAGTGCTGGTTAGAATTTAATGAAATTGATATGGGACCAACCAGACACCAACCCGCACAATACCCTAAAATTTCATGAAAATCGGATAAACGTTAGTATGTGATATGCCCGTTACATCGATTTGACTATCCACAGACAGACACCGAACCAAATTTGATCTTTGATGTCTGTAACATAAAATTCGAGTAGAAATTTTCGATTCTGAACAGTAATTTTTTTTAACCTCTCGCACGAATACAATACTCTCCTACCTTTGGTAGTGAAGAAGCAATAATAGCATAATGATACTATAAATATCACTCCAAACCGGCATTTTTAAAATCAAACATTATGTTTATAGCAACTAAAAAACTCAAATTTTGTCTATACCTAGTTTAACTGTAGTACAAGCGTAAGTAAAAAAAATAAATAATAGTCAGCCAATTAATCAATTTTATTTTTATTTTAAATATGAATTGACTCAGCGCTTTAAGGGGCTTATTGAAGTTCAAATTTTATTGGAAATCCGCGTCGTTGCCGTTCAGAATTCCCACTTTGGGAAGCGTAATTTTCGAATGGTTCCATACCTATAGAGCACATTAGGTTCACTGTCAATCATGTTTAGAATGCCAAACATTTACCGAATACCTTCCGATAATGTTTCAACTATGCTTCCAATTAAAATACTTATTCGAACTTTCCCATTAGAGTACGGCGCTGCCCGAACCATTTGTATTTCAATGAAGAAATTCATATTTCTTTGCCAACGAGATGTATAAGATAGGAATGAAATATATGCATATGTCGAGGGGAATGGTTGTACATCAATCCCATCTCCCTCCCCTCGGGGGAGTGTTTCGCTCGGAGTTCTCCAAGCCAGATGGAGCAAAACAAAATCCTTGTCTTCTCAGTTTCCTTGATTGATTTTGACAGACAGCTTGGAGCAAGGGTGGTAGAATGCAAGAAGGAAGCTCGTGTGGCATTTGCCATTTACAATAAAATGCTAATTTTAATTATACTTCCCTTTACTGGATGACTGAATGGGTTAATAAATATAAAGGGGAGCGGCTAGAGGTGTAATGCTTGTGATAAATATGCGTTGCTCGGCAACCTGATAAACCAAAGATAATGAGTTCAAATCTCGATATCTGGGGACGCTTAACACTGGCATAATTCCTCCGCCCTCTCCTCTGGCCTGAAAAAAAAATGTGTATACTTAAAGGTGAGGAAAATGATAACGCGAAAAAGAAACAAGAAAAAAACAAAAATACATGTATTAACAAACATACCATAATCCACTAAAGATTGAAGAAATGGCTAGAGCTGGAACATCCCACATCTACAAAATACAACTAAGGTGTTATATAAAAAAAAAATTGTTTAAAATAAATTGTCTTAGATATTTTAAGATTAATTTATACATATATGATTTTTTTCTAAAAAAACATCTTAAAATATTTATTAAAAATATTATATAGTATATGATGGAGATGGGCAGTAATCGAGTACTGATGATTTTTCACGATTTGAGTAATCAGCTCGATCTCAGAGAGTAGTCACGCTGCATTAATCATAAGTTTTCGTAACTTTTGTGATTTAATTGATATTTCTTGATTTTGATAGCATCCGAAAATATAAAAAAGTCTGCCAAGTAAGGTCAGTATAGCTTCCTCATCGTTTTCATTGGCTAAAATATATCTATATTACAAGGTATACAATTTTTCGTATGACAATAAAATCCCTGGAAGAAGCCGATTTGGAAACGCAGTTACTTTTCAATATTCGCGGGTTTGATACCCGCGAATTTAGTTTATCAGTTAATATTAAAATGGGAAAGAACGCCGTATTTGAAGATTCCATATTTGATGATTCTTAATTAAAAAAACAAAAAAATATCAATGCATACTGAACATGAATAGTAGTGATATATACTTAATAGGAACTAGAAAATCCATAAGAAGAATTCAACTTGCTGTTTGTTCTGAGTTAACGAGACCAATAATTTTCTTCAGTCAGAACAAAATTAATAAAGCTAGAATATAAAAATATGATTGAAATTCACAAAACTTCGATATTTAAGGAGGAAATCAAGAACAAGACGAATTGGTTTGCACTTCAATGGTAATAAACACAATCACGAATAGGACTTTATTTTTAAAAATTCAGAGTAAAAGTTACTTTAAATTTACTGAATATTAAATGAAATGTAAGTAACAGATTATTCTGTTACTTACATGACACTTATGTGTCATGCCAGTAACGTTTGCAATCGACCAAACAATACAGTATAAATTAATTTTTTTAATAAAACCTAAAATTTTATAACCCCTAACTACCACTCCATATGATCTCTGCCTTCCATATTTCACAGCCATTATATTGTTAACAATTATTTATATTAATTTTTATTATTAAATGGAATTCAATGAAATTCATACTAAGTAATTTATATAGCGTTCTCCGAATTTTCTTCAAGTTTGGGTCAAATGGAATGCGCCGTTTTCAAACAATAGGCATATCAAATAACAAATTTCCTGATCTGAAAGAGGAAGGTTATTTTAGGTTGCTTTTCTGGAGGATTAAATAGAGTTTGATAATATTGATGCCCATTTCATTTTACGTTAAAATAGGAAGCAAGGTAATTTAATAATAATAATAATAATAATAAAAGGCTCAACGAACTTAAATGTTGGATGCCAACTCCACAAATCGCTGTCTACACACCCTCCTACACTGGCCACCTTACCTAAAAAGTTGATTTATATCTTGAAGATTCATGAATAAGTTTATACTCCAAATACTATGAGAATGATATTTCAATATAAATTCTACAAGATACTAAATTCAACAAAACTATGTCATTTTATTTATTTTACAAATACATTTAATCACTTCCTACATTTCGTAATAACTGGTCTATAAAGCATTGAGTGTCAACTTCATAGTTAATAGAGTTAAGGTTTTACAATCTGAGGTATAAGGTTGCACAAAAAGAATTAATTCGCTTTTCGTGAGATAGACTTTCACAAAGGTAAGTGTTAAGTCAATATGTAGATCTCACGTTTTCTTAACACATTTTAAGATCAAGCAAAAATATGTTGGAAATTTAACAGTTTCCTAGAATGTTTCAAGCTGAGAGATTTTAATTATTGTATTTTTTTTAATTTACATTATGTAATACCAGGATTAATGTTTAATTCGTACCATTAGGAACAACATGTTTAATTATTACCGCATTCAATCTGAAATTACTTTTTTATATGGCGCGGTGCCTAAAATTGTTTTGTTTCTCAATATACAAACATTAATTTTCTATTTAAAGTCATTAAATTACTTTTTAAAAATTCATAAATCAGCATTTAATAGTAAATTATATTCCCATTCTCTCGTACAGCAAAACCATTACACATCAAACTAAATTAGAAATACTAAAACAAATCGTCCTATATAAATAAAATAAAAATGTGATGATTTGCTATAAATGAACAACTGGAATGATAGGATTGTGAATTGATGAAAATCGTTTACTCCAAGCATGTGAAGGCAACTCATATCAGGTAAAATCTATTTAGGATATTTAATAAAATATCAAAAAGCATAATTTAAAAAAATATATATATATTTCTCATTCTAGTATACAGTCCGTCGTAAACCAATGACTTCCTGTCCTTCAGTATTCTTTAACAACACCTCACTTATTCCTGTTGAACAAATACGTTACCTAGGACTCCATCTGGACAAACGTCTAACTTGGAATCCTCATACCAGACTGAAACGACAAGAAACAGCTCCACGTTTCCGACTACTTCAACACTTACTAGAAAAACGCTCTAACCTTCCAATCAATTATAAAAGACTCATTTACATGACTATAATAAGGCCTATTTGGCTTACGGAGTTGAGCTATGGGGCTCCACCAAACCTTCAAATTCCTCTCGCATACAATCCTTACAATCCAAAATCCTTCGTAAAATCCTCAATGTTCCTTACTTTGTTACAAATAAAATTATCCATAATGACCTTAATGTTCCTTATGGATCAGATTTTGCCCAATCCAGATATCTGTCCTTCCATAATAAACTTTATAACCATCCCAACCCTCTTGTCTCTAACCTTGCTTCCTATTCGATCCTGATAACCCTCCGAGGCGTCTGAAAAGAAGATGGCCACGTGATCTTCTAATATAGACATATTATTAGAGTGCTACCAATGGGTAGTTTCTCAACATGTGTTCCATATATTCATGTGCGAATTTACCAGATGTATTTTTTGTATACAGTTGTAAATATCATATAAATAAATAAGTATACAGCCCAGCAATTTGAATTCCGCCTAAGTCATTCCATTGTTCGGCAAATTATTGACTTCGTCTGTATTTTTGTAGCCAATTTTTATATTGGATTGAAAAATAAGTCCTTTCGGTTTTTCAGGGTGAAATAAAACTCAATGTACTATAGACATAAAATTTATTTGAATCTACAATATATTGACCATTATTTAATATGACGTTTTCCAATCCTTCCACTAACTGCATAATGTCATGTTCATAGAATGTCTGGAGTTTATTGTTTAAAAACTGATCCAATGGTTTTTGATGTCCTCTTCCTTTTAGAATTCCTTTATATTCATGTAATTCTGCAGATACAGCAATAAGTGTTAGTCACTTGGAGCTAGGTCTGGTGAATAAGATTTGACGAAAGTTCCAACCCAAGGCTCAATAATTTATTACGAGTGGCCAATGAGGTGTGGGAACTAGCGTTGTCTTGGTGGAACACAACATCCTTCCGATTTGGCAGTTGTGTGTAGTACCAGACAATTGTCATTTTTTGTTCACTGTTATTGTTAGGGTAATAAAATTTACTTTATTCTTCTTCTTCTTCTGAGCGTTTATTTTTAATTGATTGATTCAATTTTGTTACCTGTGAGCAGTATAGAGATGAATAAATTGTTTGTCCTGATAGCTCATAGAAAATAATACTCATGAAATCCCACAATATGAAAAGCATTATCTTCTTTGGATGCAATCCGGGTTTTGATCCGGGTTTCTTCTTGTAGCCTCCCTACATTAGATTATCGTAAAATATCCATTTTTCATCTGCTGTTATCAAATATGTATAATCAAATGTATGTATGTATAACCAAATATCTCCTGTTTTCAAAAATGAGTCGTTATCGTTTCCGTAGGGAATCACAAACAGAAATGCGTGTTGCCAAGTTGACTTTGGTTAGGGAGTGAGGCACCCAAACATTATAGTCCGTGGTACAGACCCCTTTTTATCAATTTATTAACATCCGGCTGAAACTTCGTAAATGGTTTCATCTCGTCGTAACACACGAATATTTTATTTACGAAAATTCTCGGAATTGGGGCGTTTTCAATCTAGAGATCTGCAAACATTGTCTATTTAATTAGGTACTAAAAACTAGTAAATACCCATTTTTTTTTTTTTTTTTTTTTTTCCTTTTTCTCGCCTCTACCCTAAAGGGTCATTGGCGTTTTCTATGATTTATACTCTGTTATAGTATTTTACAATTTTTAAAAAATTTAACACTATCGAGACTCTTTCTTCATTGTCTTTTAGTATTTCTTTTAGTGTTTTTCCTAGTTCTATTTTTTCTCTGAGCCTTTCGAATTGGGAACATTCTACTAGAAGGTGTTTCACAGTTTGCGCTGTATTGTTACATTTCTCGCAAGTAGGAGCTTCTAGACCTCTTAAAAGATAGCCCTGAGTGAACTGGCAGTGCCCAATCCTTAGGCGGCATAGTATAATTTCTTCACGCCTAGACTTTCTGTTGCTAGTGAGCCATTTATCGCAATTGGGTTTCACTTCTTTCAGCTTACACTCTTTGATCCTCCACTCTTTTTCCCACTCTGCCAGTTGTTTTTTCTTTATTTCGTGTACCCAGTCTTCTAAAGTGATATATTTCACTCTAGTCACTTCCTCTTCTTCTCCTCCACTTCTTGCTAAATGGGCTGCCTTGTCAGCATTTTCATTTCCTAAAATTCCGCAATGAGCTGGTACCCATACCAATACAACTGTTATTCCTTTATTTTTTAAATCCCACCAGATATTGAGTATTTCCCTAATTATGGAGTTTTTAGGATATGGATTGTCAATGGCAGTTAAAACGCTGTATGAGTCCGTCACAATTACCCAGTAGTTCTTTTCAGTTTCGCTTATAAGATATAAAGCATTCATGATGGCAGTGGCCTCTCCTGTGAATACTGAACATTCTCCAGGTAATTTAAACAGTAATTGTTTCTCTTTACTCGCTAAAGCACATCCTACGCTACCTCCTTCTTTGGATGCATCCGTATATATAAAATCGAAATTTTTATATTGTTCCGTTAGCTTTAAAAAATATTTTTGTATTTCAAGCGGATATGCCTTTGCAATTTTAGTCATAGATTTATTAATAAATGGTCTATCTTTTTTCCAACGCGGCATTTTTAATTCTGGGATGGGTCTTATAATGGTCGTATCCATGTTTATTTTAGTTGTTGCATTGTAAATTGCTTGTTTAAAAATGTTATTTTCTATATTTCTAAGTCCGTTTCTTTCTGATTCTTCTGAAAATAAATATGGAGTTAATGGGTGGTAGGAAGATGCTTTCAATTTGGCAATGTATTTCAAAGATAGGTATTCTCGTCTCAAGTTTAAGGATGTTTCTCCAGATTCAACGTAGATGCTGTCGATTGGAGAAGTTCGAAACGCTCCAGTGCATATTCTTAGGGCTGAATTGTGTATAGAATCTAACATCCTCAATATTGTTTTGTTGGTTGTACTATATATCTGCGCTCCATAGTCTATTTTGCTGCGTATTATAGACTGGTATATTTTTATTAGAGTGCATCTATCGGCACCCCAGCTAGAGTGTGAGAGACATTTAAGAATTCCGAGTCTTTTTGTGCATTCTTCCCTCAAATATGTAATATGTTGTATCCAATTCAGTCTCTTATCAACTATCATTCCTAGATACTTGTGACTTTCTGTATATTCAATTGAGGAACCTTCTATAAATATTTGTGGATTATTCTGCTGACACTTTCGACTTCTACAAATGTGTAAACATTTAGACTTCGAAGATGATATCTTAAATCCAGTTTCCCTTGTCCAATCTTTTACTCTATTCATCACTTCTTGCAGCCTCCACTGTATATAGGGAATAGATTTGCTTTTGGCTGTGATAACAATATCATCGGCAAATAGAAAACATTTGGTCGGGGTCTTGATAATGGACCCTATACTATTAATCGCAAGAAGGAATAGGGTCGAACTAAGAGGAGATCCTTGTGGGGTACCCCTTTGTAAGCGATGGTTTGACGAGAAAGTATTTCCTACCCTTACTGAAAATTCCCTACCGGTTAGAAAATTTTTAATGTAATACCACATATTTCCTCCTATTCCTAGTTCTTCCAAAATCTTCAACACACGTCCTCTTTCCATTGTGTCATAAGCTTTTTCAAGGTCCAGAAATATTGATATTAAGTGTTCTCCGTGTGAAAAAGCTTCCTGCGCTTCTAAGCTTAATGATAAAAGAGAATCAATAGTTGAACGATTTGGCCTAAAGCCAAATTGGTATGGATAAAGGACATTCTTACATTCCAGCATACTAGTCAATCTTATATTGACCATCCTTTCTTGAATTTTGGAAACGCATGAGATAAGGGAAATGGGCAGATAGTCCTTGGGAACGGTGCTCTTTTCTTTTTTTGGTATCGGTACTATGACAGATTTCCTCCACTTAGTTGGAAATGTTCTGCTTGTCCAAATTTCGTTATATATATTTAAAAGATATATTTTCCCTGCTTCTGGTAGCTGCTTTATGAACTCTCCTGGAATTTCATCGAGACCAGGAGCTGATTTTCCTTTGCACTTATTAAGCGAAGAATTTAGTTCATCTAGTCGAAATGGTCTATTGTATTCAGCAGAGTGGCTCTGCCCAGAAATGCAATTTTGATGCATTTCATGATCATTTATCGCGTCATCGCTACAGCTTGAGGAAGATATTTTTCTGAAATATTTTCCAAAGGCTTCAGCAATGTCCTGTGGATCCGTTATGATCTGTTCGTCAATATTAAGTCCTGAAATTAAGTTTTGCTTCCTAATTCCTCTGATGGCCTTGATCTTGTTCCATATCTCATTCGTCGGGGTAAGGTAGTTTATGGAAGAAACATATTGTTTCCACGATGCTCTCTTGCTTTCTTTGATTATTCTGTTTGCAATAGATCGCAGTCTCTTGAACTCGATTGCATTTTCAACAGTTCTACTTCTTCTGTATCGATTTAGGGCTCGTTTCTTTGCTCTTATAGCTTCATTGCAATGGTGATTCCACCACGGTACATCATGAGGTTTCATATTATTTTTGACTGTAGGAATAGTTTCTTTTGCTGTGTTAATAATTAACTCGTTAAAATAAAATATTTTCTCTTCTAAATTCTGTCCATATGGTATGGTTCGTAAGCCTTGGAAAATCGATTTTTTATAACCTTCCCAATTTGCTTTTTCATATTTCCATCTGGTGTTCGATGGCATAATAATACTGTTTCCCCATGTTTCAATTATAATTGGGAAGTGATCGCTTCCGTACAAATGGCTTTTAGTACTCCAATTTTTTACTTTAGGTGAGTATCTTGCATCAGAGAAACTTAAATCTATTGCGGAGAAATTATTATTTTTTGAGCTGAAATGAGTGTTATCCCCTGAGTTTAGAAGTACTGTTGAAGTGTTGTTTTCAAGGAATTTTGTGATATTTCTACCTCTGTGATTATAATCTGGAAGCTTCGAACCCCATAAGGTGCTGTGGGCATTGAAGTCTCCTAGCATTAGAAAAGGTCTTGGAAGCTGGTTTACAATTCCCTCTATGTCTGTATCGGTGAATTCCTGTGAAGATGGTAAGTATATATTGCAGATTGTCAAAGGTTCGTTTAAGTATATCTTGACAGCTTGTGCTTCAAATTGAGTTTGTAGTGGTAGTTCTTCGCAATAGATGTTCTCTAAGATAAACGTGGCTACTCCTCCCCACGTTCTTTCAGACAGTCTATCTTTTCTGAATATTTTGTAATTTCGCAATTTTACTATTTGATTATCGTTGAGGTGTGTTTCTTGTAAGCAACAACAAATAGGGTTTTCTTCAGTCATTAATTTTCTAAAGTACTCGATGTGTCGGTAGTAACCATTACAATTCCATTGAATCGTTTTTACCATGTTTGAGTTTTTCTTTTTTAAAGACTCTGTTGCCCGTTGATATCTTCGAAAATTTCTCACCTGGTGTGATCTCGGTGAGGTCATTTCCGTTCAGTAGTTTCAAAATTTTTGTTGACCATATTTTTATACCTCTATGATCTACGAATCCCTTAATGTCTGTTAGCATCCTAATTAACCCTTCTTTATCCTTTGTGAATTGTTTTATCAAATCAGATGTGTTTGATGACAATTTTTCTATCTGAATTGTTTCGTATAATAGACAAATTTCTTTAAATTGAAGAGGGTAATTGTTTTTCATTAATAAGTCACGGATGGGTTCTAGTATATCTTTTGTGGTCGGTTTTGTTTTTTGCTGTAAGTTATTTTTTTCTTCAATTATTTTTTCCTTTTTATTTAAATCAGTTATTTTTTTCTCTGGTGTATTAAGAATGGTCTTTTTGTCTGTAGTAATGTTTTGTAGAGTGTTTTTTCCTTTAGTGGTTTTCATTGTTGCCGATGAGCCATTTATACTTTCTATTGGCTTAATATTGTTGCTATTGTTATTTTTTTCAATTAACGTTGTGGGAATTTCTTTTTCTGTAATTCTGTTAGTAGGTAACTCACTATTTTGATTAACCGTGTTGGTTTTTGCAACATATTCTTTCTGTTTAATTGTTTGTAACACAATGGCATACTCACGGCTTGACGGTTTTTGATTTGACATGACTTGTGCATAAGTTGGGTGGCTTGTTTGCTTTTCCAGTTCATGGGTCATTATTCTTTCATTACTTTCTTCAGTGGTGTTTCTATCTCTTTCCAAGGTTTCGTTAACTTCTGCAGCTACACACTGTTGTGTACCCCCTCCCTCCTTCATTTTTGCCGAGCTGCGCTCAGTAAACGCAAACTCGGTTTATTTCTATCAAACCAGTGAAGGTTTTTATTACAGGTATGGCTATGCTCCAGCCAACTGTAAAACAAAATGTTCCTTCTTTATGCTGATTACCCGAAAATCAGCAATTCAGTTATGTGAAACTATTTTAAAACTTTTCTATAAAAATAGGTTCCAGCTGTTTTCAAAAAAAACAGCTAAATATAAATTGGCTAACCAATTTTGACAGGTTCGTTCGGTTAAGGCATCATCCCTATAAACATTGCAAATTTGTCTACAAGCTTCTCAAGCACGCTTACCTGTTTTAAAATAATACAAAAAAATATGTCAATGATGAATGATATTCTCTTCCATATTCACAATGCAATAGCAAACACAATACAAAGCTAAACAATCCACCTTAGGGATTAATTCATCATATAAGAAATATATCATAGCGATATAAAAATAAATAGAAAAACCGAAAGGACTTATTTGCCAACCTAATAGTAAATACCCATTTACATTCCACTTTAATCGTAAGATAACTCAAGCACAAAGCCGAAAAAATGGGTGGACTTCGAAAGTATTGAGCCGTTGGCCGTGACCTACACCCTCAAATTTTCAAAATAACGAGGTTATATAGGGCAAACGGATCAATATTTTTTAATGCCACCATTTTTCTCGACTTTGTGCTCAAGATATCTTACGAATAAAGTATAAAGAAAATGGGTATTTACGAGTTTTTAGTACCTAATTAAATAGACAAAGTTTGCCGACCTCCTGATTGAAAACTTCCTAATTCCGAGAATTTTGTAAATCAAATATTTGTAGGTTACGATGTGATGCAGTTACTTACGAAGTTTCAGCCGGATGTTAATAATTCGAAAAAAATGGATCTGTACCATGGACTATTAAGCCTGGAAACATAGCCGAGCTTGTGCGAATTGTTTTATGCGCTTGTGTGCGACATATTTAGGGCCATAGCAATCTCACGCACTGATTGGGTGGTATTTCGATCAACAATGGCCTTAACAATGCTGCTTTCAATTTCATGTGGGCGACCAGACCTTTGACCATCTTTGATGTCAACATTTCTGAATTAAATTTGGCTAACCAATTTTGACAGGTTCGTTCGGTTAAGGCATCATCCCTATAAACATTGCAAATTTGTCTACAAGCTTCTCAAGCACGCTTACCTGTTTTAAAATAATACAAAAAAATATGTCAATGATGAATGATATTCTCTTCCATATTCACAATGCAATAGCAAACACAATACAAAGCTAAACAATCCACCTTAGGGATTAATTCATCATATAAGAAATGTATCATAGCGATATAAAAACAAACAGAAAAACCGAAAGGACTTATTTGCCAACCTAATAGTAAATTTAGCTACTCTTTCCAGTTTTCTAAATCTTCTGGAGTTTCTCCAGGCAGTATTTTTAACCCCATCCTCTGGCATCCCACCTCACAAGCCACGGAAGGTAATGTTTTTCTGCTTTATTAATTATTAAATTAAGAGTATCCTCCTTATAGAGCATACATGTGCCCCAGTTCACTGAATAACATTTTCCAAAAATCAATCGTTACATAATACAATTAAAAAAAAAACGAGTATTCATCCTTCTGAAAATAAAATGATAAGTGTTTCATCAATAACCCGTGTTAATTAGTTTATTTGTTCACTTACGATTCAAAGTGAACTGTCTATACAATCTAGCGAGAAGAAAAGTATTTATTAATTTATTTTCATTTATCAGAAAAATTTTTATCAGGTCTTTTTAACTTAGCCAACATTTCTGTACGCAATAAAAAAGGGAACTGACAACATATTATTCGTGGTTCTCAGAAAGCAAATAATCAGGAGAAAAAGTTACTGGCAGCTTAATACAAATATTATTTATTAATTAGTTTAATAAATGATCGATCATTTTCAATCTCAGTATAAAATTAATAAATAAAAATTCAAAATGTACTAAAACTTTCTTATTGTGGCCAAGTTACTTTCTTTAAAACTAGTTTTGCTTGTAATATGTGGCTGTAATCTTCATACATTTTTGAGACACTTATAAGGCTTAATTTTATGTTCTAAGCCAATGTTTTTTAAATTAAAATATTAACTGAAAGGTGTGAAATTTACTAGTTTTTCATTCTGATAATCAAACCAGTATGATTTATTAAGAAATATTGGGTCTCATGCAATTCCAGTCTTATGGTGGCACAACCGGGGCAATTGCTTGGTGCTAACTTTGAAATAAAAAAAAAGTTAGGAAACGTATTAAAATAGTTAATTTTAGAATAAACAAAAAATAAATTTAATATTTTTAGGGTTAGGGAAGATGACGTCATTGCCCGGATACGGCAGATGTCTAAGGCCGGCACTGGTCTCAAGCACTGTCGTATTTAGGAGGAGGGTCGTTCTCGTTGAAACCCCCGAAAATGTTTTTTTTTTTTCCATTGGTCTATGTTTGTTTCTATGAGCGATGTTAGTTTAATACTTAAACAATCAAAATATTTACTCTTTTTAAATTAAATTCACTGATATTGTTTGGACAAATTGGTGTTTTTTTTTTTTTAACTCAATCAGTTAATAAATACTTTATGTAATTTTCAGAAAAATATTAGCTATCGATTATTTCAATATTTCACAGCCAGATTGCCTACATCTCACCGTGAGGTGCTTTCGTAAACTTCTATGCCTGGTTGGTTAATAATATATCGACAGCCACACTGCAAAAGCCTGTAAGAACAAAAACAAACAATTTTCAAAAGTCGAAAAAAGGCGTAATTTTTTTTCTATGGCTATTATATTTTCGCTTTTTTTGCTGTCCTAAGACAAAGATGTGTAATGGTCTACGTAACTTTGTTGATCGTATTTCTGCCAAATAATCTTTTAGAGCCATTACTTCTGACGTATAGTTTTTTAGTTTGAAAAACAAGTAATAGATAGGTAAAAGTTGCACGAAATTTAATTTAATTACTTATAATTTAAAAGTGAAATTAAATATATTGTTGTTCCACCAATACCTTTTTTAATAATGATCAAAGCATGACAGCAACAAAGTAAGTTACCAAAATGTAGAGATACAATACTTCAAATGACAATTTGCATAACAATTCAGCTAGAAAACGAGTATTTGATCACGTGGGTTATTCACTTTTTTGTCTCCCTCTGTAGGAGCTTCACGAACGGAGTACATGCGCCCGAGTTTGTATTAGTCTATGAAAGTTTCGTTTTTAACATGCTCAATTTCATAGGGATATGGTTTTATTCACGAGTTCCTAAGTTCTAGGCAACCTGCTGATGTGTAGATCACGTCGTTTCAGAGCATCTTGCGATTTAGAAGATTCATTGGTTTGAAAATATGAAACTAGAGTTATTCATTCGCCTCGTCTTAATTTGTTTCATTTCATAAAATCAATTCTTTGCCTTTCACTATCTGGGATTCGTCCGGATCGTAGCTTTTTTCTAGTCAAGCTCATTTTACAATGCCCAGGAGGTTTTGATTGTTTTGAAGTCCCTTTAATATTGTATTTCCACTTACCAAACTACTCTTTGCTTTGTCTATTTCCATTGTAAGCAGAGGGGGTTTTTCCGTAGAAATTGTCTTTGCAGGCTTCTGCAGTGTGGCTGTCGATATATTAAATCTGTCAGACAACAAAATTCTAAATTCTTCATCGATTTGAGCGACTGAACAGACACCTCTACTCATTACCATTATTCAAGAGACTATGACATCTGAGAAAAGCTCACAATATTGCGCGCGGTTGGGACAGCCCTCGCGCCCAATAAATTCAAATTGATGACTAAAGGCGCACTTCCTGAGCCCAGATCCGCCCCGAGATCCGTGGAGCAGTTTCGCAAAGGCAGCTGGTGGTGTTCGTGACGGCGGGTAGCAATCTCCATCTTGCCCGGCATTATTTTACTTGCGGGATAATAGCGAGCGGGGAGTTACACATCCTGCCTCGCTCCGATCTCAGCCGAGGAGGGCAATGCCCATGAGCGGTCCGAGCCAATGATTAATGAGCTTCGGGGATCTGGTTTCGGTGTCTTCAACTCCCGCTCAGTCGAAAGGATTCGATGATTCAGAGCTATCTTGCTAGAATATAACAATATCTATTAACTTAATATTCTCCACTTCATCAGGTCTCTTCGACTTGATAGCGATCTCTTCGATCAATAGCGATCAGCCCTGATCAGCCTCAACTTTAGGTCGAAACCTCGGTAAATGTTAAAATAATAATAATAATAATAAAAGGCTTAGCGAACCCGAAGGTTCGATGCCGACACCACCAATCGCTCATTACACACCTCCCTCCACCGTTCGCCGTCCAATCCTAGTCCCTTCAGATCGGCTTTAATGCAATCTTCCCACCTTCGCTTCGGTCTACCCCTCGGACCTTTACCATTCGGTACAGCAAATATTAACCTTTTAGGAATTCTCTCGTTACTAAGCCCAGGAATTTTATAGGCCCATTTGATACGCCGGGATGAAATCACCTCAATTATATTACTCGGATATAGTTCACGCAATTCGGCATTGTGTAACCGTCTGAATTCTCCGGTTAATTCATCCTTCTTTGGTCCGAATATTCTACGCAATACTTTATTTTCAAAAACCTTAAGTTGTTGCTCCATTGTGGGTAAGACAATGGTTTTATAGATTCTAATTTTTAAGTTGCGGGACAAGAGGGGCGAGCTAAGTATTTTTGTCACAGAAAAATAACAAGCATTCGTTCTTTCTAGTTATCGTAAACCCTAGATACCTAAACTTCTCTACCTGTTCAAACATATTACCATTTATATCGATATCACCAGTAATATCACCATTTTTGTTAAAATAAATATTATTATTTATTTTTGCGTTTTTTATTTTTGACTGATCACCCCAACCAGAGTTGGGCGTTAGCGCCGCTAATTTTTAACTAGCTAACGTACCGCTAAAAAGCTAAAATTAGCGGCGCTAAATATTAAGCTAATTTAGCTTCCAGCTGTTTTAGCGCAGATAACTTTAGCGCTAAATTAGCTATTAGCGGAAACGTACCGCTAACTTTTAGCTTAAGCTAAATTATCTATTAACTTAACTAAAAGCTAACTTAACGCTAACACTAGAAGAAATTTTATTTATTTCATTTTATTAATTGATATTAGGATCAACTGTTATGTAATCAGGGGCTTTTTTTATGATAATTGCCCCGGGCACCGACTTTTTGTAACTTTTCTGATTTAATCGATGTATGGGTCGACTATTAGATATTAGGGGGCGTTTATTATAAAAATATTGTCGGATTTTAGATACGGCTCCCCGCCCTCCCCCCGGGCACCGACGTTTTGTAACTTTTCTGATTTAATCGATATACGGGTCGATAATTAGATTTTAGGGGGCGCTTATTATAAAAATAATGTCGGATTTTAGGTTATGTTATGTTTTGTTCCCTTCCCCCCTCCCCCGGGCACTGACGTTTTGTAACTTTTCTGATTTAATCGATATCAGGGTCTACTACTAGGTTTTGGGGGGCGCTTTTAATGAAAATAATGTCGGATTTTAGGTGTGACCCCTCCCCCCCCCAGGGCACCGACGTTTTGTAACTTTTCTGATTTAATCGATGTATGGGTCGACTATTAGATATTAGGGTGCGTTTATTATAAAAATATTGTCGGATTTTAGATACGGCTCCCCGCCCTCCCCCCGGGCACCGACTTTTTGTAACTTTTTTGATTTAATCGATATCAGGGCCGACTATTAGGTTTTGGGGAGCGCTTTTTATGAAAATAATGTCGGATTTGAGGTGTGACCCCTCCCCCTCTCCCCCTCCCCTCCCCGGGCACTGACTTTTTGTAACTTTTCTGATTAAATCGATATCAGGGTCTACTCTTATGTTTTCGGGGGCGCTTTTTATGAAAATGATTTCGAATTTGAGAATGGGGCCCCCGGGCCTCGACTTTTTTTAACTTTTCCGATTAAATCGGTATTAGGGTCGACTATTATGTTTTGAGGGGAGCTTTTTATGAAAATTATATCAAATTTGAGAATGGGCCCCCCGGGCCTCGACTTTTTTAACGTTTTTGATTAAATCGATATCAGGGTCAACTCTTATGTTTTGGAATTCGCTTTTTATGAAAATGATATCGAATTTGTAATTGGGCCCCCCGGGCCTCGACTTTTTTAAAAATTTTTGGATTAAATCTATATATGGGTCGACTATTAGCTTTTCGGTGATGTTTTTTATGAAAATAATGTCGGATTTTAGAGAGTGCCCCCGAACACCGACTTTTGGTATCTTTTCTGATTAAATTGATATATGGGTTCGATATAATCCAAAATGTTACAAAAAGTCGGGCCCCGGGCAAAACCAACATCATTTCCATAAAAAGCGCCCCCCCAAAACCTAATAATTGACTCTAATATCACTTAAATCTGAAATGTTACGAAAATTCGGAGCCCGGAGGCACTATCTCAAAATTCATGAAAATGATTCGTATTCCGATATCATTTTCATAAAAAGCGAATTCCAAAATATAAGAGTTGACCCTAATATTGATTTAATCAAAAAAGTTTAAAAAAGTCGAGGTCCGGGGAGCCCAATATCAAATTTGATATCATTTTCATAAAAAGCGCTCCCCCCCCCCAAAACGTAAGAGTTGACCCTGATATCGATTTAATCAAAAAAGTTAAAAAAGGCGTGCCCGGGGGGCCCAATCTCAAATTTGATATCATTTTCATAAAAAGTTTCCTCCAAAACATAATAGTCGACCCTAATATTGATCTAATCGAAAAAGTTAAAAAAAGTCGAGGCCCGGGGGGGTCACACCTAAAATCCGACATTATTTTCATAAAAAGCGCCCCCCAAAACCTAATAGTCGGCCCTGATATCGATTAAATCAGAAAAGTTACGATAAGTCGGTGCCCGGGGGGGAGGGGAGGGGTCACACCTAAAATCCGACATTATTGTCATAAAAAGCGCCCTCCAAAACCTAATAGTCGACCCATATATCGATAAAATCAGAAAAGTTACGAAAAGTCGGTGCCCGGGGGGGGTGGGGAAGGGTCACACCTAAAATCCGACATTATTTTTATAAAAAGCGCCCCCCAAAACCTAATAGTCGACCCATATATCGATAAAATCAGAAAAGTTACGAAAAGTCCGTGCCCGGAGGAGGGGAAGGGTCACACCTAAAATCCGACATTATTTTTATAAAAAGCGCCCCCCAAAACCTATTAGTCGACCCATATATCGATAAAATCAGAAAAGTTACGATAAGTCGGTGCCCGGGGGGGAGGGGAGGGGTCACACCTAAAATCCGACATTATTTTTATAAAAAGCGCCCCCCAAAACCTATTAGTCGACCCATATATCGATAAAATCAGAAAAGTTACGATAAGTCGTTGCCCGAGGGGGGGGGGGAGGTTTCACCTAAAATCCGACATTATTTCCTTAAAAAGCGCCCCCCAAAACCTAATAGTCGACCCATATATCGATAAAATCAGAAAAGTTACGAAAAGTCGGTGCTCGGGGGGTGGGGGGGGTGGGAAGGGTCACACCTAAAATCCGACATTATTTTTATAAAAAGCGCCCCCCAAAACCTAATAGTCGACCCATATATCGATAAAATCAGAAAAGTTACGATAAGTCGGTGCCCGGGGGGGAGGGGAGGGGTCACACCTAAAATCCGACATTATTGTCATAAAAAGCGCCTCCCAAAACCTAATAGTCGACCCATATATCGATAAAATCAGAAAAGTTACGAAAAGTTGGTGCCCGAGGGGGGGGGAGGGGTCACACCTAAAATCCGACATTATTTTCATAAAAAGCGCCCCCTAAAACCTAATAGTCGGCCCTGATATCGATAAAATCAGAAAAGTTACGATAAGTCGGTGCCCGGGGGGGAGGGGAGGGTTCACACCTAAAATCCGACATTATTGTCATAAATAGCGCCCCTCAAAACCTAATAGTCGACCCATATATCGATAAAATCAGAAAAGTTACGATAAGTCGGTGCCCGGGGGGGGGGACACCTAAAATCCGACATTTTTTTCATAAAAAGCGCCCCCCAAAACGTCATAATCGACTCTAAGACCAATGAAATCCGAAGAATTAGCTATTAGCTTTTAGCTGAAGATACAGATAAAGATAATTAGCGGTTAGCGGTAAGAACAGCTAAAAGTTAACTTGCGCTAAAAGTTAGCGGCTTGGTCCCGCTAATAGCTAATTTAGTTGCAGAATTATCTGCCCGCTAATAACTAATTTAGCTGTTATCTGTTATCTGTTAGCTATAGATAATTTTTGCCCAACACTGACCCCAACTATCATTCTTTTCATTATTTACTACAGTCAACCATCAAAACACAATTAAAAAATACATATACCTACACATTAGGGTATCTCAGTTCTTGATGACCAAACTCTTGAGGATGGTTCAAGACAAAGAATGCTTCTAGACCAATTTTCAACAAAGAAGTTCATTTGATACAAGGGCTGATTCTAAACGGAGAAACAGTTAGGACCAATTTTGTATCTTCCTTAAAGTGGTTACTTTTTTTTTTCAAAAAGAGGAAATTGTTGAAAAATTGTTCAATATAATTAAATTTTAAGTACACCATCGTAAAGTAGACAAAATTTCCTTTGAGAAAACAGTTTTCTCAGAAAATATTAATTTACTAAGGTCAATGATAAAATGCCGTCGAGTACAGATATGCTGCTCGGAAATGGGTACGGTAACTGCAGCAATACAGCCGTATTAGACCTCCTTGAAAGCCCCTTTTATCATTGACATTAATAACCTTAAAGTCCCTTTTATAATGATTAGTATGGTCAATGGACCTTACTAAATTTAATCACTATTTTCTCTAAACAAATTTGTGTACTTCACGATGGTGTACCATATATAGTGCATGTATTGAGGTACGTTTATGCCTCTCAATTTTAGAATTTAAAAAACGACTTTAAGCAATTTTTTTTATATATATATCTTACTTTGACTGAATGAAACTGAACCACATCCAAACATCCATCCCGTACCCACATAGGAAATTTTCTATATTAACTATTCTAAAATTTTGATATAATATTCCAATATGGAAAGAGTGTAGTTTCATTTCTACATCTTGGATACACACTCAAATTTGAAGTGATATATTTACCTTGTCTGAGAAACCTCAGGTAAGAAATACTTTGATTTGGTTTTTATTGCTAGTAGAGATGAGATTGGATGAAGCTTACAACTAAATTCAAAATATTCACCCCTGCCACACTGAAGGGCATTGTTACTAGAGCTTTAGTATTCATTCACACAAGAAAGGAAAATAAATATAAATAACCAAAGTAAGAAGAAAAAAAAATATATATACAAGATAAGTAAAATAACAGATTAAAGCCGAATGGTTATAAAATAAATAAAACACATTCACACATATGTACAGAAAGTTCTAAAAAAATAAAACAATAATTGACCAACATATTTTAAGTGAAAAAATACAAACACAAATCACATTGCTATATTGCATAGAATAAAGACAATACAAACAATAATAGATATTTAACTTAAAATATTTTTTTAAAGTGATAATTGAAATGAAGGGGCTTAATTAAGTAAATGTTATTGAATTTGAAGATAATTCATCGCTATTAATTTCTAATGAAAAGGTACATATCTAAATTATTATTTTATACTAATACTTAGTGTTGCCCAAAAGCGAGACCGAGACGAGTCTTGGTCTTGCAAACTCAGTCTTGGCTTGCGCAAGAGCCTCACAAGAGTCTTGAAGTTACTTATTAGCTTATTACTATAGAAGTATTAATGTATTTTTTTAGATAGGAGAAACCTAACTAAGCCCGACTGAAAAATTAGAGGAGTTAAATGCGAAATTGTATTGGTTATACCAATTTGTTACATAGAGTAACAAAAATTGTCAAGTATTAGTAACTGTTTTGCCTTAATTTTTATTCAAAAATCGAATTTATTCACCAGTCGTTGCCTTGATCTTGCAACAGTTAGGCGGCACTTTGGAAGAACAAGACCTATTTTGGGCAACATTACTAATACTTAAAATAAGAATTGTGTAAATTATGTTAAAACGGTTTATTGTTCATAAATTTTAGTACAGAATGTTCTGAAGATGGAGAATGTTGTCCCGAAACGTCAATTATGTATTACATAAAATGAAAAAAACGGGTGCTGTTTGAAATACCAAATGACCTTAGTCATAATAAATATTACTTCCCAATAAATTTGAATATATACATTTTTTTTTTATTTATTGGAAAATATTACAATCTGTCTCAAGGACATTTATAATAGTGTTCAGAGATCACATTCACACTCTATGTACAATAAATAAAATAAACTATACAGAATAATAACATATATACAATAAATGAGAATAAAATAACCTAAAAATAAATAAATAAAAAGAACACATACATACCTATATACAATATTTACAATCTGGAGAGAGAACTCCAAACCAGACTTGTCCCTCCAACTGTGGACTCCAGGAGATTCCTGCACTTCTCTCTCAACCGCGTCACTGGGGCTAAACCCAGTGGAGATTGAGCAAGACTGCCACAAAATATATATTTAAAAAATAAATAAATAAAGGTCTTTTTGTAGATTTTTTTTTTAATATATTTTTATGAATATATATTAAAAAATAAAAAGATCTTTAATTTTTTTTTATGAACAATAATAATACATTTTTTTAATAAAAATAAAACCTCTTTATTAACTTTTACAGTAAAAAATATACAATTTTTTTAATCCCCGTGAGTTTTGCCTAATGGAACTATATAGTAAACTGAAATCACAATAAAGTAATATAAATCTAAATTTTAATCGTTCTACAAGTTAATGGAGCCTAAAGCAATCAGAGCATAGGGTTTTAAGGTCAAATAATTTATTACAACTCGAGATGCTTACAATATCGCCGAACCACTCGACCATGCCGTTATCGTGTTTGAATGAGACACGCCTAGCTCAATGTTTACTTGCCTGGAAGCTTGATTCTCCGGAACAATTCCAGAGCCTACTGTAAAATCTAATCAAAATTTATCGATTTGTTAAATCTTCAGTTTGACCCCTGTTATCAATGTGCACGTCAATTAAATGAAAAATAATTTTGTTCTGTGACTGACTTAGAATAATAGCAGAGTTCACAAAAATATATGCATTATTGGTTATAAACCATTTTATTCCATCTTATGACTAATTTTCGCATGACGATTAGTTGAAATTTAATTTAAATATATTTTCTAATCTGGCGACTTCTTTTTCGTTTCAACTTAAAAAAGTTCTTATTACATACTTCGATGTATGCAATATTTAAAAACAATTTACTACAAAACAAGAAATAGTCCTTTTTTATCAACGTGTCAAGCCTAAAGAAGGAAATGTACTACGTTTCCTAAATAAACACATAGTTTGATTGTTATGATAGTTGACATCTACGAATAAAGAAACTTGAAGTTGTTGGATGCCTTCCATACCCAACCCAATAAGCTCTTTTGAAAATGCATTAATATACTTTCTTTAAGTAATATACATGGCAAAATGTTTATTAATTTAATATATAAATAATGTATTTTAACAGGAAGAGTTTATTTCAGTTTAAAATCTATAAAGAACATTCATTTCGGATTGATAGAAAATAATAATTTATAAAGGACTAGATTCTTAAAATCAAAAATATTTCATACAAAGATATGTTCTAAAAAATATAACCCATTCATTTCATTCCTGGGTTATTATTATAAGTCATTGTCTTACATACCATATATAAGACTTGTAATGGAGTATGGAAGTGAGATTTTGCTGACTGCATCAGAAACTCACTACATGCCCTGGACGCGGTTTGAAACAAGGCTTTGATATTGATTACAGGTGAGTAAGAACCTAACCTGAATAAGAAATGAAAGCGCTTGCTCTGGGAACAATAAATTGCCGATATTCCGAGCCGGATTGGCTCCTAAACAGACGGTTCCGTTCAAACAGCTACGCGGAATGCAGGTTCAGGCGTATATGTTTACGGAAGAGGTGTTTACGTTATCCATTCCTATTGGTAGTCAGGGAATAAATTTCGATTGGGAAGTCTAAGCTATTTCGGCAGAACTGGCTTAAATAGTGAAGACACTCAGCTATCCTCGAATTGTGTTCTTTGTTGATAAACAAGCCACCACACTGGCGATCTGCAATGGTCTGGATCATCCTGATGTCACAGATGCAAGACATCAGATTAATGATCCAATTAAAAAATCTGGTGTCTCTACTCACACGACTTTCCTATTTGTTCCAGAAAGGTTTTTATACCTTTACATATGTTCATGAAGAAACAAAAAGAAATTGAACTAGATTTATTTTCCTGAAAACTGATCAAAGAAAAGATTAGAGTACGATTTATTTGATGAACTAAAGCAATGTAAACCTGCCTAAGGTAGATCAGTGTAAACATATCAATACTCTCTAATATTGCTTACCAAAAACTTTTTGCCATAGCTTAGACGGAGTAGAGGAGTAAAGTAGAGAAAATAGTGAAGCTTGTGTGATGCGGGCAACAGAATTTCTTACTTTCACTTAGTCATCTTTTTCTCTCATTCACCCCATTCTGACACCAGAATATGAACTCGTAATCTTACATTGAAAATTGAAGAGCAATAACTTCGTTAATAGTTGTCCAAAATGAACGCCTTTTATACAGTTTTGTTGGTAATTTAATTAACTTTCAAAAGTTTTATTATAAATTTTACCGTATAATATATACTTAAAGAGTTAGGCCCCATAACATTTTTCTTTTCTTTATGACTTATTTTCCTAAATTTTCTCGGGAATTTAGTTCATATACGAAAATTGCAAGGGCAATTATTAGAACGTTATAGAAAAGTTTTATCAAAATCGTTAGAGCCGTTTTCGCACTACAGTCTATGGAAAAACAATTTTTGTCATTTATTGCGCGCAAGCTATTGCGCATGGAGCACCGAATTTCTGTCACAGCCATCGGTAGTTAAAACTCTACAAAATAAAAAAAAAAGCAACAACATCGGTTCAGTAGTTCCCGAGAAAATCTTGGCAGAGATAGACCAATGGCTACAAATGTGTTTTTTGGACTCAGGGAGCTCTGAAACGTACAGATCGGTCAAAAACCGCATATCGGAAATTTGACCCGATTGCAATAATTTCCTTAGCTAGTATAGTAATAAGGAATCGGAGTGACGCCCCAATGGATTCCAAGTCAATGCCGCAAGCCTTTCCTCCGCTGGCAAACGAATCTTTTAAAAGGATTTTAAAATTATTTTACTGGGAAGAGGTTACGAATTGGCAAAAACAACTGGCACAATTGTTTAACAGAGGGGCCACTTAGACAAACCCAAAGTAGGAAAGTCCCGGTAGCGTGTTTCCGCATGATGACCGGGCATGATTACCTGCAAATTTATTTGTCAAATAGTCGTGGAAAGACCTCTGTGCCCACTTTAACCTCCACCTCCTAGTGTGCCCAACTATGTCAGATGTTCCCAGTAAAAATCTTCCTAATGTGACGGGCATAGCTATTTACTAGCAATGGAAGCATCAAATCGAAGAATCTCATTATGTCAAAATTATATTGGGATGCCAGGAACCTAATGGCCTAAAAGTCAACAGCATAGGCAAATATAAAAAAAGTTTAATCGAACACCTTTTTACATAAAAAATAATAGAGTGAATTAGGGCCATTACACGAATGTTTTTTTTTAATCATGTAGAGCCATCAGACCCTTCCAAGTAATTTTAACTCAACGTTCGTGGTATGAAAATAAACTAAACGTGAACTTCGAATTCGTCGAACGATATTTCTCTGCCATTGCTACATAGATGAAGTAGGCGTAGCTTACACCGCGATCCTATCTAACTCTGGTGGTTGAAATCCAATTCCAATTGTGGTATGCGCTGTAAATAAATATATTATATAGTGCTGTATTCAATGAAAATCTCCATATGGGCGAAGCCGGTATTTTTAATCCTTCCATAAAATCAATGTAAATTTTTAATGATTTTAACTGATGAATGAAATTGTTAAGTGTTTATAAAGACTGATTTTGTAACTATATTGAATAGAATTATTAACTATATACGGAATTCGATTTAAAAAAAAAAAAAAAATTATAAAAAAGTTCACTTGTGTCGTTTATATTTTTTGTGTATCTTTTACATAGTTTCATTTATTTTGTTGTATATAAATTGTTAATTTATTCGTGTTTTTTTAATCAACAATTATTTTTATCATTTCTTATTTGTTTTGTAAATAGTTTCATTCGTTTCACCATATATATATATACAATATTAGAAATGAAATATGTAAAAAGTTATACAAACTAAAAATAATGTACATAATCCATTTATATACATTATTTTCATTTCATTACTAGGCAATGTTACCTCCTTCCTCATCCCCTCTGACTATGTTAACCTACCTTTTGCTATCTGAAAAAGGATAACTGGAAAATTCTCTCCCGACCCGTTCACGTACCTACCAAATGTGTCAGTACTTGAACACCCTCAGTGCTCAAACCACGGCTAGTAAGAGAAAATATTACAAATTTTTATAAATCGATTATATACATTATTTTTAGTTTATATAACGTTTTACATATTTTATTTTTAATATTGTGTATTGTAATAATAGTTAGGATTCGTGTACCATCAATCACTATAGTTTATAATTTACCATTATCGGTCGTATAATATTATATCTCTAATTGTATTTTAAAATTTTCAGCCCTGAAGATGACCCGCATGTTTGGTTTGAAACGTTAGCACAGATAAAAAAAAATTATAATGACTGAGTCCTGAATATGTATATATATAACAGTCTACTAGCTTCCTTCAATATATATATATATTTAGTTTACTATTTTTTTTTCTTTTATTTATATATTATGATGTAACAGATCTTCTGATTAGAAACAACAGTAAATTAACATATAATAACACATACATAATAACATTAGGTTAGAGCTCTTTGACTAAAAAAAAAAAAAGATTACGTTACATTGTTAGTGTTTTTTGTTTTCACATAAACAACCATGAGTAAGTTAACAAAGTTTGTGATCATATACGCTGAATATAAATTGTCAATACTTAAAATACTAGAAGAAATAAAAACGTTAAAATAAAGATTTTATAAAATAGGTTAAGCGTACTAGTGACAGAAATAGCTAAGGAAATGTTTGTCTTTTTTGCCTTCTCCCGCCTTCCTTATTTTAGTTGTGAACTTCTCCGTTGGATATTTAGGAACTTTAAGATCTACTTTTCATATTCCGTACCTTAAAAATGAAAAAATATTCAGTTCTCCAATTTAAAATAACCACTTTTATCACTAGTAATGGATACCCAGAAATCCTATTGTTCTGGTAATGGACAGGGGGTCTGTATCAGTGATGGACATACCTCAGAAAACCTCAATAATCTTTATCAAACTATGAAAAACAACAATTTTAATTAATTAATTAATGTATAATTTCACTCACCTATATATGATCTATATAAGAAATATTGTGATCGTGAAAAATTTCGAATACGATTTTTCAATTGATCTTGATTACTCTTGAGGAATAAGGCTCACAAAATGTTTTTGTGGGTTCTTTTATTTTTAAATTTATGGAAAAGAAGGTGGAAATCTTCAAGACAGAAATAAGTCCGTACTTATTTGCGTATGGGATTCTAACTCACTAAAATCAGCATTCCTTCACTTGATAAAGAATTGGAAGATGTGAACCTAACAGAAACCTTATTATTTACATTTAATTGCCAAACTGTCCATCACCCTACTTGACTAAAGAAACAACACTAAAAATCTTAAGGAAAACATTTGCATATGTACTTATAAACATTCGTCAATTGTAAGGAAAATTATTTCTACCAACATTAAAACTTGGTGTTGTATTCTGAAGGGAGCGGGGTAGCTAAGTGGGTGAGGGCTGCTTTCCAGAGCTCAAAGTCCGAGGTTCGAATTACTAGTAAAGCAGCAGTGGATCAACCCAGAATCCAGAAGACCCTCCTGGGGCACACCTCTAGCCTCTATAAAGTGGACTCTCTTAATTAAATAATTAATTAAGGGAGGAAACCTGGCGATTGAGCGTGATTACTGCCCTATCACCTCCCTGCACAACCGTTGGACCTAATAACAGTTTATAACCACATTGTACTGAATCCAAGATCCTTCATGGTTTGTCAGTAGTGCAGATAGTAGTCGCAAGCCTTCCGTCTCCGAACGGAACTCATGACTCAGTATTATAAAACATAGACCGATGTTGATTTTGACATTAACCGATACATATGAAGAAGTCTACTTGTCTCAAATGTGCAGTGAAAGTTAACCGAATACAACGCCAAGTTTAAATATTCATAGTGTGGTGGCCTATTCCAGCACGCCACCTGCTTAAAAACCTACAAGGGACATTGTAGAGACATAAATTAAAATATGTATATACATTGTAAATACTTTTTATTATTAAAGTTTAATGGCGTTAAGGTATAAATTACTCTTGATAGCCGATTTAGTCATGGCGGAATGATTACCGCAATCCTTCGAGGAGTTCATCAGGTCCTCAGGTATCCGCCCTTCGGGGTGTAGACTTTCTTAGCAGTTGATCAGTATGTAATATATATATATACGCTTTTCTGTTCTGCATCAAACTGCCCTTTTATTTACTATGTTCCTATAACTTCTTTTCCTATACTCTCTCTCCATACAAGGGCTGGACGCTGGTCCGTCCGCATGTATTCCCATATATCAAATCAGGAGGTTGATCCCTCCGTTGGTATTTCATCCTCCCACAAAGTCAGAGATTGGTCCCTAATAAAGTTTGTGGCTAGCGTTCCTGCGAAATATTAAAGTTGATTCCTTACTCCACACACTAAGAGTGATTTGGGTGCTGATCCGCCTGACATTCGTGGTCATTCTCTGTTGAGCACTGGTCATCATTCTCTAGTCATATTACTCCTCTATTGAACACGCTCGTCGAGGCCTTCTGTTAACTGTATATATAATCTGTATAATAGCTCGACAGTAGTACATCAATTTCCCTAATATGTGTAAGTAGATATGGAATTACATTTCTATTCCTCTAAGATGGTGTTTCTACAGTGGCGTTGTTTTTTTAATAGTTTCGTAATAAAACCATTTCTAGATCAATATATTTCATAAAAATGTTAAAAATTAAAACTAATTGTTGTGAAAATTAAGATAGTTATGAGGCCGATGAGTAATGTCTAACTACAGTCTCCCTAGCTACAGGTCATGGGAGGTTGTGATTATAAATATCAAATGGGCCATGAACTTGACATAAGGTTTACTGCTTCAGTGACATTTATTGCGTGTTGTATAACGTTACTAACGAAGCCAAGTACTGCCTTACCAAGCCTATTTATATAATTCTGTTTACTTGGCGGCTGTAAAATCTACAGCATTTCACTCGGCGAATAGCCAATCGTCAAAAATAAATTACTGTGCATTATCAATTTTTACTCTTTACAGTATTCTTTGATGATATATATTCAAATTTATCTATACTAATACATAAATCTGAAGAATACTTGTTTAAATGCCTTAATTTCAGAAAGTACCAGTAGGTACTTTAAAGTACCAGTATATACTTTAAAGTACCAGTAGGTACTTTAAAGTACCAGTAAAAATTATTTTTTCTTTAGATAGACCATTTATTGTGGAAGACTTAAAAAGACTTTCAGGAACGTGTCGAATCAGTGTCGATAACTGTATAAAATTATACTAATAAATTTATCATTGAATTCAATGATTTTTGTACCTATTTTAGAGGATCGCTAATTTTCCAGGTTTCCAGATTAAGAATCCCAAGTTGTGAAAACTACCACAATTTAATACTTTAAAAAGTTATACATTACTCCTATTTACCTTGGCAATGCCGAAATTCCGCAAACAAATAAAATAAAATATCTTGGACTGACATTCGATAGAAGAATGGCATGGTGTCGACATATGAACAACAAAAGAAAAACTTTAAATCTCAGACTACAGCTATTATACTCACTTCTTTTAAAGAGCTAAAAATTACAATTAAAACACTTACATTTATCTACTAAATCCTATATGGACCTAACAACAATCATATGGAACAGCCAAAACGAACCATTTACGAATACTACAAACCTTTCAGTTAAAACATTTTAGGACCATAAATAAAGCTCCAGGGTACGTCACAAACATTACTTTACATAATGATCTGAACATGCCAACAGTTAACCACCATATACGAACACACTACGAACATTTTCCTGATAACTTACATTAACATACTAACACACTAATATTGACATATGACACACAGATTAACATACTACGGAGGCTCAAAAGAAGCTGGATTAGGAGTGTCCTCACTTAAAAATATACTGAAATCAAGTCAAGAAGAGGACTCAATGGATACTTCTTTCCCTCACGCCGATCAAGCTACTATCAGTATTTTTCCCGCCAGCAGACTCGCTAATTGTCATTAATTCTGACAGGTGTGAGTAAATAAATAACATTTAAAAAACAAATGTGTACAAGATGTTGAGAATTTAAAATATTATTTCAAGCAGAAATCAATATTTTTGCTAAAATGTCACATAAAGTGATCTTTCACTTTACAGAGCAGTTTGATCAGTAGGTATTTCGGAACCTCATAGATTGGTTTATACATCAATATCTTTTTTCTCAATAAGCATTTATTCACACCTGTTAATTGTAGTATATTGACGACCAGCAATCAGATGACAATACAGAAAATAATGACATGTCAGCCATAGCAAATGAAGAATACCCAGCAGCATCTCTTCCATGATTTTTTTTTTTTTTTCAATTACATCCATATGAGTTTAAGTCGGTATATATATATATATATATATATATATATATATATATATATATATATATATATATATATATATATATATATATATATATATATATTAGTTTTAGTTTTAGTTTCAGTTTTGAAGATTTCAAAAAAGAGGATAAATTAGTGTGAATCGTTTGTTAAGGGCAGAGGTGGACAAATGATACTCTGAGTTCTGAGTACCAACTACTTTATCCAAATACTAACTTGTTTTGAGTACGTAAGAATTTAATCATTACTTTAGTTGACGTCAAACGATTAACTGAAGTAGTGATTGGATTCCCAAAAGGGATTCAATTTGAGTAAAATACTTGGTACTCGTTACTCAAAGTACCATTTGCCCATCTCTTTTTAAGGGTCTTCCGTTACATTTTTACATGGAGGCCCCATGTCGTCCTTCCGTCGAAGGCTGGTCCAAGAGAAAACACCGTGTCAGTTTGAAGTATTTGTTTATTGTAAATATATTTTTTATTATTCAATAAATAATATAACAATCTGCCGACTGGACAATGCTTATATGGCTGGAAAAAATTTAAAAAAAAAAACCAAACCTGTACCACTACAACCCATGAAGGGTCTTGGATTCAGTACTATTTAGGGAAAGCACTGTTTCTTGGTCTACGGTTGTGCAAGGAAGTGATTTGACCGAGATCACGCTCAACCGCCAGATTTTATTTTAATTAAAGGTACGCACATTATTGAGTCTGGGTGTAAAGTATATACAGTAAATACAATAAAATAACTTAAGATAAATAAATTTTAAAAACACATAGGTACCTAAATACACTATTTACAATCAGGCGAGGGAATACCGAGTCAGACTTGTTCCTCCAAATATGGAGGGAAAAGCTGGACTACAGGACATTCCTGCGCTACTCTCTCAACCGCGTCACTGATACTAAAGCCAGTGGAGACTGATCGAGAGCGCATAATATAAATCAATATAAACTGACGAGCATGTATTTTATCGAATATTTGTTTCATTTATTGCAGTTATATAATATTTTGTGTAAGATTTTAGAAGGATTGGTTGTCAATTATCAGTCGTCTATTTCACAATTTATGCTCTAGTATTTTAAGTACGTGTATTGCAAGTTACCAATTAGGGAATCACTAAAAACAGTTTACATTTTATAGCTAATGAAAATTCTTTGCCTATAATTACCTTAAAGCAGTTACTTGGTCTAATGAGTCATAAGGTTCTATAGTTGAAGTTCTGTTTTTAATACGTTTTTAAGAGTCGCCCTTGCAATGTAATATTACAGTGATTGTGAAAACAAATACTTCAACCACAAAGGAAATAACAACAATGTTGATGAGAACACTTTAAAAGTTATCAACTAAGAAAATAGAATATGGTAAGTAATGGTCTTACGCATTTGTTTAAATATTTTGAAAGTTAGAAACACGTTTGGGCACTTGTAAAATTTAATAATTATCGACTAAAAGAAGTAAGATAGAATCAGTAGTACTTGCGCGCTCCACCAAAAACCTTTTGATCTCAATTGCTATTTAACAAATAAAAATTAAATATTTCGCGACCTAGAAAGCTCGATGCCGATACAGCTGATCTACATACGAATAGCATATTATATTTACATATCAAAACCAAAAAAATACAAGTCGTTATTAAGGCTAGTCACAATTTATTAAAATCATTCCATATTTGACTGTCAAAAGCTTCGTACCAAAAGATATTCCTTCTAAACACTTTGCGTTTCACATAATTCTAAACTATCCACAATTTACAAGTAATTTTGTATCCAGTTAAAAAAAAATTCAGTCATCCAAAGACAAAACAACCCAAAGGTTCAGAACAGTAAAGATGAAAGCGAGAATAGTACCAGAGAACCAGACATGACCATGAATAAGTTTAGGGAAATCTACTTTCAGCAATTCAAGTCGCTGAATATGATACAAGGAAAAATATTTTGAAAGGGCCTTGAAGAAACTTGGAAGAGCACCAGTCAGAGATGACATTTTCCTGAAGTTTATTAAATACAGAGGAAATTAAATGATTAAATCGTTGCTCTTACTTTTTCAGTAGATAATAAGATATCTTCGAGTTATTCAGATAAAATGTGACTCTCAACTTGTCGTGGACAAGGAAATAAAAAATATAGAGAAAAATAAATCATTAATAATCTTTATGGAAAGTTGTAATCTTCTAACTTTTATCTAAAATGTCGAAACATTTTTTCGTAAATGGTGAGATAAGTCTTCGCAATATCATAAACAGCCATTTTTTAAAATATTATTCCATGTAATATAAATTTTGTATCTCGAATCTGGGTTCGTTATACCTTTATAAAATTCACTATCTTTCGACACATCTTTTACCAAAATCGTTTGATGTTGAGAGGTGTAAAAGAGGTTTATATTGCATGTTACAGAATCTTAACAAAAATAACTCAGTAGAATTGACACCCATACTGTTGAAATATTGAAAATCACGTTTACCTTCATTACCAATTTCTTACCGTCGGGAGATTACCGATTTTGTTCGCAGTCAGTGACCTACACTAAATTAGTTGGTTCTCAGTTGACGCAAAATTTGCTGCTCATTTTATTCTATGGATTTTTCCTCTAAGGGAATTCATTTCCAAGTTACAGGGTCATTTAGAGTAATTTGTCTCAGTTTTTGACAAATTTGGTAAAAATCAGCGTTGGTTGACCGCGGTTTTATACCTTACCGCCTAACCAAATTATATAGTTTATGTACATTTTTCGCTTTGATGCATCGTTTAGGAGTCATAGGTGAAAAATATCGAAAAAAAAATCTGTCTTTTTTGTCTGTAAAAAGTTTTCCCTTGATGGTCCGCGTAAGAAATTTTGTTTTTTACATGTCTAAACTTATATATACAAGTTAAAAAAATAAAAACTATTCTCAATAGTTTAAGTATTTGCTTTAATAAACATTTCCCCTCAATACGTAACTTATGATTATTAATTCATCTTCTTTCGAGACATCTAAATAAATATGAACTGAGGCACTCATATATCCTCATAAACAACATCATTGTGGTAATAAACTCAGTTGCGTTCCATTAATTTCCTCAGCAACTGGGTGTTTAGTGTTTGGCGTTAATGGTATGGAGTATGGATGTACGCTGACTCAGCGAACTGAAGTAGTGTGTGCTGGTACATTGTACAGTGAACTCCAGGACTTAAAGTCGTTACTCACACCAAGGCCCCAAGCTTGAGGCTAGGGATTATGTCCCTGACGGTAGTTCCATTGATTTTAAGCTCCACTGTCAAAGAAAGAATTACCACAATGTTTGGCTCAGAACCACGCCTACATTGTGGGGTAACAGAAAGTTCAAGAGCATATTAGAATTACTGTCACCTTCTGTAATAGGTACTTATGGTAATAGAATGTATAGTTACTAATATATCACAATAATTTGAGTTAATCATTCCAGTGCCACTATTATTTATTGATTTTATTGTTTTTTAAAAATCAAAGGGAGCTACGGGGTCGTAGAACATGAGAATTTCTTTGATTTGAAATTAATAACCAGGATGAAACCAAATAGCATGATTATTACCATTGAATACGAACACATAATATTTATCAATTATAATCAACATACATAATTACCAGTGAGGTGAAACATAATTATTGCTTAAAGCAATGTGTCAGTTTATATTATTTAAAGTTAGTAAGATATGAATGAGTCGTTTTCGATAACTGCCTTATCAATCGCGCCCAAGTCTTTTACTCAAGACATTTCGCTGTCATCTGCCAATGAAACGTTATCGACTAAACATCCGGATTATGAATTAGTTGATTTTAAGTTGAGATAAATGAATAATTTTACGATAAAAATAAGTGGAATGAAGGCATAGGGAGAATACACCTAATAAAAGTTATTCACTGTTGAATTTTTTTTTGTCTTCATATTTGCATCCATACCAGTTGTGAGCTTGACAATAAGCAGATGTGCTGTAACTAATAAGAAAAATTGACATTTTAGGCATGAGGACAAAAAAATAGTACCCAGCAGCACTTCTTCCTGGTCTTGATTTATTTCCTTAATTCAGGAAAGGAGATCTCTCATTCAGCTCCTCTTCAGTCGTCTCCTGATAGGCATGTCAGCTGTGGCCATGTCGTTAATAGGTCCGTGTAGATTAAGATGAAATCTGGAGTAGAGATCACGTATTAGTCTGTGGGCCAGACCCCCTTACCGTGTACTCCTCCCCTCCCCGCCCCCACACCCCTGCTAAAAGGGGTTCAATTTTGTATGACATTAAGTGGACGATGTAGGTTTATTATGGTGAAAACCACTTTATTTTCGATTACTGAAGGTGAATATCAGGACTATCTTCACTTTGAAGCAGAATATAATGAGCTATATCGAGAAAGTTATAGCTTATAGCTCTCCTTCTGTTTAGTGCATTTGAAAAGATTTTTTAAGGAATCTAAAAGGAAAACGAGCTTTTCTGAAAGACAATTAGATATTAGCATAGTCCAAAGTGTGAGGCACTAAGCAGATAGAGAGCTATTTTTCTTTTTATATGGACATCTCTATAACCTGCCTTAAAGTGAAGACAGTCCCAATTTTCAACTTCTCTTCCAATGTGCAACTTGAGTTTCTCAATCCATATCGCCCTGGCAATCGACAATATTTCTTATTCCAGCTTCTACGATTCTTGAGTATAATTTCTTTGGTACACTAAACAGGAATGGATCTTGATGGATATTACATTTCCTAGTATCTCCATTCTTGTAAAGGTAAAAACCACAGTTCTTTCATATTATTTTCTAATATACTTGTTGTCTATGTACGCGCAAAACTGTGCGAAGCAGTTCGGTTTCGGCCTTTCCATCTTTCTTTGTGCAGAGATAATAATGCATTGAATATTAAAATTTCCTTTTTTTTTTTATAGTATGGTACAAATTTCGAACAATTTATTCCGTAATTTCTGAACAATAACGAGCTATAACTGATATAAGATTCCTTAAAAAATCTTTTGCAAAAGCACTAAACAGAAGGAGAGCTATTTCCCTTTCTCGATATACCTCTCTATATCACAGAATAGAAGTGAAAACATCAAAATGACAAGATAGATAATGTGAAATATAAATTATAAATAAAAGCTCATTATAAAGATGCTGAAATGCTGAACAATTCCCTTGCTTACAGTACGCAGGTCTGATTTTTAGTTTCTGAGATATTTCAATCCATATGAAAAAACACTTCAATTAATCGACTTTACTCGAGCGTTACATATCGGAGATCTGACCGCTCAATCTAATTCAATCTCTAGAGAAGCAAAACACGTCTATAGAAGTTTTTACTTTTTTTTTCTTACACCAGGTAAGGGAAGTATTTTAATCCAGTCAAATTTGCGATGAGCAATTTTCAATGGATCATCTATGAGTCTTATGAGTCGAAGAAAGCATTTTCAACTATTAGTCTGTATGTGTATGCTAAGAGAAAAAAAATGATTTTCTGTTGGGTATAGCATCAAAAGGGCTCTAATAATTTTGATTAAACTTTCCTATAATTATCTGCTTTAAGCCCTTTCAATTTATATATACATTGTTTATTCCTGAGTAAGAACAGAAAACAAATGTGTTTAACTCAAATTGCATAACTAACAAAAACACACATTTAACAGTAAATTTTACATATAAACATATGAATAGTTATCTAAATTCTAACAAAGTCATTGTATCATTGAATCATTGTCGCACATGTCCATAAGACCTTTTTGAAATTTGGTACTTTTATTTTAATCGACACTTTAAATTTATTTGAATTTATCGGTAGAAAAAAGTCATTTAAGTGGACACACCAGATACTTTCCTATGGCATGTATAAGCATGTGATTTATACTGCTAATAATATTTATATAAGAAGATAGTATGTTAATATTTATTTCTTTATTAGGGATCGAACCCACAATGTTATGCATCGGGCACTATGAAAATCTCGCTTAGCGTACTTGACCGTCACGTTTTCAACTGTTAATGTAAGGAAAAATTATTATTAAATAAATGTTAACATTTTTATCAGTTTTTTATATTTACCAAGATATAGCTCGAAATGTCAATGTCTTTGTTAATTTAATAAAGATGGTGAAAATTCTAAAGAATTTTATTTTTAAGCCATGAGATCTGGAAACAATTGTGAAAACTCTATTTTTTTCTAAGTCCAAGATAGATTTTTTATTGAAATTTCTGCACTGAATATTAAAAAACTTCTAGGACCCATTTTAATAAAACTGAAATATGAAGTCAATTGGAAAATATTAAAACTTATATTAAAATTTTGGAATTAATTGGTTTAATGCAATATTTGATTAAATAAAAAATAACAATACCCAATCCATATCATGACTGGTCAGTGATGAATTACTGTCAACATTAAAATTTAATTGTAAATATATCTATCCAATATAGGCCAAAATTTATAACAAATTTAACTGAAACTTTCATTGATAACATAAAATGCCAGAAAAATGTAACTCATTAGAACAAAAAATATAATTATTTTACCATAGTATTTAATATATTTGACTTTAATATTATAATGTCTATTTACAATTAAGTGTATGCCTTTGACGTCAGAATAACAAAATCAAATTAACTTCTGATTATTATTTATTTGTAAGTTTCGGGGAATTTGTGTCCTCCTCCTCAGCAATATTTTATTTTTCCAAAAATATTGTAAGTTGCATATCAAACATCGAACAAAACGTATTGTATTACATTGACTTACCCAATGTTTTTGGGAGAGTGAAATATTGCTGAGGAGGGTGACACAGATTCCCTGAAACGTACAAATAAATAATAATCATAAGTTGATTTTGATTTTTGTTATTCTGACCTGGGAGGCATAAACTTAAGTGTAAATAGACATAATTACAGGAATAGCTGGACCATAGCAACAGAAGTAGTCGATAAAAGTTAACTGGTTTAGATAACAGCTATAGTCTCACAATATTTTATTGCTATATACACATCTTGCCTATTTTTTGCCCCTCCCCTCCAAACCCGGAGCAATAAAACGAAGCCGAAATGATTGCTTTTCCAATACGGCCTACTTTGCAAAAACGGTCTCTCTCAATTGCCTCACTTAATTATTTATCATAACCCGCTTTTATTTAAGATTTTTATCGTCCCTGATACCACAATGAGAGGGTATTATTTTTTTTCTTATTAAATAGGATTACATAAAAAATGTTTTGTTTTTTTTTTACTTATTTATTGAGAAATATTACAATCTATCTCAAGCAAGGACATTTTCAATTTTGTTAATAGAGAGCATTCACACTGCATAGAAAATATAAAAACAAACTAATATAGCTTATTAGAAACAGTGTGCTATATACTTATGCTATAGAATTTAAAGAAGAAACAGCAGAAAAAATTGGTTAAACGTTTAACTTGGAATTCTCATACCAGACTGAAACGACAAGAAATCGCTCTACGTTTTAGACTACTCCAGCACTTACTAGACTGCTCTAAGCTTCTAGATTACAAAATACTCATATACATGATCACTATAACACCCATTTGGACTAACGGAGTTGAGCATTGGGCCTCCACTAAGCCATCAAATTCCTTTCGTATCCAATCCTTACAATCCAAAATCTGTAGTAAAATCTCAGTGCTCCTTACTTTGTCACTAATAAAATCATCCACAATGATCTTAATGTTCCTTATGTATCCAATCTAACCCAATCCATATTGACCAACAGATGAACCATCCGAATCATCTCGTTTCTAACCTTGCTTCCACTTCGATTCCTAATAATCCTCCGAGGCATTTGAAAAGAAGATGGGCTAGAGATCTCTTATTGTAAATACATTTTTATAGTGCTACCAGTGGGTAGTTTCTCAACAAGAGTTTTCATGTTATTATATTACTGTGATCACTTCAAACAAAGCTTGAAAAATCATTTCAACAAAAACCAGTCTTTGACAATATTTTACCCTATTCCAAGCTTGTGCCTAGATTTGTTTTGTACATTGAAATCGCATCAACTATTTCTTATGTTTAATATGTGGATAACGTTGATTCCAATTTTTCTTTACTTATTTAGGTTACAAGAAACCTTTATGTTAAAATTAATGTTTCTCAATTCAGTTTTAACTAATCCCATGATAAAAGCTGTAATTATGACCAGTCTTTTTTTTTTTTGTTTATGTACGTTAGTAACCTAATATAATAATAGAGAACAGACGATACACAAGTCCGTAGACGAGCTAGGCCGAACTTGGACTGAAGGTTAGAACAGGCTTCTATACAAAAGCATGTGCAGTTTTTATAAATGCTAAAGTTAATATTATTTAATATTTAATTTTATAGATTACAGTAATATAAAAATTAAAATGTATATACATATGGAATAATACTTACATATAGAACAATACAAATAAAAATACCTAATTTCTATGTACAAATAATATCGGACTAAAAATATTTCGTGGCAATTAAGTATTTTGTTATAATTAAATAAATAGTTAAAATATACAATCGTAAAAGATAATGAGCGAAATAAAAAACATAAGTATTGCACATTAGACCGCTGTAAAAAACATATGGTAATTGATTGTTTTAAAAAATATTTTATACCGTCTGTGATTTTTATTTTATCCTCCCTTTGTCTGAAAATATCTATTTCTGCTAAAAGAAGGATGGCAAGTAAAAGTTGTGATAATGCGTGATGCAAAGCACCAGATTTTTCTTGAATAGTACCGCCAAGCACTTTTTTAGCACAAAAAAAATATGAAGGATTCGATTTATTTGAAACCTTAGAGAATATTGTATATTAAATAATTTGACAAAACGTCACTTTTATTATAGCAAGTTCAGAATATTTAAATATGTCTTAATTAAAATACACTGCGTTTTAAAAACACAAAATACTTTGTATATACTATGGTTAACAAAAATAATTGAAATACCTTTTGCCAAAGTATATTTGATCAGCTAATACTTTAAGGATCAATTACCAAAATACTGATATGCATAAAAAGCACCATGTCTATCTCTTTACGTACGTTTAAAAATAAATACTTAGTTACTCATAAAAAAAATCTATTAGCGACTGAAATAAAATTCATTACTAATGGTAATATTAAAATTCTAATAGCTACTTTAATAAGCACGCAACAAGACCGAGGAACATCCAAGGGTTGTGGAGTCCATTATTCAGGAAACTGGGGGGGAGGAATAAAAAAGGAAAAATAGCTGTGCAGTTAGGGGTCGTTGGGTAAAAAGTGTATGACTCCGAGTCATTACCAGTTTACTTCATAAGTAGATGGGCGGGGCATCCAAGAAACGGAAAAACCACTACAAGAACCGGCTGAGGAGGGAAACTGACGCAGAAGAAAATAAGAAAAATGTTTTTGTTCCTTCTATGGAGCGGCTAAATGTTCCCCCGGGGCTAATAGCCGGAGGATCTTCTTTAAGTGGCCTAGGGGCCCACCTCCGCGCCTCCCTCCCCACCAATTCCTCCTCCCATCGCGTCATCGCCGAGCTATGTAACTGGTATTGTTTTGATTTAAACTATTACTATAAAAATAATATCATAATGACAATTGGGGTATTCGTGCAGTCAGTGCTTAGTATTGTAAACTTCTAAACTGTATGAAATTCGGAAACGCGTTTAAGATTTTTCAATTCAATATTGTTGCTCTCACTCGATACACATTATTATCATTATTAATTATTATTCGATTATTTAAGTTACGAAAATTTGAAAATTAATGAATTAAGTGTAATAAATGGGTGTATATTTACTAATAAATAAAAATAGCAACAATGAAAAATAAAACAAAAAAATATTTTTTATCAAACTAAATTATCATTGCCAAACCTCTTCTGACAAACAGATACCCCATCTTTGCCCTAAGGATCTGTCAAAACTGGTGCTATTTTCGTAAATGCTCGAGGAAGGTTTCATTGTATTATGAGGATTTATATTCCGTTTACTACTTTTTTTTAAGTTGAAATGTATCGTAAAAAAAAAAGATGCAAAAGTAATCCGAAAATGGTTGAGCAAACAAAGGACAAAAATCATCAATAATAAGTAATTTGAGGAAGTTCGAAGTGAAAACATTTTATTTTTTTAATTCAGTGTAAATTTATAGTTGCTACACTTGGGGTAGTAAAAAGTGTTCAAATGAAATTATCTTAAAAAAGATAATTTGAGCAGTCTGAATATGACATTAATCTACTTTGACTAATCGACTGTTTGTAATTTGACGTTGTGGTGAGGTTTTCTGAGTGTACGTCTAGGTTCGATCCACACCTGAATCAGTTAATTTTAGTGGTGGTCTCAAGAAAGGAATTTTGAAACTCATGGTTGTCTTTTTCTCTATACCAATACATTAAATAAATATATTCAAAAACCAATATATACAATTAATTAAAGATATGTTGACCAATACAATTTTGAGTACCATTACAATTCGATCCTTTATGATAAACCTTGCAAATTTTAAATGCCTTAAAATTTGGCGCCCAATCCGAATAAGATATGCTCAGCCCTCTCCTCCAACCTATTTGACTAAAATGTAGATAAAATTTTGTCTTTTTTTTTTTTTTGTTATTTTCAATACAAAGAAGAACTTTAAAATATACAATTTTGATACACCAGTTTCATTATTTACTTCAAACATAATATTAGTTTTTTTCCAATTCATTATGATATCTATAGCTGTAAATTTTTCGAGGGTATCTTCATTCTAAACGATTACAAATGATATAAACATCAGAGTGGAAAAATGGCCTCTTTTTAAAAGACGAGAGAATACGAAGAGACAGTTTAATATTCGAGATGAGCTATTTGTATATTTAAATTGGAAAGAAATGGACCCACCCTTGCCAGGGGTAATAAGAGCTGAAATACAAACTTCAATATAACCCTCACTGTTATACTTTTATTCGTAGGGAAATACTGTAAAAATAAAGTTTCCCATTAAGCATCTGAATTCTATACTGAAAAACTGTACATTTTCACTAAGCTGTATTGGTTTAGAATATCTATAAAACAAAAGTAGGCTAAACCTAGTCAGTAAACAAGAAGAAAACTGTGGAAATTATTTGTAACAGCACCTGTTTTTATTAAAAAAAAAAAAAAAAAAAAAAAAAGACATGGCTAACTAGAATATTTGTGGTTGGTTAATGAAATCCCTATTTAAAAATTAAGTATTGTGTAGAATATTCGAACCGAAGAAGGATGAATCAACCAAAGCATTTCGACGGTTAAATAATGCCGAATTGAGTGAACTGTTTCCAGTTAATATAATTGAGGTTAATATATCGCGGTGAATAAAATGGGAGAGAAAATGTCTTAGTAACAACGAAAGGATCCTAAAAGGTAAATATTTGCTCTACCGAATGATAAACGTCCCAGGTATAGACCGAAGCGAAGGTGGAAGGATTGCCTTAAAGCTGGCGGGGTTGGGTTTGGAGGAATACCGGTGGAGGGTGTTTTGTAGATAGAGAGTGGTGACGTCAGTATTGAATCATTGGATTCGCTAAGCCTTTTATCATTATTATTATTATTATTCAAATATAAGTACAAGTTGATTTTCCAATGTTAACGAAAATAAAATTATGTTAAAAAAGATAGTTTGAGCAGTCTGAATTTTACATTAATCTACTTTGACTGATCGACTGTTTGTAATTTGACGTTGGGGCGAGGTTTCCTAAGTGTACGGTTAGGTTCGATCCACACCTGAATCAGTTAATTTTATTGGTGGTCGCGAGAAATTAATTTTGAAACTCGTGGTTGTCTTGTTCTCCATACTAATACATTAAATAAATACATACATAAACCGAAGCGAAGGTGGAAGGATTGCCTTAAGGCGTGGTTGGTTGCGTTTGGAGGAATACCGGTGGAGGGTGTTTTGTAGATAGAGAGTGGTGATTTCGGTATTAAATCTCCGGGTTCGCTAAGCTTTTTATCATTTGTATTATTATTCAAATATAAGTACAAGTTGATTTTCCAATGTTAACGAATGTAGCGGTTCATTAGTTTTATAAAATTCAACACTAGTTTTTGGCAACCCATACCTTGTAGTGTTGATTTCTAAATCGTATATTTAACATTGAAATTTCCTACAGGTATAACAAGGATAAATAATATTATAAGTTTTAAACTATTAGTAGTTTGATAAGATATAAACAAACAATAAATACTTTAAATGAATAGTTGGACTATTATGTTCAGTATTAGATACTTTTTCAATTGCATTAATACATTTTCACTCTATTGAATTTCAAAATCAGGCTGGTGTCGTAATAACGTAAAGTAAAATAAATAAATAAATTAGTAACATAAAGGAAAATAAATAAAAGGTGATTCCTAATATTGGCCTAAAAAAATTTTTTTCTATCACTGATAATTTGCTAAGAAAAATAGACCACATTGCTTCAGTTAGTGTAAAACTTTCAACATATCAAAAACAAAAACAAAGAATATAAATAGGATGTAACGTAAAATAGGATAAAAGAATCAATTCTTATTTGTCAGTTATAAATTAAGACGATGAAAATTAATTTAATTCATGTTTCAAAAAAACTATTTCACAAATTAAGCTGTTTCATTGCTAATAATTGCTCGATTTTGATTTTTGAATCGCTGCGTCATATTTCACTCGGTATTAACGCTCGGGTAAAGTCGGCTAGAGTCGACTAATTAAATTGTTTTTACATATGGATTAAAATATCTCAGAAACCAAAATTCGGGCCTGAATACTGTAAGCGAGGAAATTGTTCAGCATTTCATCCTCCCTATAATGGACTATTAATGAAAATTGTATCATAACGCGAGGCCATGTTAGAGAGGCGAAAATGAAAAAAATACTGTCGAAAACCGAATTATAATGAATTTTATGAATTAAAATAGTACAGCAACTAAATATCGGACCTGTATTCTGTAAGCAAGGGAAATTTCTAGAATTTCATTCTTTTCATAATAAGCTGTTATTTATAATTTATGTTTTATATCAGTAATCTCGCCTTGTAGATGTTTTCTACTCTATATCGTGTGGTCCAAAGCGCACACCTTAGTTATGTTTTTATTTACTTTATTTTTATTGTTTAGGAAATTTAGTAACCATTTAAATAACAATGCAGTTTTTTTCAATTATTAACAAATAAAATTCATTTTCCTCTATATCGTTTTGTATGAAATGTAGGGGTGATGTGACTATCCTGAAAGAGAAGGAGATTATCATAATTTTAGTCGGATTCAGCTCGGAATTACCTTCAATCTGGCTCGCGAAAGTTTCTTTGATTACATGGTGAAGTTTTAATAACTATTTAGAAATATAAAATTTTGCAAATCGCTCACACACGAGATTACTACAACCTTTATATCGATAGGTAGGTATCTAATGAGCTTTATATGAGAAACCTAGCAGCTAAAATGTCATTTATAGAACAAGATTTTTTTCATCGCGTCATGGCCCGCGGAGGTTGCAATGCGGTCAGCAAAACTTAGTCGAGTCCTCAATGTGGCCCGCTGGATTAACGTTTGGAGACCCCTGTATTAAATGAAGATTTAACAAAGATATGGCATACCGACAAAAAAAAAAAAAGCTTTAAAAAATAATATAACCGCTCCTCTCGTTCATAGGAACCTAGCCGAGATATGTATCCCGCAGCAGTCCTACAATTTACGTGAGCCTATGTGGCTGCAAACCCTTTATCTGGAAGATGGTACATATTTGGACTTGAAAATGTAAGTTCCGTTGGTCCCGAATGAAATAAATGTGTGTTGAAGTCCGCATCGAAAACGTTAAATCCTTCGTCTTGATCCACGGCTATCCCATCCTAGCAAAACATTTATATCGATTTTGTTAATTTTAGAAGGAAAAACAAGACTTGAAATTCTGAATCAAACGGCACCCCATTTACGGCATTTGAAAATGACAGGAGCTTATATTTAACACAAAACGAATTTAGAGCCTTAATGAAATAATATATGTCGGAATGTGGATACTTGGAACCTTTGAAGTTTGTGTTTATAAAGGTTAATTTCCTCCATATTTCCATGTAAAGGATTTTCATTAAGCTTCTTGAAGAAATTCTCTTTCCGCTTGTACTAATAAAATGCAAAAATAATTGAACCACTCCTTCGTTTAACATATTTTTCATTAGACACTATATATATATTACATTTCGGAAAAAACACTTAATACCTCTAATGATTATTAATATATATTTGCTTTGGGTATAACTGTGATGATTACCTAAGGATGACGACAGCAATGAGACTTAATTAGCCTTTGAAGTCCATTATTCTAATCAAGTAATTAACCAATTCCAGCTGAACCGCGTAAGGGAAATTAATATTTGCATATTATTGCGCTAGGATCGGTGATCAATTTCGTGTGACGGCCATATCACAGAAAAGCCTACAAATTAATATTGAAACCTAGTGTTAACTGCGAAGTAGGTGTGATCTTTTGATCACATCTCACAGTTCACATGATTTAATACACGAAAAAGAAAATAAATATCCCAATATAACAATTTTTGCTTCCTCACTACCGAAGGTAGGGAAGCGTTGTGTTCCTGCGAGAGGTTAAAAAAAATTGTGTGCTCAAAATCGAAAATTTAGCGTTAAACTTGTGTTTTAGATATCAAGGATCAAATTTGGTTCAGTGTCTGTCTGTCTGTAGTCAAATCGATGTGACAGGCATAGTACCTTTCATTCGATTTTTATGAAATTTTCAAGGATTGTGTCGATTGGTGCCTAGATGGTTCCATATCAAGTTTATCCAATTCCATCCAGCACTTTCGCTTACGCAAACGCCAACGTACTTTTTTAGATATTCGAATATGCCAATATTTCAGACAGGACTTGTTTGATTTGGCTCAAAGTTGGATACAATTTAGGAAAAAATAACGCAATGTCAATTTTATTGAATTCTGTCCACTAATTTCACTTATATATGAGCAAACGTGTTTTCCTAGATACGTCTATATTTCTAAAACCGCCAGTTCGATTTGGCTCAAATTTGGAGGGAAGTTAGGGATTGGTAAACAGATAATCAAGTAGGTATGAACTTTACCAAATTCTATCCACTACTCCTAAAAATAATACTTTTGCTTTCGAATCGGTAAAAGTATTATTTGAAAATCCTATAGTTTGAAAACTGCGTGTTCAATTTGACCCAAACTTGGAGGAATTTTAGAGAATAGTATAGAAATTACTATTTAATCATTGAATTCTATTTAATAATTAAAATTAGTATAAATAATTGATAACAATATAATGGCAGTGAAATGTGAAAGGCACTGAGTGGAGTGATTGTTAGGTTAAGACGACATTTTTATGGGTTTATAAAATTTTAGGTTTTATTCAAAATGTTAATTTATACTGTATTGTTTCGTCGATTCCAAACGTTACTGTTATGATACTTCCTACCGTTACTTAGATTTCGTGTGATTTTCAGTAAATTCAAACTAATTTTTACTCTGAGTTTGTAAAAAAGAATAATCTTATTTGTGATTGTGATTATTTCTATTGAAGTTCAACAAGTTCGTTACGTACATCGAGTTTCGTGTTCGTGTTCGATTATCGAGTTTCTGTGTGATTTATATATATATATATATATATATATATATATATATATATATATATATATATATATATACGAGACTAGTTAAATATATATATATATATATATATATATATATATATATACGAGACTAGTTAAATATATATATATATATATATATATATATATATATATATATATACGAGACTAGTTAAATATATATATATATATATATATATATATATTTAAATTCCAGTTTACATAATTTTATTCTGACTGAACTTAAGTATTAGTCTCGTTAACTCTGAAAAAAAGAAAAAAATTAATTTTTCTTGTGGATGTTTTGTACCATCCTTTTTTGGAGTAAAAACATGCCGATTAAGTACATATTACTACTGTTAGTGGAAAAGGTCGTATGTAAACATTTTCAATTTTTAATACTATTTGTGCTAAAGGTGACATTTTGTATTCTGCAACTGATATAAGTATTCTGCTGAAAAATAGCAGAGGACAATAAAATATAAAAGTATACTAATAAATCATAAAGAAATATTTATTTTTTATGCTCTTCTATAAAACCAATTTTTATATACGTCATTTGCACTAAATGTAGCGAGATACATATTCAGTATGCACTGTGTTTTGTTTTTTTAAATTACGAATTATCAAATATGAAATCTGCAAATGCCGAACTTTTTCGCATTTTAGTATTTGCTGATCAACAAAACTCGTAGTTATCAGGCCCATATATGTTGAGGGATTACTGAATTTCCGAAAACGGCTTCTTCCAGAGATTTAATTCTCACGCGAAAAATTTTAGATCTTGTAATATAGATATTTTTTAGCCAATGCAAACGGTGAGGAAGCTGCCGACCTTACTTGGCAGACTTTTTTTTTTGTTTATTATATTAATAATAATTATAATTTTTGCGTTGGTCTATTAATATTTCTTCGCTCACATTGCAAAATACTGTAAGTGCAATATTTTTCTAGAAAGATTGAGCATATTCAAATATACAAACCAAAAACTTTATTTAAAATACTTTGTCTTAAACATGTAGCAAATGTTGAAGTTAAAATCTAGTTCATAAAAGAAGTAGGCATTTTATTTTTTCTTGTGAATAATTTTAGTTGCTATATTTTGGCTGTCGCTTCATACTCTAAACATTATCTCATCAACAAAATTTATAAATAGATAATATTTAAATCTTGCCGGTGATTTGATGGAAACGAGGACATAGTAATGCCCTTATTTATGTATTCTTGTCTTATTGGCATAATATTAACAAACGAACATAGATTCAATTTTTAAAATAAACCTCACTTAAGAAACAATGGTACATTTAGAACTGCCAATACAACAATCGAAGAATCGTTACTAGTATTGAAGCCAGATGCTCACAATTTCAAATGAGAAAATGATCACTTCTGAGGTTCTTATTGTGAATTCTACAAAAAGATCTCTTAGCTAATACCGATTCAATCAACGAGAAGAATCATAGCGCTGAATGGAGCTGAACTGGAATTGAATTTAAATAGTCAACTGATTGGAAAAATTTATGATGTGATTTAATAGTTGTAAAGTCAAAGATATAAGGAATATCAGGTTATATTCCAGGTCATTCTTCAAAGTCGTGTTCAAATAAAGTCATTCTTTAGTTTTGGTGGATTTTCAAGATAACATCTACGTGATCTATAAAATGAAGAAATGTTTAGTCACGAAAATGCCGTTTGAATTTCGTTAGGAACATGTTGACCTTGAAATCACAACTTTAGAATATAATAAATTCAGGATTGGTTGAAGAGGTAGTTTTGAGGAATGAAACCATATTATTTGGAAGAAATATGGATTATCTTGTTTAGAGGAGTTATAATTAGATTATTCCTCAATCTAATAAATAATAATTTATTCACTGTTACTCATGAGTACTGGTACTATTAAACCGTCTTTTTTAGACCGTCTTTTTATTTATTTTTTTTTTTAATGTTTATTTAAGGAGAAGGAGTTTCCCCTCTCTTGGCTCCGCCATTGACTAAATGGTTACAATTTATCAATTAACACATTATTTGCAGAAAGCATTGTTAAATTAACATTTTTTTTTGTTTGTTTTTTTAATACTTATTGGATATTAACACAATCTGCCACACTCAGTGGCTATAAGCATTAGAGCTAAAAGTATCCACTCATATAATATATACCTATTTGAATAACTGATGGATTTATTTGAATAGTAAAAATACAATCTGCCACAATCAAGTGCATTTCGTATTATGGCACTATGCTTACATTCATTCTTATATACAAATTAAAATACAAGCTAAGAATAAAACATAAGTAAAAATATACACATTAAAAGATATAGAAAAATACCTGTAAAAAGAAAAGAAAATACACTATAAAAATAAATAAAAAAATAAAAGAAAGAAAAATTACTTGTCACACATTCATTCCTATTTACAATATTTAAATTCAACCTGCGAAACCCTCAACCATGCTTTGTTGCTCTCATAGAAAGGCAAAGCAGGGCTACAAGAGATCCCCGCGTTGCTCTCCCTGTAGCATCACCGTTTGAAGGTCAGTGATATATACCTTTAAGAAAAATAAATTAAAGTAATTAAGAACAAATTAAAAAATAATTAAATAAAACAAAGTAAATAAAAATGAATAAACAAAATATAAAATAATAATAAATATTAAAGAAAGTACACTGATAAAAGTAAAAATAAATATATGACTTCACATATTAAAGGATATATATATATAGAAATAGAAATAGAAATAGAAAAATCATCTTTATTCTGGGACTAGGTCCCTTTAGAATAACAGTATTGTTCATATATATTAACTATAAATTTATAATTGTCACATAGGTCAGTTATAACTATATACATAGATAATTGTCACAAAATCTGTAGAAATCAAAAGTAAGGTAAATACAAAAATTTAAAATTCAATAAATTCTTCTAAAACTCATTCACAGCTACATATAATATTTACATTTATCCAGGAGACTCCAAACAAGGCTTTGTCTTCCATGTGTGGAAGGTAAAAGCTAGGCTAAATTAACAATTATAACTATGTTAACAATTTCAAATACAATGAAAAGAGAAACGGCTATACAGATCAAAATACTTTTACAGTTAAAGCAAACAAAATTAAAATTAAAAAAATACGGATTTTACAAAAGCGTAAAAATATTCCACAGTGAGCCGGAAAATATTATTTAATGGCGAGTTTTAATGGGGTTGAAGAGGGGCGCTAAAACAAATGTAATCTTGGATAAATTTGTCGGAAAAATGGTTTATGATATGGAAATGAATAGTCTCTCTCACCCTAGCAATGGATTCCCCAGCCGTAAACAACATCAGACGTCTTTCTTATTATAAAATTAAACTTTAACACAAAGCATGGATGCAAATTAAAATTATTCAAACGGAGGGATATTTTAAGTTATCTGTTGAACTACTCGGTGTATGTTCATATTTAATCATTTTTAACAAAGTCGTCGATATTGTTGCAGAAGGAATCAGATTTTTTTTTTTTTTTTTTTTTATTGGTGATATTTACAACTGTATTACAAGTAAAAATACATTCAGTAAATGTGAACAAGGAATAAAATAGCATGAAATCACATGTTGAGAAACTACCCATTGGTAGCACTCTAGGAATCAGATTTAAAATAAAAACTAATATATAAATATACAGAGTGTTTCAGGGTTAATTTAAATTTAAATAAGGACCTCAAAACAAGAAAAAAAATCCTCTAATGATATGTCTGCAAAGGCTTTGTTTAAAAGATATTAACACATAAAGACTTTCGTTGTAATGAATTATTTACGATATATGAAATAAATAAAACCTATTTATTTGTTCTACTTTATTAATTAAATAGAAACATTAAGATTCATATTTAATGTTGTTCAAAGTGAAGGTATATCCGCAAACGATTTGTTTGGAAAACGGATTAAATAGAATACTAATATATCATTTTATTCCAAACGGCAACATAAGGATTGGGAACTCTTAATAACATTTATCAGTTTGTAAGACGAGGTTTTCGCAGACTACTCATCATTATGCCTTCCATTTATACTACTGGTGAATATGCAGATATGGTGTTTGTATACGGTTTTTGCAAAGGATAATGCTAATGCTGTCCGTCGTGAATATGCCAGGCGATTTCCGAATAGAAGATTACCAAACAAGTCTACATTTAGCTAAACGTTTCAACTTCTTAGAAGTACTGGTACAGTTGCTACAATATCACGTGCTGATGGACTTTTCCCCCTTTACAAAATGAAGAAAGGAATACGACCATATTTTGATGATAATCCATATGTCATTGGACACGAGTAGCTGGAGCAGAATTATATATTACGCCAACTACAGTATGAAGAACTCTCATTGCAGACTTCACCCATATTATTCATCATCAACGGGTACACAATTTACTAAGCAAAGATTAAATTTTTCAGATTGGTACTTCAATCAAGTTAAGAATAATCCACAATTTTCTGGAAAAAATCTCTTGACAGATGAAGCTACCTTTACAAGAAGAGGTATGTTCAATCAGAAAAAGAATCATCTCTGGTCGCAGGAAAATTCCCATTCAATTTGTGAGCATCATTTCAGCACCTGGTTCAGTGTAATGTGCGATTGAGGATAATAGACAATATTTTAATAGTTCCGCATTTCTCTCCGCCTCGACTCAATGCGGGCTCATTTATGGAATTTCCTAATAATGGTTACTATAATGTAGTTGAACATATTCCACAAGAACTGAGAAGGGGCAATTAGATGGTACTCCTGCACAATACGGTAGAGGTCCAAAACAATGGCTAAATGTCAATTAACCCAACCAATGGATTGGCCATACAGGACCAGTGGCCTGCATGCCCTCCAGACCTGACACTACTGGATCTTTTTGTTTGGGGTGACATTAAACAAAAAGTCTATGAAAGTCCGGTCAATAATGACCTTAACTTCTTACGAAGAAGAATTGAATCTTGTGAAATAATAACACATATCCAGTGCCGTTCTGCCACAGCTACAGTTAAAGAAAGATGCCGAGTCTGTCTTGATGCTCAAGGAAATCAATCTGAACAACATTTAATATGAATTTAATGTTTAAGTTTAATTAATAAAGTAGATGGAACAAATAAATAAGTTTTATTTACTTAATATGACGTAAATAATTCATAACAATGAAAATCTTTAGGTGTGAATATCTCCTAAACAAACCGTTTGAGTACATACCTTCATAGGTATTTTTTTTTCTTGTTTTGAGGTTCTTAATTTGTATTTTCATTTTAGCCACTTAACCCTCAAACACCCTGTATACAGAGTAAAAATTTCAAATAAAATTTTAATATATTGTATTCAAGTGTCCAGCCACATGTTGAGGTAAAAAGTATTTTACATATCCTGGGCCGTGTGTTTAATATCGACAAAAGTGTATTTTTTCTTAATCCTAAGAAAAATAAACTTTTTTGCAGAAAAGGGAAATAATAATGTACCAAACAGTAAACGCAGGTGTACTTTCCTCACCTTCTATTATCTTCAAATGTGACAGGATACCTTCAGATATTGCATTCAGCCTGGAACATGGAATATAAGACGATTTAAAAAAAAAAAAAGTTACATTATTATAATCAAATAACGGAATCATAGTTTTATAATAAGTTCAAAATTAATTTTGTTTAGTAACTATTATAAAATAAATTACAATACAATACTTTAATAAATTATTTTCTTCCCCACATCTCTGTCAACTATAGAAACACCCCAACTCCAAGAGTGTCAGCTATAGGTACAACAAAACTATTCCATTAATTCCTATTTTTTTACTTTATACGGACGTTTCTTCCATTTTAATAGCTAATATGCAAGCTGTGTTATAGTATTATAGTATTACTATTAAAAAAATAAAATAAAATAAGAAAAATACAATATTATCGTAATTCAAATTGTTGCACGTAAAAATTCAAAGACGTTTCCTTAAGCATTTCAGCTATTGTTGCTTTTATCATAACTGTTTTCAGTAAAACTTAAATTGTTATTAATTTAGCTTAACAGAATTTTAGCTATTAATTTTAGCCATCATAATAGCGGCCGCGTACGATTACTTCAATCCAACTGATCTACGCAAAATGGAACTTGAAATGACCGTGAGCATGGATTTTTGGAGTGATACATAGTGCAAGACATTCCATCAGCCCCAAAGAACGTAACGTCATGTCAAGATCCTATCAACTCAAGTGTTGAAAACTGATGTGGAACAATGGACTGCATTTTCAAACCTGTTATATAATAATAATAATAATAATGTTAATATTTATCATTTTATAGAACTTTTGATATGAATAACTTAGTAATGTTGTTTACTTTTTCATAATAATGATATAATAATATGTTAAGGTTAATTAGAAGGAAGAAAACATTTTCAGTGGAGGAAGGTAAAAGGAAATTAAGCTGTTTAGAATAGACATAATTTCGAGACAAATTTCTTCTAGAGTACGTATTTGAGTTGGTCACCACTGAGTTGTGTGATCACAAGCATTATGTAGCACAGCACACCGCTCTAGGGGTTTGTACATGCTACGTGCCTTGTCGTTGCCGCCTCGTCCTGATCTAATATGTAGCGATCCATGTATACCAGAGGTACGGTAGTCCCCGCTCAACCGTACCTAGTCAACCCGTACTAAGATAAATTGATCTTAATAATTATAAGGTGATGAAAAAATTCATAAATCAGAGCCAAAAAAAAAAGTGTCTGAAAAAGCTGTAATAACTAAACAGTCCACGAATGCAGGTATTAACTATTTATGGTTTCGACTTAAATAGGTAAAGTAAATTCGCTTGGTAAATACATTTATTTTAACAATAACAACGTGATTGATAAACAAACAAGTAACTATACCCACAGAGATTTTAGCTCTGATCTTACAAAGGAATCATTCTCTGATATTAACAGTGTTATAATATTTGAGTAATTTTACAAGAAAAAGTTCACAATTAATCACATAAGTAATCTACAAACTTATTTTTCTAATTATTCTTTTATATATAACATAATGATATGTTTCCATTTACGCAGTTATTAATAGGATCGGAGGTAGTAGTGCTTCTATAGCACATACAGGAATTATATAAAAACAAAAAAAAAAAAATATATATATATATATATATATATATATATATTATATATATATATATATATATATATATATATATATATATATATTGCTACGTTTTGGGGTGTTATGGTAAGTGAAGTGGTATAAATAGTAGATTTCATCGCTGCATCTGGAGATCCGAGGTCATTTGTCAAGGCCAGGTCCAAAACTTTGCCAATATCTCCATGGTCTATGTTGGGCCAAGGCTTCAGTCTCCAAGCAGGAAGAAAAAATAAGACCCATCCTCAAGGTCGAAACTCAGCATAAGACCTCTTTTCTCCCTTCTCGGTAGAGTTTATAGAAATATTCAGGGTGGAATAAGTATGGTTCTCATTGGCTCTTAACTTCACCCTATTACTTCACAATAACTGGTAACACCCTAAAAGGAACCAGTTACTTAGCCCGTTACTTGTTTTTACTCTGAGCCTTCCCCAGGGTCCAGGTATAGGTCGGTCCTTACCTACCTACTCTCTACCCTAGACGCTGTTTTTGATGTCAGAAGTCGGTTTCATTTAACTTCCGCAACCCATAATAATTTTAGAATATTATTTGCTATGCTCAATGCATAGCAATATATATATAAACGTACACACACGCATATGTATAAGATTTCGGTCATCTGCCATTTTCCATCCTCCTGGTTTGAATATTAAATTAAATATTTTGTACCACTAATATTATACCTGTCCCATATCGTGTCACTCCCGTAGCATACTAGATATATCTTGGATCCTGGAAATGTCGAAACTTTTCAACAATCTATCACATTAATAATTATTTTTGGGGCATATTTTTTTTTTTATGTCCAAATCTCGGCACAATCTAGAACTGCTCCTAAGAAATGAGTCGTAAATAATTTTTTTTTCTCAAATGAATATATTCCTATTTCATAGGGCCAAGTTTAGGATCCCCACAATCTTTCTTTCTCGAGATATTAAAGTGCTCAATAAGTCTTAGGGCTTATGCTCTATTTGCTTCTGTTTATCATCAGATACAATATATAGTACTAATTTAAAAGTTTTCTCGCATCTAGTCACATTTGTCTGGTGCAATGACTTACTGATCATCTGCTAATTGCGAGATGAATTAGAAGTCCTCACTATTCTCCACATCCATCTATCAATATTTCTTTTTTCATTCTCAAGGCCATCTTTCATTAGATAAATAAGTTAAAGTGAGCAGGTACTAGTAGTAACCTTGCTTTAACTCTTTGATAAAATAAACAATTCACTCCCGCATTCGGACCTTTAAAGGGGCTCTGAACGTTTTTTATCTGAACTTCACTGATACCTAGCAAACTTCCAGAGCATATGTAAGGGTAATGAGGCATGCCACGTTTCTAGACCGATAAATGCCAAATACACTTCATGTTATGTGCTGCTTGCTTTTCCAACAGTTACGTTATAATGAATGCAGAATCAGAAAGAACACTATGAAACTTGCCAGTTCTTGAAGAATTTTATCCTTTAATCATAGCCCCTCAACCTTCAATATATTTTCGAATAAACGGCCGCATAGGCGGCTTTGGCTACTTGTTGCTGTTATGCCGCGATAATTGGAAGGATCTATTTTACTCCCTCCCCTGTGTATTGGGGCTGAGACCTTCTTTAACTCGATTGGCCCTGCTTAAATCAATTCGATTGTTCCTAATCCTGGACTTGGTGATTTATTATTTTTCTCTCCTTTTAAGATCCATTCAATTTCTACTTCCAATACTGGACATACTGCAGTACAACTGTAGTTTGCTGCTTAACTTAATATTCGGGCCTATCCTATTTTATTAAGTTGGAAAACAATAATCAGTATACTTTTTCGCTTAGCTTTTTTTTTCTATTGATGGTTCTTAATATTCGTTAGGCGCCTTACAGACTGTCATCGGTTTCTGTCAATCAGTGCCCTACCAGTGTCTTTTATCTCTGCCGCTTCCATTCTGAAGAATGGAGGGTCTTCAGTACTATGTAAGGAAGTAACGTTTCTTGGTCTCCCGAAATCAGTGTTGATCTGCGGTTGGTTTGAGAAAATAAATATCTTATATTTTGCTTTTGAAAAAATATAAGTCATATAAGCACCGACCAAGATATCATATGTCGCTTCAACAGTTAAAAAAAAAAAAAGAAAAAAAAAGAGACTGACCAAATAGAAGTAACTGTTAATAGTGTCATTTGAGAGAGCTCAACATTTATTTTGTTGCCATGCAATATCTACATTTAATTTACTTTTCTAGGGCTATTATGTTTTTCAGGCATCATGATATATGAACTTTAACCGAACGTTGCCTTCGTTGTTATTACTGGGCATTGTTGATATTTCAGACAAGAAAAATAAATAATATAAAATATCTAGAATCGGAAAATTAATTAGAGTTATCTTTTGTTGTTGATTCGTGAGATGTAAATCCGTTAAACAGCTAGATCTTAAACTCCCAATTGTGTTAAATAAAAATTTAAAAAGAAGCTATCTATATTTTTTTCATATATATATATATATATATAGTATTTAAAAAATATCGAAGCATAAAATAATTAGAAAAACGTCTGCCAAGAAAGATCAGTATAGCTTCCTCACCGTTTTGATTTGCTAAAAAATATCTATATTAAATGGTCTAAAAATTTTCTTATGAGAATAAAATCTCTGGAAGAAGCCGTTTTCAGAGATTCAGTAATCCCTCAACATATACGGGCCTGATATCTAAGAGTTTTGTTCAACAGCAAATACTAAAATGCGAAAAAGTTCCGCATTTGCAGATTGCAAATTTCATAATTCGTAATTTAAAAAAAAAAATCTAGTGCATACTGAATATGTATCTCGCTACAGTTAGTGCCAATGATGTATATAAAAATTGAGTTGCAGGAGAACATAAACTAAATATTTCTTTATAATTTACTAGTATAATTTTATATTTTATTGCCCTCTGCTGTTTTTCATAGTAGTAGGATAGAATAAAAATTGAAAAATTTTAATTACGACGTTTGCAATAACAGTACTGATATATATTTAAAACACATGTTTCCACTAGTAAAATAGATGAAACAAAAAATCCATAGGAAAAGTTCAAATTTTTTATTGCTCGAAGTTAAGGAGACCGACCAATACTTTTCTTCAGTCAGAACAAAACTAATTAAGCTGGAATATAAAAATATGAGTGAATTTGACACAATTTTGATATTTAAGGAGAAAAAAACCACGACGAGCTGATTGAACTTCAATGGAAATAAACGCAATCACAAACAATACGTTTTTTGTTTTTGAAGTTCAGAGTATAAAGTACTTTATATTTACTGAAAATTACACGAAATCTATGATACGGCAATAAGTGTCATGCCAGCAACGTTTGGAATCGACCAAACAAGACAGTATAAATTAGCTTTTTGAATAAAACTTAAAATTTTATAACCTCATAAAAATATCGTCTTACCTAACTTCCAGTCCATATTATCAGTGCCTTTCACATTTCACAGCCATTATATTGTTAACAATTATTTATATTAATCTTAATTATTAAATGGAATTCTGTTCTCCAAATTTCCTCTAAGTCTAATCGAATGCGCCGTTTTCAAACCATAGGTATATAAAATAACACATATCCTGATCTGAAAGTGGAATAATTTTTTTTTTTTGGGTACAAGATAGAATTTGGTAATATTGATGCAAATTTCATTTTACGTTTGCCAATCCCTAAATTCCCTCCAAGTTTGAGCCAAATCGAATTTGCGGTTTTAGAGATATAGACGTATCAGGCAAAACACGATTGCGCATATATAAGGGGAATCAATGAACAGAATTCAATCAATTTGACCATACATTATTTTTTCACAAATACCTACCTTTTGCCAACTTTGAGCTAAATCGAACCAGCCGTTTCTGAAATGTTGACATATCTACAAAAATGCGTTTGCGAGAATGTAAGTGGAAGTGATGGTTAGAATTTTGTTAGAAAATTGATATGGGACCATCATGACACCAACCCGTACAATCCCTGAAAATTTTATGAAAATCATATAAACGGTAGTAGGTGATATGGCCGTTATATCGATTTGACTGCAGACAGACAGAAACCGAACCAAATTTGATCCTTGTCTGACACGTGAAACGCAAGTGGAAATTTTCGATTCTGAGCACATCATTTTTTTTAACCTCTCGCAAGAATACAATGCTTCCCTACCTTCGGTAGTGAGGAAGCAAAAGTAGTTAAGATTTGTGGTAGTATACACTCCAATGTATAAAATATCAAAGGCGGATCTGCTGGAGGAAGAGGGCTTTCAAGCTGAAGCTTCCTCAAAATGGTAAAATATAATCAATGTTTCATTGCTAAATATTATCTCTTAAAAAGTATCTCTATAAAAGTATTAATGTTCGTGTAATTACATTTAATAGAACATCGAGAATCACTTCAATATTTTTATTGAAATTTACAACTGTAAATATATATAGAACCAGTAAATTTGCTGTAAGAATATATTACATGAAGATACTTGTGAAGAAGCTACCCATTGGTAACACTTCAAAGATAAATTAATTTATGAGGTCCCTTGGCCATCTTCTTTTCAGACGCCTTGGAGGGTTGTCAGGAAATGTGTTGGATGAAAGATTGGGGTGTCCAAAGAGTTTGGAATGAAAAGAGTTATATCTAGTTCTGGCCAAGTCTTCCACAAGAGGAATGTTGAGGTCTTTATGGATAATTTTATTAGTTACATAATAAGAAGCATTTAGGGTTTTACGGAGGATTTTGGATTGTAAGGATTGGATACGGGAAGAATTTGATGTTTTTGTAGAGCCCCAAAGCTCAATACCGTATGTCCAAATGGGCCTGATGATGGTAGTGTAAATGAGTTTTTTGTAGAATACCGGAAGTTTAGAGCGTTTGTCAAGTAAGTGTTGTAGTAGTCGGAATCTGTTGGCAGTTTCTTGTCTTTTAAGTCTAATATGAGGATTCCAGGTAAGGCGTTTGTCAAGAAGGAGTCCTAGGTAACGGATCTGTTCGACAGGGATCAGCGGAACATTGTTAAAGGATACGGTGGGACAGGATGTTTTAAGTTTACGGCGAAAGGTAAAAGTAATTTGTTGGGATTTGTTTGGATTAATTTTAATTCTCCAATTTTAGAATCGCTTAAACACTATTTTATATAGGTAGCTAGTTTCTTTCTTTTTTTTCAAAGTAATTATCGTTATATGTATGAAAAATAACTTTCCTACCGAAATCTCTCCCAAAATTAAATCCGGGATCCGCTAGTATAGAGTGTGATTACCTCAGCAGGCTATGAATATGCGTGCTTGATACTTTAGGGCCGGTTAAGGTTAATCAGCCATTCTCCAGTTTCACTTTTTATAATTTATAAAGTGGTGAAATCTACCCGAAAATCGAAATAATACAATAAAAAATTCTATTAAAAAATATATTACAAAAAAAAAACCTTTCCATTTAAAATTATCCTCAAAGCGTTATGGCAGAGATATCTGTTAAGCTATTGCTAAGGATTTATTGAAGGTCAGCGAAACAACTGTACTGCCCTAATAGACCAAGGCTCGGTTATAAATATTGCACCAAATTAATTGAAATTTGTTCTAGATTGCCTCGTGTCCGCGATGGAGAAAAAATTCGTGATTTTTCTAAATTGGTCCCTGACTGGAAATGGGGTTGCAAAACAGTGATTCATAAAACACGGCATTGGCCACAGGCAGTCGCTTTCTCTTATTGTCTATTGTCCGCTCTAGCGACGCTGTCGGAAAACGTAAAACCAATTGTTTTTCAATGGACAATAAAATTAGTAGATGAAAAAATATAGTTCGAAAAAGCTGAGCCGAGCTCGTCAACCAAACGGATTTAAGGCAAAAATAAACTTCTAATTCTTAAAAATAGATTAAATTCGAATTCATGTTTCATTGGCCCATTTTAAGAAATCAGAGATATTAAAAGTAATTTCTTCTTGAAAATGTAGTACCCACTCTTGAAACCTAAATATTATGACTATGTTGGGATAGATATTGAACGGAAGCGGGTACTTGTACGGAAAACAAATATTTTTTTATTCTATTATGACATCTGCAACTACGAATTCCATATTAGTTTCTGTGAATTTCATTGAACATTGCCTTGCTTTATTGAATAAGTCATTGAGGTATTGGTGAAGAAGCAGATCTCAATCTGCGTCTAGCAGGTTGCAGAGAAGAATAAATTGATAGAACTTGTGAATTTAGATGATTTGGAGTTGAATAATGAACTGTGTATTTTTCATAGATATAAGATTCTGTTGTTTAAATGTTCAAGTAGTTGTATATAGTGATTTGAAATGGGTTAACGCGTTAACAATTTTCAAAAAATTTTAAATTGTCTTGTTTGTATTTTGTTTATATTTGCATTTCGCTTCACTCTGCATGTCCAAATTAGTATCAGTTATTGGTTAAATTTTATTGTAGAGCTCCAATATAGTTCAGGTGATAAAGGGAATATTGTAGATAACTTTGTAATAGATCAATATTTCACATTTCAAATAATTAAAAAAGTTCATATATAGCTTACATATATGGTGCAACAATTCATTACTGAATCAGGGCTCGTTCCTAGAATTTTCGCCATTCATTCCTATTGTGTGCAGCAGCCATAAAATCCGTTAATCCAAGAATACTGCTGGTATCTGCATGGACGTTATTCATCCATCTCGTTTGGGTCGTCCCACTCTTCTAGCTTGGTAGAGGGTTTCAAGAGCCAACTCTTTCGGGATTTCATTCTCCTCCATCCTGGTGGCCAAGTGTCCCGCCCATCCGAGCCTCCTCACACTTATCCATCTATCCACGTCTGTATTCTTGAAGAGTGAGTAGATCTCCCGATTATTTCTTCTTCTCCAGGCATTACCTTCCAGTATCGGACCAAAAAATCTTCACAACGATTTTCAAAAATTAGAGACCTATTTTCATCAGACTTATTCCACGACCAAGCTTCAGATCCATGCGCGAGAACCGACCAAACATAAAATTTTCTTGCGAATATGAGGTTTACAAGTATAGTGGCTTAAAAAAGAGTGAAGCATTGGTCTACCAACTCTCAGCCATTCCAAAAGTATTCGACACGACTTATAATAAATTGACTTCGGAGTGTGAATATAAGAACCATACTTTATACTTTATTCTATTCATCGGAAAAAGAATTATAAACCCTATCCCAGTTCGTCTCAAATGATGACGAATGAGAGGTTCTAGCGCTTTTTGCGGCGAATAATATGTAGGAAACCTATTCCAGTACGTTCTATCAGTTATATATGAGTTATTCTCGGGAAGTATGGAAATATGGATGTCGAAATTTTCAGAAGTTCAGGTGGAGAAAAACAACTTTTTTTTATCAATTTCTAGGTAAAGTGTACATAAAAAAATACAGAGAAAATTTTCCATCATACGAATTTTTAGTTTCGTAGAAATTTAAATAATAGAGTGAGGTAAACAGAAAAAGCGGTTTCTTCTAACTCTTATTCTTGCTAAAAGTTCAATGTGATGTTGACGAGGTGTTTAATATTTCAGTTGTTCAATAACTGGACTTTCTTTGTTTGTATATATACATAAAGAAAGATTAAAATAATAAAAATATGTTCATATTTAGCTAAAAACTTGAAAAAGTGAGACTGGATGGTAGAGAGAAAAATGAAGGCGTAATATATACATTTATATAACTTGTTCTTTAAATTATATCAGTTCTCATGAATTGTTATATTTTTTTTAATCTTATTCTCTTTTTTCAGTTTTAGTCATTTACATTCATATCATTTATTTGAGGTCCTAATTCGAACCTAGAAAAAATATTTTCAATACTTTTTATTTTTTAAGCGAGTTAAGTTTTGGTTTTAAAATAACTTTACTACTTTAGGTAACTTAACTTTATTAAATACAATGATAATAGGAAATGTAAAAGTGGCATTTGGGACTGAGCTGACATACTGAAGTAGGTTTTCTTTATCCTTTTGTTTGTATGTGCATAAGCGCTAGAAATCCTACTCGACAAAGTCATCATTTGACATCTACCGAAGAAGGGTTTTTACAGATTTTACTAGTGTAGTTCGTCATCGTCGAGATGACTTACTGAAGTAAGCGGTCGGGAGACTTCTTGGAAGTAGACTCTGTAAAATAATCACCACATCGAATTCATTTGAAGATTAAGGCAAGATTATTCTTTCTCAAAAATCAGCGTTTGACTTGAGTAATCATGGTGATTTAGAATACTTTGAAGTCACCACAACAAAGAACCAGTTCCACGGCGTAACATATGGCTAGGCAAAAGGAGCTAATACGAAGCCGCGTGGGAGGAGCTAGCGGTCATGAAGGAGGGCTGTGGGTTATCACGATCCGAGCGATATCCATCGCGGCACTTCCTCCATCTCTTTATCGCTTTCACCTGACCTTCACATTTAACGTCCACCGGCACGGGGTCCATTAGAAAGGGCAGCAGGTGTCGACATTGGTCTTTGGGGCCCCGCCGCTTCCAAACCTAGCCATGCCGGGGGCCCCCTCAAGATAAACAATCTCTTATCGTTTTATCGCAATATTAATATCATATGTGAAAACAAATACACAGACAGTAAATCAAAAGTCGGTAAGGTATGTGATAGCTTCATCCAAAAAGACCAGCATGGTTTACTTTTTTGGGCAAAGGAGTGTTTTGGCGGGAAGAACTTCTAAATAAGTCTGATTATTATCTATAAGACTGGTCACGATAATATTAAATTTATTTTTCTATTGGCATCTCAGATTTTATAGATCCTTTGCCGCCTTATCTAGCCTCTCTGCCTATCTCGGGCTATTTATTCCTAGCTATCTGCATGGACCTTCAGGGATGCCCAGAAGGGGGGTTTCATGGCGCAAGCTGTGCCATCAATATTTTTTGAGTGGGGGTGGTTAGGTGACGAGTTTTTTTTTAATTTTTGGAGGGAGCAAATTTCGATGGTGTTATGAATTTTCGGACTAAGGGATAAAGGGAAAACATGGTGTAATTATATGTGATCTCCGATTTTTATAATTCTACCTTAGCTTGCTCTGTTTTTAAGAAAAGGTGTGCAATAAAATATCCTGGGAGCGGGTGGGGTAGATTTTTGCGCCATCGACCTTGGGGGAGGGAAGATAGGCACCCCTGTGGAGCTCTACAGCATCTTCCTTGATTCGATCTATCCATCTGGTTTTTGTTCTTCCGCGTGGTTTTTTCACTACTGCTGAGGTACTCATTGTTGTGCAGCGATTTTCTGGTGGATTGCTCCGAACTATCTACCTCCCTCCCCCCTCAACTTTTGGTTATTGTGGGGAGGATTTTTCTCTCAAATCTTTCAATACTTCTTTCTACAACGCTCGTTAAAGTTCAGGTCTCGTATATATGCTCTATCATAGTATCCTACACACTTAATTTGAAAACTTTCTGGATTTCAATACCTATGTTGAAGTGAAGACGTTTCATTATTTATTAATAAATAGTAATGACCCATTACTTAATATATAAAATACATAAATGACCCAATATTTAATACATAGTAAAATATAGGGTTAAATATATGTTTCCTGAGAATTTTGAGAGTCAGTCAATAAACAACTGTATGGCAATAGACGTCATTCCTCTCCCTCTTCAACTGGGAAAAAAAATGTAGTTTTATAGAAACATTACTATATATTAAAATTACATAAACATGTTCAATTAGTATGCACATAAACTACTGAAGTATTGTAACTAAATTAATGGTGAACAAAAAGTAAAGAGATTTTTTTATAATACTAATTAAAAATTAGTAGAAATCGTGAAAGATTAGTAAATTGGCATATTTATGGTTTTCGCAATCTTTCCTACTATCCATTATAAAATGAAATTTATAAATTGTCTTGAAGTAATAAAATGTAATCCTATAATTTAATTAAAATTCCATTTTATAAACCCACATTAAATATATATAAGTAAAAAGTGCATTTTAATAATTAATTCGTTACAGTACTTCCTAAATTAATATCGATTTTCACCTTAACTGTCAATAAGTGATCAGTGGTAAAACACAAATACTTATAATATTTTGTGCCGACATTTCACCCTAAGTTTCAGGTATTGATCAAGACAATTTAATAACCAAAAATTATTTAACAAGGCATGTAGAACGATATGAAAACATAATATATGTTTTCTGTTCATAAATAAATTCCAATTTAGGTAAAAGAATTAGAATTAGGTAAAAGGTAACAAAGTAACCGTAATAAAGTAATAAAATCAACTAATTAACAGAAAGAGAGAAATACTACAAAATTGTATGTTTGCTCAACTCTGCTTGAGTTGCTAAACACACATAGCATAATCATCAATAAAAATACAAGAGATATATAGCTCGGACCATTAGAATACATATCAGCCATGCATAAAACGGTTCATAGAATCAAATAAGCGAAGGCCTAGATCTAAGTCTAAAATAATTTTTCTGTTATATTCTGCATCTGCTCCTTTCCAACACATCTGCAAGAAATTACTTGTATTAAGAGGGATGCTTCCCCATCTTCTGAACTATAGCCTAAATATTCTCTCTCACCGAATTCATTTCTGTACTTTTCCTTCAGATAAGGTATGCATTTCGTATAAATTTCCTCTTTCTCAGACTATATTTTGAAGTCCTGGTCCTGATCGGTGGTTTCAAATCTGAATGTGGGATCCACTATGAGTGCCTCATTTTCCGTCGCATTGAACGCCAAGATGTTGATGAACCTTGTTGAGCCTTCTGCATCCAGACAGTAAACTTTGAGGAAACATTTATAGCTCTTAATTTCTAGGGATTCGGCTATACGATGCTTTTTATTATTGTTTTGGTTCCCAACACATGAGCTGGGTTTTATGACACTCCGCCAAATTTGCGACCAACATCTCCGTTAGCCTGGCTTTCGCCCCTGGTACTCCGCGAAGAGGAACGTAATTAACGTTAAATTTTTCATGGCATCAGTCCATTCTGAGCCGGTGAGAACTTTTCTATCATAAATAAATTTATTGGTCCACGGATGGGACACACCAATTCCCTGCCATTTGCACTAGCTCCACTCATCAAAGGACTTTTCCCTCAGGGACTGTCTCACCTTCCTGATAATGAAAACATTAAATTAAATAGTAAGTAATATATCTATATTGCTTATTTATAAATCCGATTTATCTAAATTGGATAAATATGCAGCAAATTTTGTAAGATGATGCCCTAATACGTTCAGTAGAAACAAAATAAACATAAAATGATGATAAGTATAGAATAAACATAAATTAACGGTAGATATATTTTATTATTTGATTATAATATAAGTATTAGCTTAGAATGATATATTGAGTATAAGAATTTCACAAAAGACTAAGTATAAAATAATAAGATATAGTGATATCAATAGGACACATAGAAAAAGGAAAGGAGTGATATGAATAAAAGATAAATATGTAAAACGTACCTCATACATCAATATATTTACATTTATTTTATTATTGCTGATATTTATTTTATAATATACATAGTAACTGTTATAAAATTATTGTTTTATGAAGAAGGAGGGGATAATTAAAAGGTGGAATTAACTGGCTGGAATTAACTGTTGCTAAATGAATTTAATAATTTTCCTACGTGTACATTAGAGACAGATTTGATATGTGCAAGGTTCCTTATATATAATATAACTTTTATGAAAGAATTTGTAATGGATAAGCAATTGAAAAATGCACTTCAGGGGGTGTCACGATGCATAACGCGCGAATTTAACTAAGTCTATCATGTCCCGTATCCTTTACTACACTGACGCGTAATATGAAAGTCAGGCATAAGACAACCGAATTACCTGTAGTGAACAATTTACATAGGGCCTAAGTGAAAGGTGGCTACCTCAGCTGTTTTAGATTAGAATCCAATCTAAGTCTAATATGAATTTAAATGAAACCGGACTCGGACGTAGGATAGACCACGGGACCGGAGGAGGATAAAGATCTGGAGGTGAATGTGTGACTGAAATTACATTATTATCTGTAAGTGCGTCGCTGGGATCACGATCTGGTACCACGACCTGCGCGCTTGTGAAATGACCAGCGAATTTCTCCAAGGTATACCCAAGGCCGCTCTGGTAGGTACTTCTAGGTACCTACTTAGCCACCCCCCTCCTCTCCACATCCAAATTAATTAGAACTATTAATTATTTAGTCAGTTAATTAGTCAATGTTAATAGTTAAATATTATTAGCATTAATTAGAACTCACTCACAATTAATTAATATCTACATAAAATATAATGAGGTAGTATAGACCCGTTTTTCTGCTCATAGGAGTGATGAAGGTTGATGAAGAAGGAATAAAACGCAAGGGAATTTGATGGAGAAGTGTCAAATTCCAATTTCGATCAATATTGCAAAATTCTGTGAAAACAAAACCTAAAAATTTTCAACCTAAAAAAACTGTGAAATTTTTGTTCTACCAGCATTATTTTTTCGAATATTTTTTTTTTTTAATGACCTAAGACAGATATTTAGTGCTCTATATAACTTTTTTTTATCGTATTTTCGAAAAATAATCTTTTAGAGCCATTACTTCTAACTATTAGTTATTTAGTTAATTTGAAAAAGAGGTACTAGTTAGGTAAAATCAATCAGATTGACAGTAGTAATATCTATAACTTTGTTAATAACAATCAAATCATGAAAAAAATAAAGTCAGTTTTTAAAAATGAAAGATGAAACTAGAGTTATTTTTTCGTCCCCAGTTAAATTCTCAATTAATGAAACCAATTTTCTGTCTCTCACTATCTGAAATTCAGCGGTATTATAGCTTTTTTCCAATCAATACTATTTTTCAGTTACCAGAAGGCTTTCTAGTTGTAACGTAAGATAATTTGATCACAAACTCGCGGAAAAAGGTGGCTTTCAAAAATATTGAGCCATTTGGCGTGAACTACTCCCAAATTTTCAAAATAACGAGGTTATATAGGACAAACAACCCAATATTTTTGAAGGCCGCCTTTTTTGTCGATTTTGTGGTCAAATTATCCTACGATCCAAGTAGAAAGCAAATGAGTATTTATGATTGTTAGTACCAAATTAACTAGACAAAGTTTGCCCCCCTCCAGATTGAAAACACCCCAACTTCAGTTTTTCGTAAATAAAATAGTTGTAGGTTACGAAGAGATGAAAATATTTACGAAGTTTCAGACGGATGTTAATAATTTGATAAAAAGGTGTCTGTACCACGGACTATCTTTATACATTATTTCTAAAAGGTGTTTTTTTTTTTCGCAACGCTATAACTTCGTCAATTCTTCATCAAATCCAATGATTGAGCACTCATTTTAAAGATCTTCTTCTCCTTCAGGTGGTAATAATAGTCAAATCTCCACGAAATTTAAGGAAAATAACTTTTATTTGCAAATAAATCAAAAATATGCATTTTTCTTATAGCATTTTATCCGTGATTATTAAAAAGACTACTAAATTACCTACAAAGCAAAATAAAAACCGTAAAATTCGAAAGATTATTAACAAAGATACAGTCGATTATATATTAGAGTTAGTATAGATAATTACTTATTGCTTTTAAATGAAACCCCATTTCCTATTCTACTACCATTTTTTTTCTTACTACATTCTTTATTATTTCCTATAGAACTCAATTATTATTTGTATAAATATTTTGGTCAATTATCCTAAATGAAATACTGCAATGAACCAATGAAATCAATCTCCCTCAAAAAATAGATAGGATCTACTCATTTCCAATTATTTTACCATTCCTTTACTAAGCAATATATTCTGCGAATTATTTGCACAGGCCAACTTTAATCGTTTACACGTCGAATGCACTAAGGAGAAAAATAGCTATCTAATGTGACTGTGTTGTACTAGTCTGCATTAATTTAATAAATAGTAGCTACGTCTCGTTGAGTCAGTAATCACGAATAATTCTCAAGTTGGCGAAACGCACAAAACTAATTAGCGAATCGTCCATGAACCGAATCAGTTTTGTTAATGTTTTGCTGAGGCAATCGTTGGAGTTGGACTGGAAGCTGAGGGAACTTCAACACAAAAGTTATCCGTAATCTTCGAGGCCTAACTACTGATCGATAAAAACCTTTCGAGAAATATCTTAATTCCTCTTATACTTATGCAACTGTTGGTAAGGGTTTAGGAATCACGTCATAGGTAAGATACAATCAAACCCTTTTAACTGAACACGCCCTAAACTTGCACTTACTAAGAATCATTGTTTATCATTTAATCAAATAAATATGAAATTGTGCTAGCTTACAGACACACTCATAAAACTTTTCTTCGGATGATTAAAATATTTTATTCAAAATTATCATACTACAGATGAATACATCACGTTACCTAGATAAACTTTACACTGTGTATCAAATGTTTAAACTAATATTTTCTTATTTTGACAAAACTTTTAAAGTCAACTTGCCTCGGTGTTCATCTAGATAGTCGCCTAAAATCATCATAACACTAAACTAACTCAGACCAACTTACAAAAATAAAATTAAGGTTATTTCTTATGTACGGTTGTGACAAACGGGGTGCAGCGTTCTGTACGAAAGGAAAGAAATTACCAACTTTTAAAAATAACTTGCAAAGAACACCAGTAAATGTATCTTTGTATGTTTGTAAGAAATAGTCAAATACATTGTGAAGTACGAGTAGAAATAATTTATTAAAAAAAGCTTGAACTAATTTAATTTCCAGTTACCAGCAGTAGCTTTCAACATAGACTAATGTCCTGATGTTATTTCTATAATAAATATAATACTTCTTTATTTATCATACAAGTATATATTTTTTTCATTTATTTTATTAACTTTAAATAAGTTCATTTCTATATATAAGTCATATACATTCCAAGTTTACATATACATTTCTAAAAATCTATATACATTTTTTAACTTTTGCTAAATATTGCACTTTTTATATCATTATCTGTAACGAGGTACTTATCCATTGCATTGAATCATTTCCGATTTTTTTCTCAGACACTAATATATATAAATATATATATATATATATAAATATATATTAATAATATATAATGAACCATTGTGATCGAACAATAAATTAAAAAACTTAACCCTCTCTCAAAATTTGAGGTTTTACGTTTCAGGATACGTAGAATTCGAAAAACGAATTAAAATTTTTATGCCCGTCCGCCGTCCGCACATTTTCTCCGACACTACTGGACGGATTTTTTTCAAATTTGGTTTTAAAATTAGAGGTCACCCGAGGATGAACCTCCTTCATCGACATTTCTATCCGCCTTTTCCTTTCAAGATTCAAAACCCTGTGTTGCTTTAGACTGTAGCGCCTAAAAGAATCTACCGATTTCAATGAAACTTCGCTAAAGTCTTATTCTGGATGCCCTTTAAATTTATGGAGTTGGAAAAAAGTTACGAGGGAAAGTAAAATTATATTCCATATAACTCCAAAAGTATGCACTTTTTTGTGGATTTGGTTAATTAACAGTTTATAGAATTTTCTAATGAAAAAAAAAATTGTTAAAATCAGACAATTAGGAGCAATGTATGTTACATTCCAAAGGTTTATATTATTTGTTTTGGTTTTTGAATGTGTTACTGAAATAATGCTAATTTTTTTAGCATAATACCAATGATTAAAAAAAAAAAAGTTCAGTCCAATAATTGGAATCACCTTTTTTTTTTTTTTTTTTTGTCACTAGGAAGGTAATGTTACTTTAGGTGTATAATTGTTTGAAAATAATAAACTATTGTGAAATAATTTGCAGCGTGTTTATTTTTTATTTATTTTTTTTTGTGTGTGTGGGAACCTACGATACATTAAATTATATCGATTGTATACAGTGTATCATGGAATAAATGAATGGACGATTACGTCGTTAGTCGCAACTCTTCGCAGAAATTAGTTTAAAATGGCCACACTTTATAATGGTTCCTTTCTAAGATATAAAGTTCTCATTTCTGGTCACGTAAAGATAGTAATGCCAGAAAATGGTTCCTAAATGGTAGGCATTAATGTGTCCCAATCGAAAGGGTTATAAATGTTCTCTATATTAAGCTTGCTTCACATCTTGGAAGGATTAGTTTTTTATAGATAAAAAAAAAGGTAAATCGTACCTTTCATGGAGCTATTAGAAAAGATTTAAGATACTTAAATTGTTCCCAACAAATTGGGAAAGAAGTGATACCGAATCGTTAAATTATTATATATCTATATTATAATACTATTACACATATACATTTTTAAGTTTATAAAGTTTTTTTTATTCATAAAGTAAATATTTTTTTATGTTGTTTTTTCGCAAACTCAGAAACTGAGACTTGTTATTTATATGAGCAACGGCATTCCTGAAATCGCATTTGTATTTCAAACAAGGAAATAAGGAAGGTCAATCTTCAATATAGGGTTATCAAAAAATACTATTTCAAGAAAAAAACATGTTCCAATGTTGTATCATTCAGGTATAACCCACACAATCCTTAGAAATTTCATCAAGATCGTCATATGGCTTTGTCTACTTAAAAAAACGGAACCAAATTTATTTCATGATGTCCATTTTCGATTATGAATACAAAAACCACCCCCATGATTACTCCTATACCTTCGGAAATTAGAAGCAAAATAAATTAATTTAATACAACAAATTAGCTAACTTACTTTTTAAATTATATTTGTTCTTAAGCAATTATATTTGTTTTGTATTATATTAACAATTATATTTGTTTTGTAAATTATATTTGTTAAATTACATATTAATTTATAAGAGATTTACCAATTCTGCTCTCTTCTATCGTTCACTATTGTTTAGACATTTGTGGTAGTACTAAATAGTTTTATTTTTTAAAGACTGTATATACGATATATTGGAAGAGTAAAGTGTAATACATTCCAGGTTACTAGTGTTTTACACAGGTCCGGAATTAACGTAAGATCATCACCAAGAGAAGCAAGTTTAATTTTTTTGTCCATGGATAAGTCCATTTGAAATCACCAAAGACATCTTGCTCGAAATTTTTCATTTTCTTACCAGTGATTGCCTATTACATAGATAATTCAAAACTGTAGTCAAACATTTTTTAAGGGTCACATATTTTTTCTAGAAATTTACTTATCGACTGAAAACATGTTTTGGGAAAATATCTATAACTCTGATAATTTTTTGTATACAAAACCAATATTTTGTCTTTCTATTCATCACCTAAGAAGGATAGAAAGTAGTTTTAAAAAAATCAAGAAATCTGTATAAATAAAAAAAAATGTTATCTTTACATTGAATAGAATCAACCCGTCTTATGATATTTTTCCGTTTGATACATCGCAGACACCAAATCCACTTTAAAAAAAAAAAATTTGTCTGTCTGTATGTCCGCATTGCAACGAAATTTCTTCAGGGGTAAGCTCAGCAATGGCTTTGACTGCAGACTTTTGAAATGTTAATATTACATTAAGGTTTGCTTGACTTAAAACATTGGCTTTAAATTAAAATAAAATATTGATTATAAACAAAGTTATGAATTCTTCAGAAATTTGTCTAGAGATCTAGGTTAATATTGATAATAAATTTTAATAATAATCATATGTTCATAGGTTAAAGAACGTCTATATAAATAAAATAAAGGTTTTTTCTATACCTTGAATAGAATCAACCCGTTTTATACATTACAGACACCAAATCCACTTTTAAATAATTTTTTGTCTGTCTGAATGTCCGCATTGTCCAATGAAATTTTGTCAGGGCTAAGCTTGGAAATGGCTATTGGTAGACTTTTGAAATTACCTTTAGGTTTGCTTGACTTAAAATATAGGCTTTAAATGAAAACAAAATATTGAGTAAATCCAAAGTTGTGAATTCTTGATAATTTGTTTAGAGATCCCGGTTAGGCAGTTATTTCGATTATAATCCCAACCTATTCCACATTTAAAAGTTGTACTCATCTGATGGAAAAATTATCACAAATCAACGGCAAAAATTCGGAATACCGAACACCTGTAACGCATTGTCACATAAAACGGGTAAAACAAACTCATTTTTCAACTTTGTCCGATCTTCCCGTTCAAGGTGTCATTCAATTCAACTTCTCGAGCCTAATAAATGTTGTTGCATACATTTTTAGGACTAACCAAACGGATTAGCCGGAAATTAGGAAAACAAAACTAAAAAAATTTCACCCCGCCCGTCATAATATTCAGATCAAGTTTTAATCTTACACGGATGTAGGTGACTCAATGTCCAATGATATTTTGGTTATTTTGCCAGCGATAAACTGATAAACTCATCAGAGTTAAAAGAAGTAGAGAAATAAAACTTTTTGATTAATTAATCGACTCCACAATCCCCTCGCTTCATCATAAATGATAATTTAACGTTTAACAAATTTTAATGGATCGGTGGTGGTCGGATTAGTTGTGTGGTGCCTAAACAAGTAACCGAATAACAAAGTTTTTGTTATGACTATATCGAAACATTGACTATAAGTCGCTCCATAAAAAGATTCAAAACAACCCCCCTCCCTCCTCCCGACCCAATTTTATGAAATTGAATTTGGACCCTCCTCCCCCAATGGTACGAAATCCATCTCAAAAAAAGATTCTCAAATTTTAACTATACACCCGTCAACGATGGGTACATCAGCTAGTCTAACATAAAACGAGACTTTTGGCGCTATAAAGTAGAATTTTATCAACAAAATTAACGTGAATCTGGTGATTTCAAATGAAATGATCATCCGTCTTCCAACTCACTCTGCCTCCTGATAAAGTATATATTCTATAACAATATTTTAGGTGATATCTTGAGAGATTAATATCGTCATTTTTTTTTATTTTTTTATCAACCCTGCCGTGCCTAGTAGGCAATACGGATGTCTGCAATAGTAAGATGTTAGGCAGGTCAGCTCAACATCTCACTGCTGCAAATAAATCTTGTTCTTCTGCTCTTTCTTCATTTTTTTCTCTCTTTCTTCATAATTGCTTTTCTCACCCGTTTCACGCCAATGGTGTAGTACCTCTTTCTCCTCTTCTTAAATTAAAATGGGCTGGCCCCACCGCGACTTTCCACCCGTACACAAAATCTTTGTAGTACGGGTAGTTTTCCGCAGTGACTAACTGAGGAAAATCGTTCTCTGTGAGAATGTAGAGACCGGTTTCCCTCAATAACTTAGCCATTAGTTCTTCAAAGGCGGTGCAGCCACTATGATGTACTCAGCAGTCTCCGGAACACCGCATCTAGGGCATAGGGGGTCGATGTCCATCCCATGGCAATGAAGCTTTGCTCGAAAGCCCCCATGGCCTGTGAGAAATTGCGAGAGCCAGTTGTCCGGGACGATCCACCTTGATTCTAAACGTGACCGGACGGTGGGAAAGTACTTCCTCAAGGTAGATCCTTTGGGGGTTAATACCCACCGCCGGTTCCATTCCTCCAATGTGTCGTCCCGTATAATGTTTTTCCATCTGCAAGGGTTCTCGTCAATTCTCACCATAAGATTTTCCGGTAGACCTGCTGAGCCGTTTTTCTTAAACATGTGTTTCACCATGTCTTCACGCGGGAGAAGGTCGAGAGGTACACCTCCTGCTAATAACTGCACCGCCTCATGGGCTACGCTTCGATACGCCCTGGTGACCCTCAGAAATACCGTTCGCTGTATTGTCGCCAACTTACTCTTCTGTCGGTGCGAGAGGTTCTTGTTCCAGGCGGGAGACGCATACCTGATGATAACCAGAATCACTCCCTTATTAATTGTTAAGGTTGAAGGGTATCTGATAATATCGTCATCTTGTAACATCAACACTTGCCACCTTCTAAATTGTGGTTTTCAGATCAAGGCAGATCAAATCGAGCTCTGTTTGCCTCCTTCTTCTCCCCCTATTTTTGGCCCTGGTATTCATTCATATTAATATGTCGTAGAGGAATTCTTTTATAAAAGTGTTTTTTCAGGCAACTTTCCAATTTTTAATTAAGGCAAGGCAAATAACTCCCATGAGTTCTTAATAGGTAACATTCAAATTATGGGCAACATTCTGCTTGTTTATGCAGTGGTCTGTATTTTAATGGATTGGTTAGTTATATGAATTGCGCAAACAGCTTACCGTTCTTATGTCGGCTTTCCTGAGGGAAACAAGAAAAACATCTCTTTTCCTGAGGGCGCTCTCGGAGCAATGTCTATCTGTGCTGGTCTGAGACCGAGCGCTCCGTCGCTCCTACGGATTAAGCGTTATCTTTTAGATCTTCTGATCTGCCCCCACCACTCGCCATAACGAGGGAATTTGAAAGTATTTTCGCACAAACAAGTGTTATAGATTTCTTCAACTCAACAAAATCCCTAAACAATGCATTCTTTAATACTAAAACTTCTTGTAATTCATATAACATCCGCATGCATTAAATAGAATAACTAGCCACATCATAAGAACAATATACAAATATCAAGACAAAATTCGTTTCCTAAATATCTTTTAAGCTTAAGGTATTGAAAAAAAGACGACTTAGAATCCATTGTTAATGATCCATCTTTTTACTCGTTTGCATTAATTCTTTAACATGTACGAAAAAATTACCTAATCAAATATTTATCAAAACTCCGCACAGATCTTGTGTTAAGTAAGAGTTAAAATTAGTGACAAACAGGATACAAACTGAAATAAAAAACGTCAGTGACAATTCTTTTGATCTTCTGAAAAAAATTTCACAAAACCTGATTAAATTTTGAGGTAAGAGCAATTAAAAAAAATCACAAATAACTGATATTATATTGAATGATTTATTTCACGTTGACTAACACTACTGGGAAACATCAAAACATCTGAAAAATAAATTATATTAATTTTTCAAAAACGTTTTGCAAGATATTTGATATTTTCACAGATATACTTCTTTACATTATAAGGCATGAATAGGCTACAACGAATAGGTTTATAAGTACAATCCTATTCATTAGTAGTATTGGAAGAGAATTATATTCAAAAGGAAGCCCATATCAATCCAAGCTTTATATAAGCTTTCCATGTTTAGAATTCAGTAAAATTTCATTATATAGTAATAAAATAAGTATATTTCTTTTTCAAAAGCGAGAGAGAGACAGACAATGAGTGAGTGAGAGAAGCGAGAGGGATGGTGGAGAATATTTCTTTCAAGGGTCAATTAAAACCCTGTCTATTATACGTGGATATTTCTACCTCGAAAGAAATAAAACAAAGAAAAGGTCTTGGGGAAATAAATGTTTTTTTTTTCTGAACTACAGACAAAAGAAAAGTTTACCGTTGCATTGCGTATTAATGGCACTTTATTCAATCTGTTCGAGGAACGAAAGAGCCGCAATATACTACCCTCAGGACGTTATGAAATACACATCTGCACGAGAATAAAACATTTCTGTGAAATCTAAGCTTGCTAAGGCTTCACAGACCACTCAGTATTTTTCGATATCCGATAAGCGATCGTTAGCATAGAGTTGATGCAGAATATCGAGGAGTTATATGTGACCGGCAACGTCGCAGGCTCTATACAGAGTTCAGCAAATTGTAAGTAATCTTATTTATTCACTGAGTATTTTCTATGCAAGCTGTCGAATAAACTTCGCACATCTATGGGTAGAATGAAAATGGCACGACACGTTACACAAAGACGACGTTCCGCTTGGAATCTCACGAGTATGTTTCTTCTAAGAAATGTTGCTGGTATAATGCTATCAGACTTACACAATTAAACATTACACTTACTAATACGAATATTTTTTCTTTCATTCCCATTTAAGATAACCCAGTTATACAGAAAATAGGAGACGACTAGATATCCCTCAAAAAATACACTCACAAACGAACTAAACACATACTACTAGACTGAATATAAACTATGTAAAAAAACTTGTTTATAGCATACCTAATTGTCTTTTTCAGATTTTTTAAAAATTTATATTAATATATGTTTAAGTAATTTATCTATTGATTATATTTTTACAGAGTAGGTTTTTTATAATTGTCTACTATTTAACCAACTGTCCACACATAAGAAGTTTGTATGTTACATAACGAGATTAATGCTGTAAAACATTCCATTTCGATTTCATACTTATTTACTGATTATCACCATCAATATACATTCGTCCCCTACAATGCTGGAAATCTTCTGTCAGCTCCTTCAGGATGCGTACCGCATTCTCTTTTAGCAAAGACCTGAATGCAGTAATCTTGATTAATAGTTTAACCATCAGAAGCATAATAAAAGTGCACATTCCTATGAATAGCGAAAGAATTATTGATTTGCTCATTCGAGGTTTATTTGGCTCTTGGTGAAGTTGGTATCTTTCAGTTCATGGATTGGCGTTTAAAAAAAACAAGATTTCGAGCTTGTCGAAGCTGCAAAGAGAAAAGCGACTCGCGTCCTGAAGGAGCTGGCAGAAGAGATGGAAGATTAATATGGAACATTGTAGAAATAGAGAAAGGCGTGTATTGACTCTCGTAATAAGTCTATATTTAATATATATAAATATTTTACTGCATCAGTTTCGTTATTTAATAGTCCCAACTCGTATATAAAACAATATGAAGAAATGATCAACAATATGAAACAAAAATTACACACCATATCAGGATATCGTGCAAGTTACTTGCACCAAAACATATATGTAATCCATTATAGCCATGTGGGAAATTTAAAAGTTAAATTTAAAAAAATATGTTATGTTTATTTACTGCTGTTAATAGATCACTGATTGTGTGAGTTGGTTTAGCCAAATATTCCACTTTTGTCTGCTTTCGAGTTGAAGACTTCCCTCCCCTCTTTCTTCTCAAAAATAAATGAAAAAAATAGGACTTTTTTCCATCGGTTAAGGTTTTTTTGTAGTTTAGGTGAGTGATCTAAGCTGAGTACTAACACAAGTACTTTTAAAATTATAATGTATTTAAAGTTATTAAATGTAAGCAGGTATAAAAAAAAGTCTGCCAAGTAAGATCAGCATAACTCCTTCACCGTTTCCTTTGACTAAATAATATCTATATTTCAAGGTCTATAAATTTCATATGGCGATAAAATCTCCGGATGAAGTCGTTTTCGGAAATACAGTAATCTCGCAACATTCGCGGTTTTGATATCCAAGAATTTTGTTGATCAGTGAATACCAAAATGTGAATGAGTTCCACATTTGCAAATAGTGTTGCCCAAATGCGAGTCCAAGACGAGTCTTGGTCTTGCGAACTCGGTCTTGGTTTTGGTCTTGGTCTTGCGCAAGTGTTTCGCAACAGTCTTGAATTTACCATTTAGCCTGTTACTATAGAGATATTACTGTACTTTTTCAGATAGAGGAAACCTAACTAAGCCAGCATGAAAAATTGTAAGAGTTAAATGCAAAAGTATATTGGTTATACTAATTCTATACATACATTAATTAAAATTGTCAAATATTAGTAACTATTGGGCCTTAATTTATAATCACAAAAACGATTTTTTTATTTTTACCAGTCTTGGTCTTGGTCTTGCATCAGTCAGGCAGTATTAGTCTTGGTTCCTCAAAGTTCAAGACCAAGACCGATTTGGGAAAATACTATTTGTAAATAGAGTATTTGATGTTTCATGATAAAAAAAAAATTCCAGTACACACAGAACATGCATATCGCTCCTGTTAGTGCAAAAGGTCGTATGTAAATATTGGAACATAAAAATTCACAGAACAGCGTAATTTCATATTTGATTACCCTCTGCTATTTTCTATAATACTATCTATATCAGTTGAAGACAACAAAATATCACCTTTAGCACAAATATAATAAAAATGGAAAAAAGTTTTACTTACGATCTTTTTTATTAACAGCAGTGATATAAAGTTAATAGGTACGTTTTTACTCGTTAAGGTTAAACATATTTTTAGTCTCTTGCTCCAATATAAAGCTTCTCTACCTTCGATGGTGATGAAGAAAACATATAAGAAATTCATCATTAAAATTATTACTATATTGCTAATTCACGATTTTGTGCTTCATCCTTATGCAGGGGCTATGCGAATCTTCTTCTATAGTTAGAGGGAGAAGTCTGGCTTGGGGTTCCCTACCTGATTGTATATAGGTATGACTGCGTTTTTATGTTTTTAATTTACTTATCTTTAGGTTATTTTATTTTTTATAGTACATAATTTTTTATTATTATTTAGTTATTATTTTACTTTTGTTAATTTTATATTTTCTGTATATATGGTGTGAATGTGTTCATATATCACTATAATTACTGTCCACGTGACGGATTATTATATTTCTAAATAAGTAAAATATATTTGTAATTTCGTTTATGTTTTATAATTATTATTTTTTATGGATATTTTTCTTTAAGAGTAATTACCGTTATTATTAAGCCTAGCGATAGGCTTAAAACTTAAATATTAATAGGAACCTCTCTTCATTCCTACCACGATCTGGATGAAGTAGTTCCGTGTACGAATTAAAAAAAATTGCAACTGTTGAGATACAAGTTACCTTGGTCATCTCCATATCTGATATTATTTTTTCATAACTATCTGATATTTTCATAAATCCTCACTAACTCAAAATAAAATTAAATCAAACTATTTAATCTAGATCACGAAACTGTGAACTTATATTTATATAAATAAAATTTAATAACAACATTTACTCTCCCAACAATTTTGACAACTGTCTGACTAGGCTCTCCCGAAAGGAGTCCACAATATAATTAAGGGATGAATTATGAAAATATAAAAATAATAACAAATATTTTTTAAAAATAAGATGATAGAAGGATGAGATACTGAAGATGGGATAAGAAAGTTTATCCGAAACTTCATAAAAATAAAGAAAAATTGTTGGGAGAGTAAATGCTGTTATTAAATTTTATTTATATGCCTCAGATAAAAAGCATCTCCCTTAGGACTTATGAAGAGATTATAAAATATATATATATATATATATATATATATATATTATAATCTCTATTATGTACAAGGAAACAGTGTCACATCGGCTGCTCGACGCTACTACTTTTAATTAATCTCAAACTAATTAAATGCCCATCCACCTGAAAGTTTGCCGCTGCGATCTCGGCCTCACCCCTAATTAGAATCGAGGGAACGTGCAACAGTTTATTCAAATCTGCCTAAAAGACAAAAGAAACTTGGCCGGTTTATCCGCGCTTTCAAATTATTTGTCTAATTAATTAAACAATTTATGAATTTTTTTCATTTCAGAAATTTCAATTTCAAAATTCTGTGACCTGTATGACTCTCTAACTAACAGAATACCTTTTATAAGCTGAAAGTTCCAGGGGTGCCCATAAGGGGGTTTCATAGCGCGGCATCTATATTTTTGAGGAGGAGACATTTTAACAAGATTTGAATTCTTGAGAGAGGCACATTTCGACAGGGTTATAATTTTTTTAATTGAAACTTTTTAATCCAGGCAACAGCAGAGACCAGATCACTGCAAAAGTAATTGTAAATGATCTCCTTTTTTTCTATTTCTGTTTTTTCTTAGACTGATTTTCAAAAGAGGGAAGCAATAAAATTTCTTGGTAGAGAGTAAAGAGTTCATTCGGCATCAACCTAGGGTGGGAGGGTGGACACCCCTGAAAATTTCATACTCTTTCTTTACTAATAGGTGCAATACACTGCCGCCGCCGATTTTAAGGGGAATTCATTTGATAATTCAAGATTTAAAAAAAGAAATCATCCATTATGTCTTAAGAGCAGTGGCATAACGCAGTTGGATAGGGAAAAAGCAAGGGGGGATGGCAGCAGTCCCAGATGACACTTTACATAAGACAGTAAAATCTATAGGATTCTAACTAAGAGGAAAAGTAGACAAATAAAATTTTATAATAAGAAATTCTTGTTATAATTTCACTCTACACGTTAAATATATTTTTCGTAATTCATATCGTATTTAATTTATTATTACCAGACTGCAACGACAAGAAACCGCTCGACGTTTACTTCAGCACTTACTAGACAAACTCTCTAAACTTCTAATTAATTACAAAAGAATCATATGCATGACTATAATAAGGGCCTGTTTGGACTTACGGAGTTGAGTTATGGGGCTCCTCTAAACCGTCGAATTCCTCTCGTATCCAATCCTCACAATCCGAAATTATTCGTAAAATCCTTAATGCTCTCTACTTTGTTACAAATAAAACCATCCATAATGACCTTAATGTTTCTTATGTTTCAGATCTGTCCCAATCCAGAAACCTATTCTTCCATAATAAACTTCAGAATTATCCCAACCCTCTCGTTCCTAACTCTGCTTCCTCTTCGATTCCTGATGACTCTCCGAGGCGTCTGAAAAGAAGATGACCCCGTGATCTCCTAATGTAGACATATCATTAAAGTGCTATCATCGGGTAGTTTCTCAATCAACAAGTGTTTTCACGTCATCATATCCATATGTTCAAATTTACTAAATGTATTTCTTTAATACAGTTGTAAATATTATTAAAAAATAAAAACAAAATTTATTTTAATACATCCCAGATCACAGGAAAACAAAGAACTAAAGCTTTTTTTAGTTATTTTTGCTTAAAACACTGGTACTCTGGGTGTGCAGAATATCAAATTGCATATTTTTTTTACTATTATATATGTGAATATTAATTTAACATGTTCGGTAACAAACTTCAAATTAAATAATATGGACTTAAATCTTATATCTAGTTTAACTAAATGCAGTATTTAATTACATAAATTAAGAATATTTTTAGGTAAAGTTTTCTATTTAACGAAAACTGTGACTTACTAAAAAAAAAAAAAAATTAAATTTTCTGTTTTTCTGCCAAAATTAAGGGCACAGTTTACATATACATTTATGTAGCACATCAGGTCTCCTATCACCTCTTTAAATATTTTCCTTTACTGATTTTGATGTATATAAAATGCATAGTAAAGTATTGCAATCGTGAAAAATCTGGAATCTGAGTTTTCAACGCAAATGTACCTACAGTCCCTTGAGTTCAAATACCAAGTCCCACAAAATAGTCTGCGTGTCTATATATCTGTGAAAGTGTGTGTGTATATGAAAACACTAGATCAAAAAAAGATAAATGTTAAGAAATTGATATTTCGTATTTGAGGTAAATATATTCCTCTAATGTTAGAGTAACGTTTTCCTCAAAATTCTTTGCGGGAAGTGGCAGTTTTGTCATTAATTTTATTTTCAACTATTTTGTTTAAACACGTTATATCGACATAGGATTGAATACCCTTTATTATCAGTTACTTCATATCCTCATTGAATTAACCGAACAGGGCCTTAATGTATAATGAATTTCTCTTATAATGAACACTCTTTACTGTTAACTTAAGAATTAACTTTTTTTAATTGTTAAAAGCAATAAAAAAATGCTTAAGAGAAATTTTGGAAGAATTTGATAATTAACAAAAGGAAAAATAAAGCTATTAAATGTAATGATGTGTCAAGAAAAAAAAATGAGAAATTTATCATTAAAAGCATTATTGTTTCTGTAATTAACTTTTTTTTTTGTCCTTCTAGGACCACATTACTTCCTACAGGCAGTTTTTTTTTCTTTCAGAATGTTAACAGTTACAAAAAAATAAATAATAAAATCAAAAAGCCATTATTAAATCCTGGATCCATCTGTGTAATAAAGTAATTTTTAACGATTGTAAGTAAAATTTAGTCTCTATAACCCATGTGCTTAGTTTAGTTATCTCAGAGATCAATATTTATTTTAATTGTTTGTTTATTGTAAATAATTAAATTATTTCCTGAAAATTGTCTATAAACCTGTTTTGTTTTTACTGTGAAGATAAATATTAAATAGTCCGTGGTATAGTGGTATCCATTTATACCAAATTATTAACATCCATCTGACACTACGTAAATGGCTTCACCTCATCGTAATCTACAAATATTTTATTTGTATTCTCGGAATTGGGGCATTTTCAATCTGGAGATAGGAAAAATTTTTATATTTAATTAGGTACCTAATTCTCACGAATACCTATTTGTTTTCCACTTGAATTGTAAGATAATATGATCACAAATGGAATAAAAGTGTGGCCTACAAAAATATTAAACCGTTGGGCATTCATTACTTCCACTCCCAAAATGTCAAAAATAACGAGGTTATATAGGCCTAACGGCTTTTTTTAGTTTTTGTAGGCCACCTTTTTTTTCGATTTTGTGATCCTATTATCTCACGCTTCAGTCGTGATGAGATTTTAGTGTACACTACTGACCCGATTCCGAGAATTTCTCCACCAAAAAAGTATCCATTTGTAGGATACGATAAGATCAAGGTATTTACGAAGTTTCAGGCGGATGTTAATGATTTGATAAAAAGGGATCTTCACGACAGGCGGAAAACAATGAAGTCTCGAATCGGTCTCCAAATATATATAAATATATACATACACGTATATATATAAATGTAAGGGTAGCTCAGTGGTAGGGCACTAAGTTTCCAATGACCAAGATCCCAGGTTCGAATCCCGGCTCATAACAGAAAAATTATTTATTCTATCTCATCGGCCGTGGGGCGACACTGGAATAAGGTGACTTTCCTGGACACACCCAGCCCCCTGCAAAGTGGGTACTCTTAATTATAATAATTAATTAAGGGAAAATCTGGCGGTTGAGTGGGACCCTGGCCCGATCTCCTCCCTGCACAACCGTTGGCCTAGAAGCAGTATATATTTATATGTGTGTGTGTGTGTGTGTGTGTGTGTGTGTGTGTGTGTGTGTGTGTGTGCGTGTGTAAGATGATAATTTTAATGTCTATCTTTAGAAATCGTGTTTATCTGGTTGAAAAAACTGATGTTATATGTGTTTTTGTTCAGTATAATTTCACAAAATTTTCAGCTGTTTAAACATAAGTTCAAATTTACGAATCTATGTTTAAAACAATATTACGCTATCATTTTTAGTTTCATCAAATAGTTTTCATTTCCTCTTTTAGTATCCATATTTTTTAAAACAAATTTTGATCCTAAGAGTTAATACAGACCAAAATGAATAATGGAGGGAGACCTCACTTATCAGGGACTATCGCCAACGACATGGCCCCGTATCTTGTCACGACAATGTTTTATAACTTCCCAAATTATTATCTTAATAATTAATCAGGCCACATTGCAGCTACGTGGAGCTGGATTTCATTTCAGCCGGGAAGTAAATAATAATATTTGACAACATTTTAAAAAGATAATTAAATGTTTTAATAGTTGATATAATTAACATTAACTAGTTAACAGCAGTGAGAATTCCCATATTAGACAATCACCATTTTCCCTAATGCATTTGAAGTGTAGTAAGCTACATCAGTGTTTATTCGAATATATAATATAATATTACCAAGATAAGACACAATCTTGGTTAAGAGATGAGTAAATAGTCGACTGATCAATTATGAGGATGAAAGAAAATCGTGAAAGAAAACCCTCATTCACCGCTTAGACCAGTATTCTTACATACGGTAATTGAATAGCTGTAACTTCGATAATAGTTGTCCAAAATGAAGGATTTTTATATAGTCTTGTAGGGAATTCCGTTACCTTTCAAATAAACAGGTCTCTCATTGGTCTCTGAAACATATAGATCTGTCAAAAACTGCATGTCGGAAATTTGACCCGATCGCAATACTTTCCTTACCTAGTATAGTTAGGAAAGTAATAAATTAAAACGTACAGAAAATAAAATACTCTGTATCATCGTTAATACTGGTTCGATTCTGATGATTTTTTTTGTTTACTAGGTAATTTAATTACCTTTCAAAAGTTTTCATATAAATTTTACCGTATAATTACTTAGTGAGTTAGGTCCCTGAACATTTTATTTTTCTTTGTAACTTTCTTTCCTGTATTTTCTCAAGAATTTAGTACATGTACAAAAATTGAAAGGACATTAATTATAGGGAAGTTTCATCAAAACCATTAGAGCCGATTTAGCACTACAGTCAAAAGAAAAATATGTTTTTCCCTTATTGAGCAGCCGCTATTGCGCATGGAGCACCCAATTTGTGTCAAAAGTAGTCAAAACCTACAAAATAAAAATCCTAGAATAGATAGGAAAATAAAAATACACTTTTTATGACGACTAAAATTGTCACAGGCATCAGTAGTCAAAACCCTACAAAATAAAAAAGAAGTAACAAAATCGGTTCACTAGTTCCCAAGAAAATCTTGGAATAGACAGACAGGCCAATGGCTAAAAATGTGATTTTCGGACTCAGAGGGTGGTTAGGCTCTGAATAGTATAGATCCGTCGAAAAGTGCATATCGGAAATTTGACTCTATCTTACTTTCCTTACCTAGTATAGGTGAGAAAGTAAACATTATTCTCATCTTGTCTGTTTCGTTCATATAGCTATGTTATATTATCATATAATATTGTGCATAATAGAGAATATCCATATTTCGATAATATTGACTACCGATGGCCACCCTTAAGTAGAGTTCAATAGTAATTAAGAACCAAATTTGTTAGTTAGAAGCTTCTAAAACCGAGGCCACAAATTGTCAGAGAAATCTATGTAGGATGTAAATAAATTACCATTTTGTTTAATCCGATCTACGGATGAATGAAAGGCATAATTCGTTGAATGGAAATTTCTGGAAAAAACTGAGAATTACGAAGATGAACAGGAACTAGAAAATTAATTTTACTATGTAGAGTAGAAGAATCGGAAGATTAATTAATATTTCCATTAATTAATTTTAAGGGGAAAATAACATATTTTTTGATGCGCCTATGTGAATCAATATTTTCATTCATATTTCAAAAATTTTTATAATATCGACTACCTATATTTCAAGTCCGATATTTTGATGGCATCGATAGTTTTAAGCCGATATTAATATCGATATAGGACCTTCGAAGCTACTTGGATATTTTATTTATTTATTAAAAATATTTAGATGTTTTTTTACTACATTATCCTATGTGCTCAGATGTTTTTATGGAGCTGTTTTCCTCCATTTGCATTTTCAATAGATTTTTAGTTCGTCAAAGACTTTCATTAATAGTAATATTTAAAATTTTAAAACCTAATTATTTGTTAAATATCCAAATACAGCAATCGTAGCACCTAACAGGCTTTCGGCAAGAATTATGATTTATCTCGGAAGCAGTACATTTTTGGTTTTTAAACCATGGTTACAATATAGAATCATGACAAGCAAAGTTTGTCAATATTGCAATGCCATAGAGTGATGTAATAATTCTCTATGCCTGTTGAGGTAAAAAGGTATGTACTAATCTAATTTTATGTTTCTCTGTCAAATTGGCAAAAGGTTTTTATTACTTACATATTTATGAAAGACTTTAGGGAGTGGGGTAGCTCAGTGGTAGTTTATTGAGCTTCCAATGCTAAAGGTTCCAGGTTCGAATCCCGGCCCATGGCAGAAAAAATATTTTTTCTGTTTCATTGACCGTGGGACGATCCTGGGTAAGTAGAACCTTGGGCACACCCAGCCTCTATAAAGTGGGTACTCTTAATTAAAATAATTAGCTAAGGAGAAAAACCTAGCGGTTGAGATTGATCTCGGTCAAATCACCTCCTTACACAACCGTAGACCAAGAACCAGTGCTTTCCCTAATTGCTACTGAACCCAAGCCGCCCCTCCATGGATTGTAGTGGCACAGGTTTTTTTTTTTTAATGAGAGACTTTAGAGCTTGTGCCCGAATCTTGTAATACTATTTCTTTTTTTACTTTTACTCTTTGCTAAATAATCACAAAAACAATTTTATTTTTTTTATTTTTCCCTCAGCTATATTTCTAAACAACAGAGGCCCGAAGTAATATAATTCAATTTTCTTTTTGTATAGGTAAGTAGTTACTTTGTTAGTCATTGGAACAAAAACAGCCAATTTCAACGAGCAATTCTACTGTAATAAAAGATAACAATGTACAATAAATGGCAACATGTACAATCAAGAAGGTGAGGACTTATTCGTTGAAGTTACAGAGAATTAAGTTTGGAAGGATCCCATGAGTTCAGGTGGAATAGACTAAGCACTTCGTTACAAGCAATGACTTCTTTTTCCTCTCAAGCCAAGAATACGTTTTCCTTCCTCGAGTATATTTGAAGCAAGCGTATTTCAGAATGAACATGGTAGACGTAAAAATTAAAAGTAAATGTAGTAATAGTTCCAACAGTTGCACTAATCTTTTATCTACGAAATGAATACACTGTTTAGTGTAGTGTATAACGAAAAAATGTTCAAAGGTTTAGATGAAACTATGGAATAGTAAAAAAGAAAAAGAAAAACACGCTACAGAAAATATTGATGATGGATGAGGAAAATGTAAAATAACAATACAAAAAAAAGGAGAGAAATCCAATATAAATACCTGAAGGTGTATAGATTTATATTTCATACTTTATTTTCTCGATTGTAAAACGATATATCTTTTTCATATTTTTATATTGTTTGTTTTGCGATCATTGTGAAGCTCCAAGGCGTTATATTTGGAATTTTCGAATTATATCCTAAAAATGTCCAACCAAACATATAATTAAATAATTTTTATCTCTTTTTCCACTTCTGTATTTATATCTATTATTTTGTCTATCATTCATTTCTAAACTACATCACAATTTCATTTATAAAATGTAATAGGAATAAAATAAATGATGCTACCATGCTTTGGTAAAAATAGATTTGGTCCCTATTTTGGGACTTGATTTCAAGTCTTGTATCTTTATGCCATCATCTAAAATAAAATTTAAAAAAATTGTACCACTACAACCCATGAAGGGTCCAGGGTTCAGTACTATTTAGGGAAAGCACTGTTTCTTGGTGTACTGTTGTCAAGGAGGTAATTTGAACGAGATCACGCTCATGGTCAGGTTTTTTCCCTTAATTAATTATTATAATTAAGAGTACCCACTTTGTAGGGGGCTAGATGTGCCCCAGGAGGGTCTACTTACCTAGGGTCGTCCCACGGCCAATGAAATAAAAAAATAATTTGTCTGCCATGAGCCGGGATTCGAACCTGGGATCTAAATAGATTATTAAATATTGTAAATTTGGAAAAGAAATCCAATGTCAGATATGTTTCAATTTAATAAACTGATGGGGGTCTTTGGTATCTAGCCTTTTTAATTATCTGAAATACACATATATTTTGTATAATATATTACATAACATCTATTTTTTAATTTTATCAATCTCCTCCGGAACCGATTGTAATATATAAAATAAAAATATATTGAGTATATCAATACCCACCCCACTTAGAAACTCAGGAAAATGATCCCATGCATATGGGATGAAATCTATTCCATTTAGTTTAAACTTTTAAAGTTAAAGTTTAAACATTGCGAGTAACTTCATTTTACCCTAATTTACAACAAAACATTTTGGAAAAAAAAAAAAAAAAAAAAAATATATATATATATATATATATATATATATATATATATATATATATATATATATATATATGAATTCTCAGAAATAGGACGTTTCCTGATTAAATAAATTAATTTAATCATATACTAAATCTCAAGAAAATTCATTTGATTTCGTCTTGAATTGAAGTTAATTTGATCACAAAATCGAGAGTATGGCCTACAAATATATTGGGCCGTTTGGCCAATACAACATCGTTATTAAGACGTGGGGTGGAGGTTTCTCCATACGGCCCAATATTTGTCAACGCCAACTTTTTCTCGATTTTTTTATGAAATTACATTAAGATTCAAGACGAATGTTTTTTCATGTCATCATTAAATTGACAAAGTTTACCGATCTCCAAATTGAAAAAGCCTCATTTCCGAGAATTTTAATCATTAAATAGGACTTACGGTGGTATGAAAAAGTCTTTGAGCAAACAAAATTTTTATTAAAATTATAAATTTATCTATTTAAAAAAGTTTTTATCATCTCAGTTGTAAATTGATTTAACAATGCAGACATCGCAGATGTAATATATATTTAAATTAAAATTATTTTTATTAACTACAAGGCAAGTGAACAATTCGTTGTGTTGAGGTTATTATGTCTTCTGAATTCCTTGTCTTTCATATTTCATTGCTATGCTATCTACTTCAGACTTTACTCTTTAATTTTAATATCAAGAACCATTGTATAAACTGTGTGCCAATTGGTGTATGCATATATATTTCTTTCTTTTTTCATTACACTACAAGTATTCCTGAGAAGATTTCATTTTTATTTCTTTTAGTGTTTGCATATTATTATGTAAATCTTTAGTTTTTTGTTTACTTTTTAGTGATTACATACTATTTTTAAATTAATGTGTATAATGTTTGAATTTTTATAAGTTAGTTTTTGGCCAGATTTGCATTTTCTTTTGTATTAATTCATCATTGTTATTCTTAGAGGACTTTGTCCCAGAATAAAGTTCAATTTTCTATTCTATGTTATTCTATCAAATCAACATTATAATAAATATATATATATAAACCTTAGAAAGCTGAATATATCTGTAAAAATTGTTTTAATATTGGAACATTCCATGTTTCAAAATTTCTTTTTCTTTTTTCTAGTTAATAGAAAAACATCAGCTATGGTGGTTGGGACATGGCTCTCGGATGCCACAGGATAGATTAGCAAGGCTCACTTATGAGATGCAGGTGGGAGGTAGAAGACCTAGAGGGCGACCTAGGAAGACCTAGGAAAGTGGAATAAAGGAGGCCTTTAACAGAAGAGGATGGGATAGGACGAGAAAAAAGTAATTAGTAAAGGAATTAGTAAAGGAATAGAAGTGTGGATCAACCCCTACAAACGGAAGCCTCACACTGCTTAGCGTTAGACGAGGATGGATTAAGTTTTTAAGTTAAGTTTTTCTATTTATTTCATAAAGTGACAAAATGCTATATTTTTTATCATTATCTGAAGTTCTGCCCAATCACCTTAAGTCCAGAAGGTACTACATGGTACGTAAGAGTGCTATGGTAACGTTGTGCACCCAGTTTTCCATCGATTCACAAGAAGTCTCCAGATCTCCCCAGACATCCCCAAACAGTTAGGAAGTCACCTCCATGAATGTTGGTTTCAAACATTCATCCGAAAATACCAATCCGAATCTCCTATATACTCTATAAAATAAAGTACAATACTATAAAAATAAAATAAATACAGTACACTCCAATTCTCCTCCATATAAAAAAATTTTAAATTTTTTACTCTGGTGTAAAAAATTGTTTCATTCTTATTTCGTCCAATTTTCGTGTTTGACAAACTTAAGTTACTTTCGCTTGTTTAGAAATCCAACAAATGGTTTTCTTCTGGCATCACAACCTTCAAGACCAAATGATTTCCTTCTAATCAAGGAGTACGAAACTTGGGTACTTGTAGTTCTTTGATTTTTTTAACGGTTGTGTAAACGCAATAATTTTAAATGTTAAATAATATGCTTTTTAGTCCTGCCTGAACTGATCAAGTCTGCAGTTTGCGTGGTTTCTAACGTTTTATGACATAATGCATTCCTGAAATAGAACTGCTTTTTGAATTTCCTTGATTGTTAATCGTGGTTTATATAAAATCATGATTTTAATGTCGGTCAATAGTACCATATCTTGCCATTTTCTTTAATAAAAGTAACAATAAATAGAAAAAACAAAACAACTAAGGTGTGTCGTTTAGACCACAAAAATAGAAGTGAAAACATCAACAAAGCAAGATTGATAATATGAAATATAAATTATATATTTATAAATGTTTTGGGCTCTTCAACCACCTGGATCATTTTCGCCCTATATTACAATTGGATCTAAAACTACCTCAGCATACATAACAAAACTACTGCTAACAAGTACAATTTAAAGTTAAAAATGGTTACTTCAATTGTACTATCATATAGAATATGATAGTACAATTTAGATTTTTGTAGATTTTTAAAAAGTAAAAATTAATATTAATAGAAGAAAGAGCATAGTTTAAATATTAAAAAGTAAAAGAAGAAATGTTTACAAAAATCATTAAAATTGAATATTAAACATTAAAAAGTGATAAGTTAACAAAGACATTTAATGATTTTATGAATATAATATAAAAATACGATTTAAAAAATAAAATTAATATTAAAAGAAAACGTATGCCAAGTAAGGTCAGCATAGCTTCCTCACCGTTTTCATTGGCTAAAATATACCTACATTACACAAGGTATACAATTTATCGTAGAAAAAAAATCCCTGGGAGAAGCTGATTCAGAAATACAGTTACCCTTCAACATTCGCGGGTTTTAATTTCGTTTATCAGCTAATATTAAAATGCGAAAGAGTGCCGTATTTGAAGATTCCATATTTGTTGATTCTTAATTTTTTTTTTTTAAATACCAATGCATATAGAACTGCATATCACTACTGTTAGTGAAGGAGGTCGGATGTAAAAAATTGTTTGTTTTACAAGAGAACAAAAAAACTAATTATTTCTTTATGCTTTATTAGTCTAATTTCATATTTTATTATCCTCTGCTATTTTCCATAGTAGCAGACTACTTACATCAGTTGCAGACTACAAAATGTCACCTTTAGCACAAATAGAATAAAAGTTGAAAATTTTTACATACGACCTTTTGCACTAATAGTAGTGATATATACTTAGTAGTAATGTTTTCACTTGTAAAATGGATGGAACAAAAAGTCCATAGGAAAAATTCAAGTTGTTTTTTGTTTGGAGTTAACGATACTAATACTTTTCTTAATCAAAACAAAAATAATTAAGCTGGGATATAAAAATATACAATTTTGATATTTAAGGAGAAAATCGGGACCACTACGAGCTGGTTGAACTTCAATAGAAATAAACACAATCACAAGTAGACATTTTGTTTTCACAAACTCAGAGTAAAAATTAATTTAAATTTACTAAAAATTAAACAATATCTAAGTAACGGCAGTAGGTTTCATACCAGAAACGTTTAGAGTCGATCAAACAATACAGCATAAATTAACTTTTTGAATAAAACCTAAAATTGTATAACGCCATAGAAATATCGTCTTAACCTAACTTTCACTTCATATGATCGACGCCCTCCTAATTTCACAGCCATTATATTGTTAATAATTATTTACATTAATTTTAATTATTTAATGGAATTAAACGAAATTGATAGTAAGTATTTTCTATACTGGTCTCCAAATTTCTTTCAAATTTGGGTCAAAATGAACGAGCCGTTTTCAAACAATAGGCGTGTCAAATACGTTCACTGATCCAAAAGCAGAACTCTCTTTTTTGATAGTAGTGGACAGAATTTAATAAAATTGGTACTTACTTAATTATCAGTTAACCAATCTCCAACTTCCCTCCAAATTAGAGATAAATCGAACTAGAGGTTTTTTAGAGATAGATCTATCAAGGAAAACATTTTTGCGCTTATATAAGAGAAAGTAGTAGGCAGAATTCAATAAAATTGATACTAAATTATTTTTCACCAATACCGACCTGTTATCCAGCTTTGAGCCAAATCGAACGAGCCGTTTCTGAAATATTGGCAAATCTAAAAAAAATACGTTTGCGCGTGCTTAAGAGGAAGTGGCGGATGGAATTTGATAAAACTGATGTCATACCATTTAAGCACCAATCCGTACAATCCCTAAAAATTTCATGAAAATCGGATTAACGTTACTAGCTGATATGTCCGTCACATTCATTTGACTACAGACAGACCCGAACAAAATTTGATCCTTGATGTCTGAAATGTAAAAGGCGAGTGTAAATTTTCGATTCTGAGCACAAACGATTTTTTAGGCTCTCGTAGGAATACAATGCTTCCCTACCTTTGGTAGTGAGGAAACAAAAGAATATTTGAAATATGGAATGTTAAATTAAATTACAACAGTCCCGGGTGCCAGATTCTATCTAAAGCCCGTTCAACTTCGAGAAAGACTCCCGTGTAGTACATTCCACACTGCAATGCAGAGGAGACTACGTCTACCAGACGATAACATGATACGAGGGGTAAAAGAAAGATAGGACGGTAAGAGAATGGTTATTCTGGTGGCTCTTTGGGTTTATGTATCATTTAAATAATTGATAGTTTTCAGGGATCAGGAAAATGTGTGGATCGGAGTACAGCATTATATATATATATATATATATATATATATATATATATATATATAAGTAAGGAATTGAATGGCCTTCAGAGGAAGCAGTTTTAGGATCTGGGATGTAATTAGGTCATGTCCAGGAGCTTTGCGGGAAGGTAATCTGTGTATGACGTTGGATATAGCTGAAGGATGGAATGCTTTAGGTGGAAGGGTAAGTTGGAAAGGGATGTCCTCCATGATCATCAGATCTGGACCAGGTTAGGTTTTGGTAATGAGAGGATAGTTAAAATCTTTGAATTTTAGGAGCTTCTTGATGACCAACCATAGAGATTTGTCAGTAGTTGTAAGATCTTCTGTTAAGTTAAGTAAATTTTGAATTTTGTATTTTTAATTTCTGTTTTAGTAGGTTAGTTAACTTTTTGTAATAAGTTTTATCTGATGGATATCTAACCTGTACCACTTCGATCTTGCTTTGCGCTTTCCCTTAATTATGTGACAATGTGGAATGTGCTGTGGCAAGTTGGTCTGTTGGGTGTTAATTTTATTGATAGATGTGTTGTCATATATTGTCTCTCTTATAGATGTTGTAGGTAATTCTATGGCTGTGTTAATGTCATGTTTCGTATTGAGTGGGATAGTTAAGTCCAATTTGTTTTCCAAATCATTACTAAGTTTTTCTCAGTTAACTCGTCCTGTAATCAACGTAGGCGGGCAGAAGGGCTTAGGAGCGAAGTGGGAATGAAGTTAACTGTACTATGATATGAAGAAAGGTCATCCAGAGATTTGATTGTGACATGGCAAGAGACCTGGAAGGTGACAAATATGTCCGCAATGGAGAATATAAAAAATCGTTTAAATTGCAACATTTATAATGTTTATAAAAATTTGGTTTGTTCAAGGACTTTTTCACAGAAATGTAAGTTAACATAAAATGAAGCTTCATTCTTTTAGAAGTTTCTGAGGTATATTAATAATTTGATAAAAAGGATTTTCAATAGGATGTCTTGGCACCATAGAAAGCTCAGTCTTTTGCCTTTTAAATACTCGTATATGCTAATGATTCTATAAAAAATAAATATATTATTTCATGAATTATATTGAGGGTGTGTTCTGAGCTAAAATTAAAACCTAAGTCGATTATTATAAATGTCCTAAAGAAGAGCACACCCTTCGGTAGATAGCAATAAATAACAGGAGCTGTATAGGAACCTGCTTTAGCATAAACTGTTTGGGAAAAGAGCAGAGGGAGATGCGTTATCAGAGGAAGAGGCTGCCTGATAAAGGGCTAATTTCACGGTGCCTGCCCATCCACCAGCTTATGTAGTCCTCTTTAAACCGCCTATCTGCTTCTCCACTTCTCCACTCTTCTATCTTCGTAATTACTACTTCTAATTCGCTTGTCATTCTATCCACGAGTAATCGATTGTTATATTAGTAAGAAAATGGACAAGTTAGTTTGGCAAGACCAATTTATAGAATCCAAGGTTCCGTCTTTATTTGAAATATGGAAAGATAAGAGGGCAGATACATTTGTAGATTTTGAAGAATAGAGGGTGTATCACACGTTAGTTGTAAGCACTAGCGGATCCAGGATTTAATTTTTTTTTTTCATAAAAATAACGTTAATTACTTTAGAAAAAAAGAAAGAAACTAACTACCTATATGAAATGGCGTTTAAGTGATTTCTCAAGTCCTTTTAAATGTAATTACACGAATATATATATATATATATTTTTTTTTTTTTTCCCTATGCCATTGGTCATTCGACCATCCGATATCTTGCTGCCCAGTATAAGTTTGATTTTTTTTGTATAATCGTTTACATATGTCTTATTCCTAATATCCGACAAAGCAGGACATTTGTTTAGGTGGTCTTCATCCATTAACGTAAAGTTGTCAGGGCCTTGAGAAAAGTAAAACTGGGCGTCTGGCGACTATGTGATCGTTTAGTTGGTTATCCAGGGGCACGATGAGGATGAGATCACAACACCCCCTCTAATAATAATACTTTAAGAGATAATGTTTTAATATTTTTTTCCATAAAACGTAGTTATATTTTACCATTTTGGGGAGAGGCTTCAGCCCCAAATCTCCCATCCCCGTAGATCCACCCGTGGTTGTAAGAAATTAACATCGAGATCCGACTTTGATTAATTTTTGTTTGATTTTTAAAAATATACAAAATAAAATTAGGAAGCATGAAAATAATCTGATACGTAGTCAGTAATGGTGTTTGTTAAGTTTTCGGACGTATCAACACAAGCTTATGGGTTATAAAGGAAATGGTTTGCAGGCAAGACTAGAGCTATACTGTATACGATGGGTTTGTAAGGAATTCGTTGAAGGAGAGTGGGCTTTAGAGGAACTAATAATCACAGATTGGATGAAGTGGTCTGAGAAAGCATTAAATTTTAGAATCTTGTTTAAAAGGGTATTGTTGTGATTATGAAATTGAGACTCATATAAGGTCAAACTGCGGTGTATGAGGTTTTGAACGATGTTAATATTTTGGGAATAAGGGCCTTGTCATAAAATCATTGCTCTGATGGTGATCCACACCTTTGGCTATGAGATTTTATATTACAATCAAATAAATTTTATAGAGTTTTCTCGATTTAATGTGAGCAATTGTTTTATATATGTTTGTTGAGCTATATTTCATTTTGTCACAACTAAACGGGCAGTAATAAAAGTAAATATAAATATTAAAAATATTGATATTAAAAAAATATAGATATTAAAAATAAATATAAATATTTTTTTAAAAACTTGCTTGAACTAACCAAAATAACAATTAAAATACAGACATACTTATATACAATATTTACAAATTTTCATTCAGAGGAACTCCGAGCCAAGCATTTCTCCCACCTATGGATGGAAAAGCAGGACTCTAGGAGACCACAGTGCTTCTTTAGCTGCTGCGTCACGGGTATTAATTGAGAAAATTTAAAAATAACACTTAATAACTTTCCTAAGTAAACTAAATCCAACATTCAGTAAGTTCCCGTTAACAGTAGCAAAGATGAAAAATTAGATTACCTAAGTTTCATTCAAACTAAGTTAATGTTATTTGAGTAATCATCATATATTATTTAACTCTTCCAATCTTTCATTCGGGATTTAGTTAGGTTTCTCCATTCTGAAAAATATAGTAATATGTCTATAGTATGTATTGGTAACATTTTTTGAAAGGATATTAAATTTTCGACAAAACTATTAAAAAATCGTCTAAACCTAACCAGTTGTAGCAGCGTTACGGTGTATTTTTTTTTTTTACGCTGATTTCAATGATCGTTTACTTGTCCTTTTACATTGTTTTAGTTCATCAAAGAAATCGTACTCTAATGATTTCTCTGATTGGTTATGATGAAAATTAGTCCAATTCAATTGTGTTATTTTTATTTAATAAACATATTTAAGCTTCAAAAAATTGTTTAAAATTAGTAAGAAAGTCAAGTTAGTGGACACACTAGATTTTTTATTTAAAAAATTGGTGACATTGTACAGATTTTCTTAACTCAATAATTTTTCCATTCCAAGATGGAGTGGAACGGCTATATTTCTTGACAATGGCTTTAAAGTATTGTCAAGTTAATTTTATTAATTTGGTTATACTTTACAATGTTTATGTCAATAAGATCTAAAGTAACACGTCTAATAAATAGCTGTAAACTAATAAATAATTGCAAGACTTTCACAAGGCTCATGCGCAAGGCCAAGATTTGTCTTGGTCTTGCAATTGGGCAACACTAGTTTAGATTAGAAAAAGAATTAGAAAAAAAACTTTGAGGTTATTCTTACCACCAAAAGTACTGCTACTACTAGTAAGTAAGTACTATTCTATTCAATACGACGAATTCCATGGGGTGTGAACCCCATTAAAATTATTATCTGAGATAGATGCCCATGTCCACAGAATTGAGCGCTTCGCCCCATTGTGCATCACTTCAATTGATATAATTATTGATAAAAATACCCCTTGCAATAAAAAAAACATATACCCTTTATCTCCCCTGACATTATCATTCAGGGCATCCGCAATATTTCAGAGATATTTACTTTTACGGCAGTGGCAACGGTTAGGGTGTATCTGCCCTTCCCTTGTGGGAATTAGTGGTCAGCCTCTGGCTGGAATATCAAATGAGCTCTCTCCTCCACAAATAATAATCTTATAATTAGTATTGCATTTATTACGAATAAAAATAAATTATAATATATATTTATTATAAACTTTCCATAAAAAAAAAATGAACAACGATGTTAACTGAAGTCAGGGTTTCATATCGCTAATATGTTTTATTTAGTCTTTAATTTTAGAGAAAAATCATATCGTACATCCAGAATGAAAAAGGCATGATACAATATTCGAAATGTCAGAAAATTATGTAGTTGGATCCATATCGTTTTAAATTAGAAAAATAAACATTCAATATCAGGTAAAACAAACATAGACAATAAGTTATCTTTTAGTATCATGTGTGCGAGGAAAAAAACTTACGAATTTCTTGGGAAAACAAGCGTATAATATTAATTTGAAAAATAAATAAAAGATTTTAAGTCCATAACTCTTTCGTTTTGGAAATCGGATATTGGTTTTCCCTGAAAGTAGAGAAATTCTGATGCTAATATTTTCAGAAGTTCAAATTGAACTAAAACATTTTATTTATTTGTAAATATGTTAATAAGATGTACCTATCTTGTTATAATTATTTTACTCTTTCATTAATTTATGGAGCAATCGATCAGACAATACAAAAACTCGCCTGGACATACGGAGTAGAACTATGGGAGACCACCAGTTATTTTTAAATAGAAAAAGTATCTGTTATAGAAAAGTATAAGTTATATCTGAATCAATGTTGTTATTCTTCAATTATATAATCATCAGTTAACAGTTATTTAGTCAGCAAAACGAGCTCCTTTAAATTATACACCAGTTTGAATAACGACGAAAAGGGAGCCATTAAGTTTTATTGGGAAGATGGAATTATCCATAAGGAACGCTTCTGTTATAATGGACACCTAATGAAGCTTGTAAAAAGAAATGGTGCTTATGATAGGTAGAGGTGTCACGCACCTTCGTGTAAAAATGAGAAGGGAATTCTCTGCAATACATGGTTAGATCATACAAGATTATCTTTAAGCACTTCCATGTTATTTATTTATTTATCAAAAATGCTAATCAGGTTAATTAATATTAAAGCCTCCGATATCGTGTGTTTTCTTTAATCACGTAAAATAAAAGGTTACTATTAAAAAATAACTGGTAGGACTGATCTGCAAAAGACATAAATTTTCTAATATAAAACGCATCCGATTCTTCCAGTCCAAAGCCCTTCAAACAATAGTAATTCTATATAACCAACAAAATCCCTACCTTATCTATACCTTATTCCTAAAAAATTCTCTAAATTTTCATAGAGCCTTAGATGTTATCCTAATCCATTAGCTACTTCCATCTCTACAATCCTCCTATATCCAAACTAGTGCTGTCCAAAATCGGTCTTGGTCTTGCACCTTCCAACTCTTGCAAGATCATGACCAAGACTGGTAAAACAAATCGATTTTTCGAATAAAAATTAGGGCAAAATAGTTGCTAATACAAATTAAGGAATGAGCAGGATTGTGTGGTCCTCACAGGTTTCGCGGATGACCAGGCTGTGTCGGCGCGAGACAAGGGGGCTGCGGAAAGAGTAATTGACAGCATCCAGAGGACATTTCAAGAAATTGGTCTAGCTATAAATCCTCAAAAAAGTATGGGCATCGTCGTAAATAAAGGAGAGCTGGAAACTACGGTGCTCTCCCTTGAGAATGGTGAGTACATAAAAACATTGAGGAATGGAGAAACGATTAAGTATTTAGGATGAACATTCTCGGGAGAGCAACAATTCAACGAAGATTCGGTGACTAAATTGAATGATAATTTAAACAAGCTGGTAACCTCTTGCTTACTCAAACCTGAGCAGAAACTCAACATTGTCAATAAATATCTGTTAACGGGTCTTACTTACCCTCTCCAAACTGCGCCCCTAACAAAGCTGCGTCCTGCTATCCTGGAGGGCATCGACATTATGATTCGCAGGAGCGTAAAGGCCATTATTGGACTCCCTGCAAATACTTCCACAGCGATGTTATATGCCCCCAGGAGATACCGAGGATTGGGATTAATCCGCTGCTAATGGGAGGCTCCTCTTCTACATTGGTCCATTGCTCAGCGACTGTCCAATGTACCAGATGCCCTTTTTCAGTCTACCTTCGATTATTCGGCTGAAATTACTGAATGTGCCGAGAGATTGGGAGTTGATCAGGGTCATCGAAATGTGAAAGCTCTACGGCAGTCGCTACGAGAAAATGCATTTGAGGAATGGGCCAACTGCAGGTGGCAGGGTATTGGTGTTCGCCATTTTAAAGAGATCCGAAAGCGAATAGATACATCTATGAAAAGCAAGTACTTTCTGGGTCTGAATGGTCGAATGCCCTAAAACTAAACATTAATTATGCACCCCTGCGTGGAGTCCCAGCGGACAGGTCGAAGAAGTTGGGTCCCTCTGCCGTAAATGCGGCAGAGAGTCTGAAACACCAGCCCATGTGCTGGGAAAATGCCCCAACAACTCCCTCCTCATAACACGTCGTCACCACCGGGTCAAGTTCGAGTTGATGAGGCTCCTAGGGAAAGGAAATTCACCTGCTTTGACGAGGTATATTGCATCGATAGTGAAGGCTCTACGAGATACGCGGATATCGTCGCATTTCCCAAGACAGGAAGGACAGCGCTGATCTTGGATCCAACTGTCCGCTTTGAGAGCAATGACCTCGATCAGGCGGGTGAAGTGGAAAGGGAAAAGAAGAACACGTACGATAAAGGTATCCCTTTCCTAAAAGATAAATTCCGTGAGACCTTCGGAGAGAGAGAGTTCACCGTGAGAGGCCTCTGGTTTGGGTTTCGCGGAACTATCCCAAAAAGAACAAGGAGCTTCCTCCAGGAACTAGGTGTCGACATTAAGGACGTAGCGAGGTTGGCTGAAAATATAGTCCTCGATTCCCTGGGAATCATTCATCACCAAGTGCATGGCTAGCCCGAGAGTTTTAATTTATGTATTTATTTATTTATTTAATGAATAATTGAAAACAATAGAGATAAAGAGAGAGAAGTGAGAGAAAGGGAAACTAAATGTTAAAGGAAAGAAAAAAAAAAAGCATAAACAATGAAAGGAAGGAAAAGGGGAAGAAAAAAAAATGGGAAAAAAAATAATAATAAAATGTATATATATATATATATATATATATATATATATATATATATATATATATATATTTTACTAATATTAAGTAAGACTTCTGTATATTTATATATAAGTTCATATATTGTCCTAAGGATAGAAGAGTATGCTGTGTGTATAGCAACCCAATATAATTGGGCAGCAATCCTTTATATTTTATATTTTATATTTTATGAAAATAAAGTGTTTCTCTCTGTAAATAATTGGGAAAACCAATATACTCTTGCATTTAACTCCTCTAATTTTTCATTCAGGCTTAGTTAGGTTTCTCCCATCTAAAAAAATACAGTAATATCTCTACAGTAATAAGCTAATAAGTAACTGCAGGACTGTTGCAAGACTCTTCCGCAATACCATGACCAAGACCGATTGTGATGACCATACAACCTGTTGTAAGCTGATTGTGAACTTTTCGAGTTCACCTTCGGTTTTAAGAGACATTGGGATTGATATCGTCGAATTTAGGCAGTTGCTGTAAGCTTCCCAATCGATTCTCCTTCCTGTAAGCGTTGTTTTTTTTTTATGCAGTACTAGGTTCATCGCATAGCACCAAATTGAGAAGAGAATGATCAGAACAAAGATCAGAGCTATCAGTTATAGTATACGGCACTGTCCTGAGTCCTTTAGTAATGAAAAAGTCAAGTAGGTCTGGTTGGTGTTTTCTGTCTTGAAGTTGGTCAGTAAGTAGGTGTATCGGGTGAGATCGTGTTTAATGATAGCTGATGAGACCGAGTTTGCAAGACCAAGACTCGTCTCGGTCTCGCATTTGGGCAACACTAATCCAAACGGGGGTGTCCCAGCCACTTCTTATAATATCTGTATATTGGAGTTCTAGCATTGGCCAGATTCACCGATAAGAAAAGAGTGTTTGCGGCTATAGTGCTTTCGATCAATCTCTACTGGCTTTTAGTAACAGTCGGTTGAGAGAGTAGCGTAGAGGTCTCTCGAACTCCTTCTTCCACGGATGGAGGTACAAGTCTGGTTTAGAGTTCTAGTCCGTGGTACAGACCCCTTTTTTTCAAATTATTAACACCCGCCTAAAACTTTGTAAATAGCTTCATCTCATCATAATCCACAAATATTTTATTTACGAAAATTCTCAGAATCTTTTTCACGTGATCACAAAATCGGAACAAAAAGTGGCCTACAAAGATATTAGGCCGTTTGGCGGGACCTCTACCCACGAAATGCCAAGATAATGAGGTTACACAGACCAAACGGCACAATATTTTTGTAGGCCATTTATTTTTTCCATTTTGTAATCTTATTATATTACGATTCAAGAGGAAAGCAAATGGGTATTCATGAATTTTTAGCATCTAATTAAATAGACAAAGTTTGCCGATCTCCAACTTGAAAACGTCCCAATTACGAGAATTTTTGTAAATATGATATTTGTAGGATACGATGAGATGAAGCTATTTAAAAAGTTTTTGGCAGATGTTAAAAATTTGATAAAAAAGGGATCTCTTCCACGGAATATTCCTTAGGCTGAATGTAAAAAGGGTTTTGGGCATGTTTGTATTATTTTACTTTACTAATCTTTAAGGTTATTTTATTTTTATTTGATATCTATACATTTTAATGGTTATTTGTTGATACATTTTGAACTAAATAATAGATGTTATTTCGCTTACATTTTATTGTGTTTATTTATATTTCCTGTAAGTATGGGGTGAATGAGGTCTAACCTCACTACAACCGTTGTCCATATAGTTACAGAATGTGGCCTTGGTTTGAAAAGGTTCTAAAAAAATTGGACAAATTGATTTTTCATTCAAAAATCACTCACAACAATGTTCCAAATGAATTTTAATGCCATCAGTTGAAACCTGAGCAAACTATTAGTGTCAAATAGTTATAACAATTGCCAACTTTTGAAAGTAATTGGTTTTAAAAGGTTCTAACTGCAATATGCTACATGGCACTTGATTTATAGTTAATTTAATGAGAGTTAAACATGAAATTATATCATTTATATTATTAGGAAAAATTTGTTCTATGTGTTTAGCATGTTTTAATAAATTATTTCAGAAACAACCAATGTGATATTTTAATTTTTTTTTTTAAATACGTGAAAATCTATATTAATCTAAAATTTTCGATAGCAAAAAAATCAAAAAAAAAAAAATATATATATATATATATATATATATATATATATATATATATATATAATGCAAACAAACAAATTTTATATTATTTATGTCAGGTTTAACAACGCAAGTATCATTAGATGGTTAAAAATATTTTTTTTAACTCTTACAATGGTATTGTTTTTGAAAAAAAAAAAAAACGTATTTCTGTCCTTCCTTTTATTATTTCCATTAATTATAACCACATGACCAACGATTTAAAAGTAGAGAATTGCTTCTGAAATAATTATCCTTTATTTAATTAAACTTGAACAGGATAAAATAATTTAAATAAATCTATTTGGTAAAAAAAAAAATACAGAACGAAATACTTTTATTTGATTTGGCTTTTCGATTCTACGTACCCTGCCTATAACGAAAAAAACCTCAAGTTTTAGAGTAGTTTTAATTATTTGTCACATAAACTCACCCTCTAGGTTAGTGGCAAATACAAATAATTTATTTTTATTAGCCGATTTAAGATATAAGATAATTTAAAAAAAAATTTTAACTCAAATGACAATAATAATAATATTAACTAGTCGTACAGTTAAGTCATCAACGAAGGCAAATGTAAGTTCACTGCTTCAAGGCATTGTACAAACAGAATTGTTAGTCTAAGTAACAAAATATTGGTACTATAGTAAATTGTAGCTTTGAAGCTCTTTTTCTCAAAACCATAGTAAATGCAGTTAGAACCTTTTCAAACCAGGGTCTCGAGAATGTTATATTATTCAATAAAATACTAAAAAATAAAAATAAAAAATTAGAGTTTTATTTTGAAAGTTGCGGATATGAATCGGAAATGGTGACCACACAATCTGCAAACAAGAGGAACAAAATGTTGACACACTTGATTAGTCCTGAATAGCGGGCGGGTAGATCTCAACGGGGAATTTAGTGAGCACGAAGCTTGGTGTTTCTCTTTGTAGGATTCCCCCAGTAATCTTTTTTCTCCATTTTATTCATCACAACCATTATATTCTTAACAATTGGGTAAGTCATTTTTAACTGTATAATGGACTTTGATAAAATTATCACTGGAACATTTCTACAATATTCAATAAATATTCTCCAATTTTGGACCAAATTGGTTGTTTTTGAGAAATACTTGCATCAAGGAAAACGCGCGTATCATAAAGCGAAATTATTCTGTTGAAATCAGAGGATCATTTTTAGTGGATAAATATTTAACCAATTCCTAACTTCTCTTCTACAAATGGAATAAGCAGTTATTTTGCATCTGCAGGTGTATGAAGAAAGATACGTTTGGTTATATTTAACAGAAATTAGTGGATGGAACTCGATTAAATTTTTTCACTGATCCCAAAATTTTCTCCAATTAGTGCCGAATGGAGAGAGCCTCTTTTTAAACATTACCGCCTCTATAAAAATACATTTACGCGTCCATATGCGAATAGTACAATAAAATAGAAGAACCAACTTCGAACAAAGTCCCTTAGGAATAACAAGATTGTTCATACAAATTAACATTAAATCTGGTCAAAACATATATTACAATAAAAGAATAAGAAACATAACATAGTAAGAGAAGTATTTACATAGCTACAAAGAAATATTATAAAAAATAGGTGAGCAATAAAGTCACAATGCTGCAAAGTAGCTGCTAAAAAAAAATAAAGTAAATTAAATTGGAAAAGAACGATAAATTACATTTATAGACAAACCATTGTAGTAATGAAAAAAAATAGATAAATATATACAATAAATGATTTACATCTGTTCCTTAAGATGTTCAAATGAGTACTTATAATGGTATTGTAAAAATTACTCAAAGACATAGTATCTTGTGATTAGAAGAAGAAAAACACTCAAAGAATATCTGAACACAATTCACTGTGAAAAGTGATTTGAAATCGTTTCCATCTTCATAAAGAAAACAAAAATCTAGTGCGAGCTACACACAACTTTACTTACTTATCTACTTCGAATAGAAATTATTATCTGGAAATGTTAAGCAACTATAAAATTTTTGAAGTACACTTTTAACGGATCTATAGCTTAAAGCTTACAGCTAGCAAACCATTAAGACCACAAAAATAACAAAAACTATTAACTATTAATTATATATTATATTAATTATATAACTATTTATTATATCAACGGCAGAAAATAAAAACCTCATTACTCCATCTGTTTTTATAAACCACAAAACTCCAGTCTCTGAGCTATATATATATATATATATATATATATATATATATATATATATATATATATATATATATATATATATATATGTATATATGTAACTAGAGAGATTTCAAAGTATATCTCTAGATTCAACCTATAAATGATTATGGGTTGTAGGACTATTAGTTATTAAACTGCTATTTTCCATTTTAAAGTTTACTAACATGAAATTACGAGATTTTCATTGCCTGCCATATAGCTAGATAGCTCAAAAGTTGTCACACTAATTTTAAGTGGATAATGTTTGGATTTCACAAAGAGAAAATTAACAAATTATTTACTAATTTGCTTTCCTGAAAAAATACATGAAGATTTTTCAGAATAAACTTATTATTTAAATATAATATCAGATATAGAATTATTAAACTACAGTAAATATATTTAAGGTTATGAACATATGCTTTATACATCCATGGAATATTATTATATTTCACTTCTTCTTTCACATAAATACTATGAAATAGTTTTTAAACAATGCCATTGGCTTGATTAGGTGGAATTTAATTTTGTTTTTCAAGCTTAAAAAAGTTTACATTTAGTTAATGAATTTCATTTCATTTCCTTAAAAATATGTGATTTACGTTAAATAATGTTAATTTTTAGAAATTATTATTTATACTTTTTATATTATAATTTATATATTTTTTCGTCACCCTCCATTACCTTCTACAACTTTATTTATTTTATTCTAAAATTCTCCGCTTTCCAACGATATTTTATACGTATACCTTCTAACTTTTATTTCCTAAGATTCGTTTTCGACCTATAAGACTTGGATTTTTCTTTTCTTCTATATTATTTAATTATTAAATTCTTTTAAAAGTTATATTTAGCATTTTTTCATAACTACTAACAATGAGACATAGTTAATTATTTAAAATAAACCAAATTAAAGGTACTTCAGAGGAAGAAATGTTGATATTGGGCATTTAACCTCTGTAAAGTGACATCAATGGAAAAAAGACCCAAATGATATTAAAGACCACTTACTGATACACCGAGTTTAAATTGTTAAAATGGGTACAACCGTTGATATAAAGTTGCACTTCCGGTTAATCCATTTTAACAAAAAGTTGCTGCCACATCCAAGGCATCCCAGAGACTTTAAAACGTGTATTTTCGTTATAACTATGATTCGAAAATTTTTACCATAGCAAAACTTTTCCTTGCTATATATATATATATATATATATATATATATATATATATATATATATATATATAACTGATGTATAAAGAAAAATGAATCCTTGTTACATAACAAATAATGAATTGTGAGGAGGAATTGAAATAAGAGAGTTTTAAATGTGGTTATGGATGGTGCGTATCGGAGTTCCATTGACAAATCTTATTATAAGTTTGAATATGATGAATTTGATATAGGGCCATTCAGGTACTGCATTGCTTCTGAAAATTCAACATTGGATTAGCGGTAGTAAGAGAAAGTTCCGACACATGAATGCGACTGCACACAGGCAAGGAACTAGATTTGTTCCTAGATGTCTAAAAAAAAAAGAGAGAGTGGAAATTTCCTATACGAAAAACAAAAACTTCCTGCAAAAACATAAATAAAAGCTTCCCAAGAAACAAGGGACAATAAGAAAAGGTTAGCTATTTCTCTTAATAAAAGGGCTATGCATAATAGTTTTCAGAAACAAATATTGTCTAGGCAGCTCCTTTGGTCCTAAATCCTTATTGCCACTCCGTCCCGGCACAATTATCTTCAATCCATAATTCTTTCCAGCAGGATTTGGGTAAAGATTATAAGCCTAAATTATTCCATTGATATATTTTACATCGTTGGCTTCATTAAATATCACATTCATTTCTATCATTCCAGAATTCTAGCAATACTTATTCTTTCATGATTTTATTAAATAAAATGCCTAATTAGAAAGAAAGTTAACGTCAAGTCCTGTGATTTTTTTTCCAGAACCTACCTTAATTCAGAACCATACCTATTTTCTCAGAGAAAATGCATCCATCTCATTATTGGCTTATCAACTATTAAACTATTTTAATTAAATTATTTTCCTCATGAGAATAGCCGGTAAATAAATTATGCTGCATACGAACTGTTTATAAGCAAGTTATAATATGATCTGAGCCATAGGCGCAAACAATTTTGACTAGGGGATGGACCAAAAAAAAAAAAACTGCGAGAGTTTTTATTATGTGTAAAAATGCAACATAATTATTGAGAAACGAACATATATAATATTAAATAAAGGCGGGGTGGCCGAATGGACTAACGCGTGTGCACAGCACCGCGAGTTGCCCGGCAACCAGATAACAGATGTTTAGCGAGATTAAAAAGCACGAGTTCGCGTCCCAGTTCCGAAGGAAATTTTAAACTCCCCACCCTCGCCCCCGGCTAGGGAAAACCCCGTATAGACTAAAAGGCGAGGTAGAGAAGAACAAACAAAAAAAAAACAAAATATATATATATATATATATATATTTATGTTTATATAGTTGTAAGGATTTTTATTTATTTTGTTTTGCTTATTAGATATACTTGAAAATATCTATAAAAGAAATATAACACTAAATATTTAACGTATTTGTTTAGATTAAACAGAGAAGAAAGGAGAGACAGCCTTCATAACATTGATACATTTCTAGGACTTTTTCAACTAAAAATTAATAGTGTAAAAAAGTGAAAAATATCTTTGTATTACATCAAATAAAAATACAACGTTTTTCGTTGTTTGATTAGTTTGTCGAGGAAAAGGTATACGAATATCACATGAAAATTTAGGGATGGTTGAATCATGAAGTCCTTTGATATGTTGATATATATTGTTACCTTTGAATATAAATGCAAATTTAAATAAAAGCGTCATTTATGTATCAATAAAATAGTTATATTTCTTAGTCGATTTTAGTTTACACATTTTATTCATTTTTGTAGCTTAGTTATTATTGATTTTAATTTTTTTACCTCAAATTATTGTGGAGGGCGAAAAGATATTATTGCCCCCTAAACATTTTTATTGGGAGGGCGATATCCCCCCTCAACCCTCCCTTCCTCCTCATCTCACCCTCCTCCCCCTCCCCCCCGAAGCCTGCGCCTAATAACAATAATGTTTACTAAGTGGATCAAATAATATGCAGTCTAACTTACTTATCGATTTTCGAAAAATTTATATGTTTTTGTTTCAATTTCGAAACATTTTATTATTATCAACAAAAAAATCCTTTTTCTATTTTTTTATTTTTTTTTTATTTGTTGGATATCCCTTCTCTTATCTAATCCAATTAGGGAAAGGTAGCTGAGTCGCCTATTATTATTATTTCTACCAGGATAAAATTTATTCCATAGACATAAGATATAATAAAGACGGTATCAATTACGACGAGGGTTAAACTAACACGAAATTAATTACCTAGTTTAATTACTTCTACACACTGGACCTAGTTACAGGCCATGAATATGTATATTGGATAATCGCTATAGTAAATGCAGAATATTCCATTTAATAATATCTATCGGATATTTATAAATTATGTTCTGAATCAAAACTGCTTCAGTAGCTTTCAGTTTATTATGAAGCCGTGATCTGAAAATATGATAATATGATAAAATGAAACCATTTCCGAAATTTAAACGAATGTAAATAATTTGATAAAAATGTGTCTTCACAGCTGACTAAATGTGCAATGGCCGAACCATATAATTTCATTCACGAAGGTGTTCACTTTTGAAATTCTTGCAATATTTCTCTATTCCTAAGGATTTCTTGTTCCCATAACATTGCAAAATTCTTACAATGAAATTAAACGTTGTTACAAAAAAATAATAATAATAAATACATTATATTTTTGGGTTGAAGTATAGCCGGTTGAATTGGTATATAGATATATGATAGATTGATAAATCAGAACCGTTTCTATACATTTGTTTCAACGATCTAGATGGAAATAAAATATTCTAAAGTCATGAGGAATTCAAAATATTATTTTAACAAAATAAATTATAATTTTTTTTCATACCTTTTGGTTCGAATTATTGTCAGCCGTTATTTCTCTCAATCAGATTGCATGCATTTTTTTTATTTTATTTTTTTTACTTTCCTATATTAAATAATAATTAAACAGGCTTGTGGCTTGGCTAATAATTATGAGCCAATAATGATTTGCATCATCTAAATCTAGATCACGCCAAACGGTATTTTTCTCAATTTTTTTATGAAATCATCATACTATTCAAGTGGAAAGAAAATGGGTATTGATGAGTTTAGAGTGCTTCATTTAATTGAAATCTTTAACGATGATACGCACCGTTACGGTAACTTCACGTAAATAGAAAAAGTTGTACGTTACATTAAAATGAAGCGATTCCCGAAGATTTAAACGAGTGTTAATAATTTGATGAAGAAGAGCCTACAAATAATAAAACGAGGACTATAGATAATTTTAAAATACAGGACTTAAACCCCATAGGTACACTTGATACTTACGGGAGAAGTCAGAGGTGGAGGAAAAGAAACAAAACATTAAGCCAACTAGGGAGGACAATATAACATTTATTTTAGAATAAATTTTCTTCACCTTTAGACCGGACTAGTTCATATCAATATTTATCGCGGCGGTGAGATATATCGGCCGGGCAGGCATATCTCCAAATCGTAGATCTTATATGTGGCCCCTATAAGATCTTATTTAGAGATGCGAATCGGATTAGCCGTTGAGGTGAAAAATAAAATGGTACTAAATACAAAGAGAACATATCGGCCGATAGAAATAAATCGAGGCTGAATATATGATGAAATATGAGAATGGTATTAGGGTGAACAATGCGCCCCTCCCAGAATGAGCGTGTAGTGGGCACTTACGGTACGCAGGAGGTCGTGTACTCGCCTTCGTGTCTGTCTCCTCCCTTATCGGATCTGGGGATCTCCTCTTGTCCGCTCCATCTACACCGACAATTATACACGCTCCGCCTTATTAGCTTATTACAACAATGTTGTAACATCGATACGGGACGGGAAAAGTAATGTTCCCAAGTATAACGGTTCCTTGGAACACTATCTTTTGGCTAATTATAAAAAAGTTCCATTGAGATATTACTTTTTTGAAAAATAGTTACTAATTTATGTCTCTAATAGAGCTATTATATAAGTACAATATTGAAATGAAACAATTTGTAACGACCGAAGGAGAAAAGTGTTTTCAAATATTTTTTAAAGAAGTTGTATTTGACAAACATTTATTTTATTAGTTATACATATTCCTGGCTTACAATAAATTTGCCATCTACCACGGTATTAAGGAGAATAAATGATAGCATAAAAAAAAAAAGAATAGTAATAATAAAAAAAGACAAAAAACAAAACAAAAAAAGTAGTACAATAACACACAAAAAAAGTTAATACAGCAAGTAGCTCAATTTAATAAGTCTCTTGACCAGCGCCTCAGCAGTCTTCTGAGCGGATTATATGGATTTGTAGCAGTCGATAGAGCTTGAGTAAGTGGATATGAATTTAGAGTCAGTCTGTCATGAAAATTATTAAAGCAGTCAGTGGCAGTTGCCGTGATGAAACGAATGTTAAGGTAAGTGTGTAACGTAAGGTTTATAAACATAAAAGGATGAGTCTACAATTTTTCGAAGGTCTTTTGACTGGAATGACTGGCTGCATGATTTTTATATTTGATTTCTTTGCTGTTCCCCATAGTTCGATTCCAAATTCATGTCCAAAGTGGTTTAATGAGGACTTTATAAATAATTAATTTATTAGTCACATATAATTTAGAAAGTCTGTCAAGTAACCTAGAAAGAAGTAAAATTGAGATTGGTATTTCGCAACTGGAAACCCTCAAAACATAGGAACGTGGGGGTGGCGTCAGTGGCGAGAATATCGTTTCGCCCCATCCCTGCAATAATTGAGTGGCAAAAAAAATTAAAATCAATAACAATTAAGCTACATGAATGTATAAAATGTTTAAAATAAAATCGATTAAGAAAAGTCGACAAGCCCTAGGTTAGGCTAGAGAATATTGGTAGGTATGTAACTATTTTATTAATACCTAAATGTTAATTTTATTTAAATCTTCATTTATATTCAAAGATAATAATATACATCAAAATACCATAGGATTTTATTATTTAATAACCCCTCAATTTTCATGTGATATTCTTATCACATTTTCCTCGACAAACTAGTCGGACTGTATTTTTATAATCCATGTTACAGACTCCTTTTTATAAAATTATTAACATCCGCTTGAAAATTCGTAAATAGCTTCGTCTCATCGTAAGCTACATATATTTTATTTACGAAAATTCTCTGAATTGGAGCGTTTTCAAACTGGAGGTCGGCATACTTTTTCTGATTAATGAGGTATTAAAAACTCATGAACAGCCATTTGTTTTCCATTTAAATCTTAAAAATATGTTCGTAGGCCATCTTTCTTCTCGGTCTTGTAATAAAATTATTTTATGATTCTAATGAAAAGCAAATTGGTATTCATGAGTTATTAGTACCTCATTAAAGTAATTAATTTAATGTGAAAGTACCAAAACTACTAAATACCCATTCAATCATTGCTTTTCACTTGAATCGTAATATAATTTAAATACAAAGTCGAGAAAAAAGATGGCCTACTAAAATATTCAGCCGTTTGGCCTATATTTATATATTTATATTTATATATTGTTATTTCGACAATTTGCGGATGTAGATAACGCCAAACGGCTCAATATTTTTGAAGGGCATCTTTTTTCTCGTTTTTGTGTTCACATTTTTACTTACCTGTATCTGAAAAATTAAACAAATTGTTCTGCTGCAGTTTTCTGTTCTGTAAGTACGTATAAAAGTGAATGTATGAATACATACGGGTAGAAAAGTAATGTTGGAAGCATGCGAATTTATTTATGTTTTCCTCAAATGATTATGGTTGAATTAAGACCACTGCGCGGACTCTAATTTAAAAAAAAAATTCCTTGTCACGTCTCACCGAAACTTTTAAAATGGACCGTTTTAAAAAGCCTGATAAAATTTTGAACCCATTTAAAATAATATTATCATGCCAACTTCCTAATATTGGTACAAATAAATTTTCTTTTTCTTCCGGTACAAAAAAAATTCGCTTTTTCTATTATGCTGATTGGAGGAGTGCGTATAATATAAAACATAAATGTGTTTGACGATATCTAGATATGGTAATCTCGATTTTTTATTCTTCATTTTATTTTGGAAAAATTGTGATAGAGTTAAAAGTCTGAGACCGGAATTCGAACTCGTCAACTTCGGTTTATCACAGGCTGCTCCGGAAAATGTATGTTTTGCACATGCATGCCCCCGTCTTTGTTATACTTATATCAATATAATCAGGATACAATAAAAAAAAGGTACCTTAAACTGTTGAACATCTTTATGGGCTGTTTTTTTATTGGTATGGCCTTAATCACATAAATTTATACGATGATATACACTGAAGAGACAAACCTCAAGCAACTCCTCCATCACTGTATTCAAACTTGGCAATACAATAGGGAAGCAATTGGCAGAAGTTTTTCCATTTGAACGCGTGTGTTAGAAAAGATTTATCGTGAATCCTCCCTACCCTAGTACCTCGCAAGACTAGATCCATCTTCTTTTATGAAAACCGATCACTGTTGGGATACCTCTAACTGTTCTTTAGCGATATACTGCGTCATATTTTATCCTCATACATGAAAGGAATAAATAACAAATAACGACATGATTGTACTATTAGTTACGGAATGGACTTAATCCGTAACAACTATTAATATTAACTTTTTTTTTAATTTAATCATTTAATCATTCATTGACCTTTCTCATGACCTTTGTCAAAGCCCTAGATAGCCAGGTCAAGCTATCTCTGATAGCTTAGAAATAGTTATCTAGAATGTACTGACTGGACAGAAGACACTTATCAAGACTTAGGGAACAATAACCGTTTTCAACAAACGAGCACTTTCTCATAGACTTAATATCAATTCTAAAAGATTAGGATATCAATTCTTAATAGTTGATAACTTCATTCATACGCTTCCTAGACCGACCAGAATTGATTCATCCCCCTACTATCCCTGAGCATATAACCCTATGATCCTCAGACCAAAATCACTCGTGCAGTTGCATTCTGGAGTCAGACTCTTCACTGTAGGAGACCTGGAGTGAACTCATGTAGTCAACTCATATATCCATACTATATTACTTATATTATATTTTAGATGCCATTTATATCATTATGAATAAAGACATTACTTATAAAGTCTTCACTGTCTCCGATTCGTTAACTTATTGAATAAAACTTTTTTTTCAAACTTGTATATATTAATTGATTCAAAAATACCGAGGCTGTATACACAATTCATTTGTCAAGTCATAAAAGTTTCAATGAGTGCTGCCGAAACGCAAGACAAAGACTAAATTTAAGAATAAATAAGACTTGAAGTATATCTTTTAACTACATATTTAATAAACTACGGGAACATATAAACCAATTATTTGTAAAGCAGGAAGTTTTCAATGCCAAAAATAAAGAATATTAGACAGCTTACTAGCAAAAAAGAAGAATACGGCAAACTTTTTTTAGACCAGTAGAATTAATTAAATATATCGTAAACTTGGGAGTTGAAAAGGTCTTTGCAATAATTTATATATTTGACAAATACTAAACATGATGAAGAAATTCGTCAGTTCAATTGATTTTAAAAGTATTCAATATCTCCAGGTTAGTATTAATGAATAAATTAAATCACTTTTTATCTCTTTTTCAAACTAAAATGAGAGGAAAATGCATCCTCGATGTACGGATACCTGTTGCCAATCCTATTTTCATCTTCCATTGAATTCACAATTCTTTTGTCAAGTCATAAATGTTTCAATTAGAGTTGCCAAATGCAAGACCAAGACGAGATTTAAAAATAAATAAGATTTGAAGTACATCATTTAACTACAAATTTAATAAACTACGGCAACAAATAAACCAATTGTTTGTAAAGCAGGAAGTTTTCATTACCAAAAATAAAGAATATTAAATAGCTTCCTAGCAAAAAGAGAAAAGAAGAATAAGCCGAACTCTTTTTAGACCAGTAGAATTAGTACAACAAAGTAAATTATTTCTTTTGTAAACTTGTCGATTCACACCTTTTGTAATCCTTAGGGCTGGAAACAACGAGTAAGAAACAACTGTTCATTTAAAATTGATACGAAACATGTCTTTACCTTTGCAGGCGCATCAGATATGCAATGCCGCATGACAAGTAATTCGTCAATCAAACAACGTTAAATATGCCATCGAATCGGCTGTTAAGATACGTTTATTAAGTTCTACTTGAATTGTAAAAATTAATTAGCTAATTGTTGGTACATTTGAAACCGAAAGAAGTTGTCAAATCCATATGAGACAAATCAATTAAAGTAATTAAGTTACTAAACTTATCAAGGATTTTGGGTAAAAAATCTGTTTTATAATAATGATAATATTATAAATACCATGTAATTATTATCATTATTATTATTTCCATTCTTTATTCTCGCTTTTCGGGGTAAGTTTCTGAGGTGGGAGACCAGAAGTCCAGCCACTTCAGATTAATATCTATTACTTTTTAGATATTTAAAAACTTTCGAACAATATGTGCCGTATCCAAGAGAACTGAGTGTTGAGCCTTTTTCAGCACTTCAAGAGGTAATTTTAATCCCATCGTGCCTGCCACTGTTGTCTTTGGTATCAATCCATTGGAGGATATTATAATTGGAGTGGTGGTGACGTCCCCCAAATGATACAATTCCTTCAGTTCGATTGCCAGTTCCTGGTATTTTCTCAGTTTTATTATTATTATTATTATTTTATTTGTCAACACTTTTACAAAAGGTTTTTTTTTTTTTTTGTTTACTTGAGAGGGGGAGAATCAACTCCAACCACCTCAGGTATGTTCAATTTTAATTTCTATTGAATGTTGAGAAAACTTCTTACAATTCTGGCAGTATTCAGGACCACTTTCTGAGCTTCCTTTATTACATGAGTTGGGAGGCCCAGCCTGTCAGTAGCTTCCACAGTAGACACCGGTATCAGGCCATTGCTGGAGATCACAATGCCCCTAACGGTTACTTTATTAAGTTTATACAAACTTCTTAACTCAGCTGCTAGACCTTGATATTTCCGAATTTTTTCTGCACAGACTGAGTTAATGTTTCCGTCATTTGGCACAGCGATATCTATAATTTCAGCCACCTTACTATTACCGTCAATTAACACAATATCAGGTCTGTTGTGGATCTCGAGATGGTCTGTTATAAACGATTGATTCCAATATAATTTTAAGCCATCTTTCTGGCAAATACCTTTAAGGCAATAATTATTATTATTATTATGGCGCTACAGTCATGCAAGAACCAGGGCCTCCTCTACTACAGCCAACCAATCTCCACGGTCTTGTCCTATTTCCCTCCATCTTCGAACACTCAGTCGCCTCAGATCGTCCATGTAAACACCATATAAAGAATAACAATATATTAAGCGTAAAGAGACATTTTATCCAATTAAAAAATAAATAAATAAATATGAAAACAATTTTTCGTGTACCACATAGGTACTACCTACTAGCTCAAATATACCGTTTTAGTTGGAGGTTAATATTTCTAATAGAACATTCGTTAAAAAATACTAGAATATAATATTTCTGAATATTATTAAATTTACCATGTACTGGTGCTGCTACTTGAGGAGGGAGCAACTAGTCCGGCAAGTGGGCTCTGAGGTTATCGTGAGATAACTTATCTGAGTGGGAATGTCAAGATACATTCTTCGGGATTGCAGAGAAATGAAAATTATTCGACCCAGGTGGGAATCGAATCCTAAACGTTTAAAAGTGCGCACTCTGGGATCCACGCCCCATCGTGCTCGGCCATTCCGTTCTCTAAATTTACCATGTACGTAAAACCAAAGTTGATTTATTTGAGAAAATCTAGCAAATAATTATTACTTAAGCAAGATATTACTTTACCTCGTTATTATTTCGTAGGTCTTTCGGATAAACGGGACGGGAGGGAGCATTCCGACTCAAAAATTAAATATTGGTTAGCTGGCAGTCCATATGGAACGAGAGCCCACCAAACAAATTAAAAGTTATCAAAGAATCAGTAAAGCCCTGAGCCACATCCATTCTAATCGCAGAGAGGGGGGTCGTTGAGACTAGGTTAAGAATATTTCATAAAAATCTAACCCATTTATATCTCACTGCCAGTCTTATTTTCCAGGAATATCAGTCATATTCTCCTTGACCGGATATATCAGTGATATTAATTAATAATGAATCAAACATGAAAACAGTTATAAACTTTCATAACACCCACAGATTATTTAACAAAGTAAAGAAATGCATATATTTATTATTATTTTTATTTTTCTACCTCTTCTAAAGAGTTTCTGAATACCAGAGGACAAATATAATTATAAACAAAATATGATCAACCAAATTTGGTCAAACCAAATCAATTGACGATCCTATGGTTTTACGCTCTAAATCCCAAATAAACAAACACCGTGACGAAGCCAATTCTGTTGTTCGGCTATGAAATCTGAGTTCCAACCGGCACCCTAAAAAGCAGAAATGAAAGTCTTCCTTACGATACTATAACCGGAGCAATTTTTTTTTTTATTGATGATATTTACAACTGTATTACAAGTAAAAATACATTCAGTAAATGTGAACAAAGGAATAAAATAGCATGAAATCACATGTTGAGAAACTACCCATTGGTAGCACTCTAAAAATGTATTTACAAAAGGAGATCTCGAGGCCATCTTCTTTTCAGACGCCTCTGAGGGTTGTCAGGGATCGAAGAGGAAGCAACGTTAGAAACGAGAGGGTTTGGATGGTTCTGAAGTTTGTTATGGAAGGATACGTATCTGGATTGGGCCAGGTCAGAAACATAAGGAACATTAAGGTCGTTATGGATGATTTTGTTTTTGACAAAGTAATTAGCAGTGAGGATTTTACGAAGGATTTTGGATTGTAAGGATTGAATACGAGAGGAATTCGATGGCTTAGTGGAGCCCCAGAGCTCAACTCCGTAAGTCCAAATAGGTCTTATTGTAGTCATGTATATGAGTCTTTTGTAATTGACTGGGAGGATAGAGCGTTTATCTAGTAAGTGCTGGAGTAGTCGGAAACGTCGACCTGTTTCTTGTCGTTTCAGTCTGGTATGAGGATTCCAAGTTAGACGTTTGTCTAAGTGGAGTCCAAGGTATCGAATTTGTTCAACAGGAATAAGTGGAGTATTATTGAAGGATACTGTAGGACAAGACGTCATAGGTTTACGACGGAGGGTAAAGGTGATTTTATGGGATTGGTTGGAATTTATTTTTATTCTCCAGTTTTGACACCATTCCTCAAGGTTTGTGATGTGTGATTGAAGGGTTTGGGATGCAATTGTTGGGTCGTTATTAACTGATAGGACACATGTATCATCGTCATACGTGGTAATGACTGTGTTAGGATGGGTCGGGATATCAGCTGTATAAACTGTGTAAAGGATAGGACCTAGGATCCTACCTTGAGAAACAGCAGCGGACTGGGAAAAAAGGGATGAATAGGCATTATTATGATTTACTTTGAAGGATCTATCAGTAAGATAGGAACGGATAATGAGGAAGTATGTAGGGTGTAGGAATTTACGGAGTTTGTAAAGCAGTCCTGGGTGCCAGACTCGATCAAAAGCCTGTTCTACATCGAGAAAGACTCCCGTGCAGTATATTCCACGCTCCAATGCAGAGGAAACAACATCCACCACACGATGGCATTGCCGGAGCAATTTGAGAATAGAACCTAAACGCATGGATGAGAAGGAATAATAAAGAACTGATCAGTCAAAATATCATGATTTGAAAGCAAGGAGATTAATATAGGCGGGGTATGTAACTCAAAGCAATCCATCAGGACACTTCTATACAACTATAAATATAACAGTAGTAGGCAAGAGACCACATGGGAGGCCAAAATCCAGTTGTATAGAAACTATCAACAAATATACTACAAGAAATGGAGAAGGCTGGTATATCAGGCCCAACAAAATCTAAAAGTAGAGCCAACCGAAATGAAATTGTTATTTTAATATAATTATTATTAAGTATCGTAAAACACAAAAAAATAATAAATTTAAAACTAAAAAAAAAAATGAAAATATGCAGCAATGTATTTCAAGATAACAGGTTTTCTTTGAATTTCCCTCCTGTTTTATACAGACCCTTACAGGATACTGTTTCCCGACGCCAGTTGGCTCATTTGTAAACTAGTAGCGGATCAGAAAAACCTCCTTCGTTAAGAAAAGCCCTAACAGTTAGAGAGAGTAGGAGGAAAAGAGAGAGAGAGCTTGCTATAAAAGCTAATTTTCTCTCAACTACTGGAAGAAGGAAAACCTATTAGCCCTAGAGGTTCTTCCTCCCGAGATCCGAGGAAGAGGCAGACCAAACAGACTCTTCTCACACCCTTGGAAAAACTCTTTTTTATTTGACCAATTAAAAGATAGAATTCGCTCTGGTAAATATGGCCAGGGATCTAAGGATACGAAACCCAGTTGACCATCGTGGTGTATAAAAACATGGTATATATATATATATATTTACATCTACGAAGTACACCTCATGTAAAGGGAAAAGGGAAAAATAGTGATAGCAAACCTAAAATGCAACATATAAAAAGTTCATATAAACTATGATACGATTTTCCACAGAAACATCAGTCACCTTTTTTGTTAAACATAAAACGATAACTAAAAAATTATTTTATTAAGGTTATTAATATTAGATTATTAATAATAGAAAAAATTTACTTCAAATTTCAGTTGAGTTTGCCGTTATTAACATTATATAAAACGGAACTTTTAAGCGGCTAAGTTCGGTTTTTCATAAAATGATGGATTATTCCCGATTTTTTTAACCATCCTCCAATTGATTATGGATGCCCCACTGTTAGAAAAACTTCCTTGTTTATATTTTGTTGTAATGAGCATTGTACAAAAAAAATATTTGAATTAAAAAAAAAACGAAAAAAGAAATTGTGAAATTCTATTCACTGTGAACGAATGTACTTCCATGTCTACTGAAACATCTTGGTAAATCTATAAGGAAAATGATATCTACGGATATTTAAACTTGGTGTAATAGTCGGGTGCCTTTTACTACACATTACTACTCCAGGTAAATAGATTCCGTCCCATCTATAAGTCTTAAGTTTTGTTCGGAGTCTATTAGGCACTCGACTGCTACACCAAGTTTATTTGTCAATTTTCTTTTCAATCTACCAAGATGTTTAAGTATATGTGAAAGTACATTCTCCAAGAGGGAATAGAATTACTCAATTTCTGTGGTCCGGTTATTTTTTTAAATCAAATATTTTTTTATTTCAACATTATCAGTTTTTAAAATATTAACAATTTATTTTCATAACATATGAGTACATTATATAATTTCAAATCGATCAATAATATACATACTTATACTATAATAACAATTTGTTTCAGAATTTTAAGCTCAAATTCTGTCAAAACATTCACGGGATCGCAGAGAGCAACTACAGCTGTCAAAGTTAATTTTCGGTTGTTTGATCATGGTAATTTGGTGTGAGCCAAATATGACCCATTGATCTGTAATTGAATTATGTTGCGCTGGTGATTGTGAAAATTAGTGTGGACTGTATGAGGTTGGATCAATTTCATAATTGATTAAATTAAACAGAAGATTGAGATTGAATTAAACACGATTATATTGCATATAATAGAATAAAACAAAAGAAATAAAATTTGTGCCTTTGTACATTTTTGTGGTTCTTGACAGATTAAGTACATATTACTGATTGTGAAATTACAATTTTTAGTATGGCATAGAATGTTGTTTTTCTTGATTGAAATTGAATTTTCAATTTGGACTCACTCGCTGTCTGAAATTGAGCTTTATGGTTTTGGTTACCTTTTCTTCCTCACCATACTTCCTTCACTATGCTGTTTTCTTAAAGTTTAGCAACTCATATTTTCTTACTTTGTGATTTCTGAAGAGAGTACCTTACTGTGTGCACACTTCCCCGATGAATAGGATTAACTCAACAGGTACGGTTTTCAGCAAAATGGAGGCAATAAAATGGTGGTGAAGTTCTGAATTGTACAACTGTTTTTATTTGTTATGTTTTGTGTGTTAGGAGTTGATCCCTGAACATCGGTCATACCAGCCACTCAAAAAATCGTTACGTACTTTTTACCGGATTGTTTAACACACCTTACACTGTAATTTGCCATAATTTTGAGATCAAATTCTTTCAAAACACTCACAGGATATTACTGAAAAATTTAAGATATCAAACTTAAAAACTGATCCACCCGTTCGCTCAAAAAATCGTTACACAGCGTTCAGTATTAATTAAAAACACATTATTCATTCACGGCTCAGTGTTTTTGTTACAAAACACTCAGAAGATTTCATCGAATAATTTAAGCCACCGACCAGCGTAACAATGCTTTTTAAAATTTGATTAAACATATTTTATTTAATAACGGGTCAGTATTTTAGTTCGAATTGTTTCAAAACACTCAGGGAATCTCATCGAATAATTTGCGTCAGCAAACTTAAAAACCGATTCAGCCGTTCGCTCAAAAAATCGTTGCAAAGCTTTTTGCAAATTGACTAAACACAACATTTCATTTAAAAGCGGGTCAGTATTTTAGTTCGAATTGTTTCAAAACACCCAGGGAATCTCATCGAATAATTTGCGTCAGCAAATTTAAAAATCGATTCAGCCGTTCGCTCAAAAAATCGTTGCAAAGCTTTTTGCAAATTGACTAAACACAACATTTCATTTTAAAGCGGGTCAGTATTTTTAGCGTCGAATAGCTTTTAGCGGAAAACCCGAACACATAACCCTCGTGTCTCTTCGATTAGTCGAGTAAAAATAAACTTTTTACCTATAAAAAAAAAATAAATAAGTCAAAAATACTTCTTTTTCAAATATTTACTTTCTAAAGTGGCAACGCAGCAGTGTTTTTGTTTCTCAATAACGGAACTTTATTATCGTATTAATTGACCGATTAAATGTACCTAATTCTAATATCTACATTTTTCATTGAAATAATCCAAGCAATAAGACAGCATTTCAGTGTATTTTAGTCAGGTAGTTTTTCGCGTTACGGAACCCGTTATATCAAATTATTAACTTCCGCCTAAAAATTGGTGAATACCTTCATTTTACAACTTTTTTATCTACGACACTTTTATGAAATGTGGTACTTTCGCATTACATTAATTACTTTAATGAGGTACTAATAACTCATGAATACCAATTTGCTTTTCATTAGAATCATAAAATAATTTTATCACAAGACCGAGAAGAAAGATGGCCTACGAACATATTTTTAAGATTTAAATGGAAAACAAATGGCTGTTCATGAGTTTTTAATACCTCATTAATCAGACAAAGTATGCCGATCTCCAGATAGAAAACATCCCATTTCCCAGAATATTCGTAAATAAAAAAGTTATTCTTCTTCTTCGATGGGCGCTACAGTCCTAGTTGAACCTGGACCTCTGTCACCACTCTCCTCCACTCCTCACGGTCCACAGATTCCTCCCATTTCTTATCCCCAAGCACAACAAGTCCTCTTCCAGATCATCCATCCACCGGTGTCTGGGTCTACCTCTTGTTCTTTTTCCTCCTGGAGTACCAATCAGCATCATTTTTGGAAGTCTACTAAGATCCATTCTTTCAACATGACCCAGCCATCTGAGTCTGCCCTTCTTACAGTACTGTTACAGCTACTAGTTACAGCAACTTTTTCGTCAAAATCGGCAAACCGGAATTGACAATGAACTAAACACATTTTTACGATTTTCGAAAACGGCTCCAACTATTTTGATTAATTTCATTACATTGGTGTAAAATTAAGCAGTTTTAAATAAAATGTTATGTAATGTGATGTTCTCTATCAGGGCTTAAATGGCTAATTTTCCAATATCAGCTTCCCCTAAAGTACCTTTTATTTTTTTTATTTGAAAAAATTTACCATTTTGTTGCCGAGGGCTAATGCGTGTACACAGTACCGCGCGTTGCCCGGCAACCTGATACCGAATTCAGATCGGAAAACATTTTAGAGTTCAAATCCCGGTTCCGGGTGGTAATTTTAACACGGCGAAATTCTCCTACCCTCTCCTCCGGATTGGGAAAATCCCGTGTAGTCTAAAAGGCAAGGAAGGTGAGGGAAAAAAATGTTTATCTGGTTGCCTGGTAAGGCGTGTTTTGTAGCCGTGTTAACTCGTTCAGCCACACCGCTTCCGAAATGTTTGAATATTAAAATTAGAAGAGGATGGGAACAAGGGAACGCTTATTAAAATAAACAATTTTTCATAAGAAAAAGTATGATAATAAATATTTAGTGATTAATACTTTAGCGCGAAACATCTCAAATGGTTGTACCATATTCGACCTGAGTTATGCTGTTTCCCTCGATATGTCAGATCTATTTGTTAGGAACCCCCAGTATTCGATGTGACAATGTAATACAATTTTTAGTTACAACTAATTCCTAACTCCATAACGCCGTGATCCCAGACACTAACTATCTGCGTGGAATCGGATGACCTGTGAAGACAATACTTCCGGAAGATCGCAGCAGTGTATGTGTATGTATTTCTTAAATATAACAACTACACAGTATATTTTTGGGGAGAGAGTTGTAACCAAGATTAATGAAGCAGTGAAAAAAAAACAACAAATTCTAGACTCTTTTGTTCCCTGAGCAGATGACTAATTGATATTTTAGCATGTGCATGTACTCTTACATCTTATTGTATCTTGACTATCTTTGGATGTGGCATGCAATAATATTGTATATAAAATAAGTATCTTTTTTTGTTATTTGTATTATCTTTATTATCTTAAATATCTTTCTTTTTTTTAACTTTAATTGTATATAGTAATTATGTTTGAGTTCCCTCTTTTTCCTTGTATTTTATTTCTTTTTATTGTACATAGTATTAATCCTGTAAATATTTCTTTTTGTAAATAGATCTATTTACCTTTTTGCTGCTTTATAAAAATTATCCAACCTAACCCCTTCTCACCTGAGCTAGCATGGTAGAGTAAATATGTAATGATGGCCATTAAAGGGTAAGTACATTCTGTTTTCTAATTTATCTCTTTAGAGATGAAAGGCTGTTAAGCCAGGCGCCCAACAAATAAAAATTGCTATGGAAAATTATATTTATTAAAAATTATTTTATCATATTTTTATTTTATCCTTTTTTGGTCATAGGGTTCTATTATATTAACCTGTATTATTAAATTATGAAATATTATTTATGTAATATAAATTACATCATTTATTACATTATTTTAATACATAACATCATATATATTATATTATTACAATATATAACAATACATCGGAGAAAATGAGCGTACAGCGGACGGACGAAAAATTGTTATTCGTTTTTCGAATTCTACGTATCCTGAAACGTAAAACCTAAAATTTTGAGAAGGGGTTAAGTTTTTGAATTTTTCGTTCAATCACAATGGTTCGTTATTGAAAAAAATAAACCAAAAATATTTAAAAATCACGATATCTTTATTAATAGTGCTTTGATTTCGATGAAACTTTCTTCATTTTTTAGGAAATTTAAATACCTTTATAGAGTGCTACCAATGGGTAGTTTCTCGAGGAGCGTGTTTCATGTGATTATATTCCTCTGTACACATTTACTTGATGTATTCATACTAATACAGTTGTAAATATCATAATAAAAGTTAAAAAAAAAAGAAAATGCCTTTGAAACGTCCTATCACAATATCAACAGAAAAGTGTATACTTTTTGAGTTATTCGGAATCTAATTTTACCATCCCTCGTAACTTTTTTTCCAGCTTCTTTTTTTAAGCTTGAAAATGTTAAAGCTTTAAGCTTTTTTAAGCTTTTTAAAAGTTGAAGATAAATTTAAAGGGCGTTGACAAGAAAATCTTAGCAAAGTTTCATTGAAATCGGTACATTCGTTTAGGCGCTACAGTCTATAGCAACTCAGGTTTTTCGGTCGCCATCTTGAAAGGAAAAAGTGTATACTTTGGAAAAGTTCTGTCCTATTAATCTTTAAATTAAAGAATTATTTTGAACAAACCGTGAAAAACATAGAACAGCTATAATTTATTTTATCACCAAAGCCTCCATTCTCGTAATGATTTGGAAATTTAAAAGTGTTTGAAATCAGGGTAGGCCGTATTTTTTAATTCCATTACTAGCTTTTCGGCATACCCATAATGTTTTTTTTTGTTGTTTTTTTTTTTAAATTAAACTATTTTATATTTAAGCTCTAATTTCTATTACTACCATTTTATTGACATTATAACATCGTGCTAAACCCAATTAGAAACGGAACAGTGTCTAAAAGTGTCACTTTGGAGAACAGTTGGCAATAAAACGCTTGGACTAACCTTTAACCATATTGGGGTCGACTTAAGAAACAAACTGAAAACTATTATAATAGGGAAAACTATAATAATAGTTTAATTTATATTATATCCTAAAGCAGGGGAAAAGGGATGTTCTCTTTCAAGATAGAAGAAGTTTTCGGTCATCAGTTTCTTTCCTTTCTTCCGCTTGAAATTCTATTGTAATACTTTTAATCAAATGAAGTTGGTCATTCATTCGTCATTTTAATAAAGGAGTATTTATAGTCCAAATTTAACAAAGATGAAAACAGTAGTGCACAGCTATTATACACAAGTTCCTAAACCCAGCGCCGATACCACCATTGGCATTGGGTCCGCCTCCGAATTTTGACGAAATGATCCAGGGATGAGCTCGGCGCTGAGTTTTAGGAACATATTCCATGTCATTTTGAAACTATTTACTTATTTTCTGATCCAATATTATTAACCATTCAAATTCTATGACGTGATATCTAAGTGGATACAATCATTCATGTAATGTCTTGCATGATAGCTGGTAGTTAAGTGAGTTGCCGGATATTAAAACATTATCTAAAATCTACACTATAAATAATAGGATATATAGATATAATGTTTCTCAGTTCTCAGGAGTGGTGGATTTTTAAGAATGGGAATTTCATAAAGAAATTACTAATACCATATTGAAATGTTACAGAACAAATACTAGACTCAGGGAGAAGTACAAGTGTAGGTTACAATGTTCAAAGCAGTAATATTTATATTATGATTTGAGCAGTACTTTTTTCCAAAACAGCAGCGTAAATTTTCATTACTTTCTTAAATAGTTTAAAAGCCACTATTCATTTGTAGATTTAGTCGAACTTCTGATTTATCAAAGAGCTACAACAATTATAACATAACTGCAACTAGACTGAGGGAGAAGTACAAGTGTTGGGTACATTGTTCAATGCAGTGCGGTTATTGAAAATAAAGAAATTAGGTTATTTTTTAACATAATTGGACATTTATTGGATATTTATTTCCATACTTATAAATTAAGAACCAGTTAATTTAGCAAGCAGTAATACTTATTTTATAATTTGAACAATATCTTATTCCTGAATTACAGCGTAAAAGTTTTTACTTTCTTTATAATTAGTTTAACAATCACTATTGATTAGTAGATGCAGTTTAAGTTCTGGTATATCAAAGAGCTATATCAATTATTGCGAATTGCGTCGTAAGGAAATGCAACGAGATTGAGGTCGAGGTACAAGGTGTAGGGTCAAATGTTCAAAGTAGTGGGTTATATTAAAATTTAGAAATTTATTTATTTTTAAACATAATAGAACAGTTATTAAATACTAATAATATCCATGTATGCAGTGCATAAATCAAGAATGAAGAATTTATGTGCTTAGGTACATAGAACGATGTGCTTAGGTACAAACCTGAAACCTGTGCAAATACTAACAGGAGTAAATGAAATTGGAGACTTAATATGTTTTAAGTAGTACAATATAGAAAAATAAAGAATTTTAATTATTTTCTTCCGCGTCATAGACAATTGTTCAACATTTATGTACATGCTTGAAGTTATACAGGTATATATGAATATAAAATAATTGGTTAATCGAACTGTCAATAATAATTAATAGTTTATTTGGAATTTTTATCAGTAACTTATTTCTAAAACGCATAGAAACATTTGGGTTTCTTTCTCAGATAGTTCAAACGTAGTAATTCATTATGAGTTGCAATTAACATCTTTCAAAAGGAATACAAAAGCAGATTATTTTATTTTTTTTTTTTTTTTTTTTTGCTAATTTGTACATTAACTTATGTTTAAATCCAGCGTAAATTGCCCACTGATTTCTTACATATTTTATAGGCACAATTTATTGGTGCAGTGAAACTTCTGATATATATCGTGGTGTCAAAAGTGCAAATTAGCCGAGTAAAATTAAAATAAATTTATTTATTTTCCAACACAACAAGACAATCGTATATTTATATATATATATAACGAGACAGTAATACTTATTCAAAATTTTAAAATGTATCTTATTTTTAAACATCAGAAAAACATTTCAATTTCTTTCTCAAATAGCTTGAAAATGATGATTTATTTGTAGATGCAGTTTTACATCAGGCATATAGAAAAAATAAAATAAATAGAACGATGTGCTTAGGTACAAACCTCAAACCTGTGCAAATGCTAATAGGAGTAAATGAAATTGGAGACTTAATATGTTTTAAGTAGTACAATATAGAAAAATAAAGAATTTTAATTATTTTCTTCCGCGTCATAGACAATTGTTAAACATTTATGTACATGCTTGAAGTTATACAGGTATATATGAATATAAAAGAATTGGTTAATCGAACTGTCAATAATAATTAATAGTTTATTTGGAATTTTTATCAGTAACTTATTTCTAAAACGCATAGAAACATTTGGGTTTCTTTCTCAGATAGTTCAAACGTAGTAATTCAGTATGAGTTGCAATTAACATCGTTCAAAACGAATACAAAATTAAATAAATGATAACGATAATATAAATGATAAAATAATTAAATAAATTTCATTATAACTAAATGCATTTGTTCATAGCTGACTATGATGTGAGGACGAAGTACAATTTTCGAACTTGCAGAGACACGTATGGTCCAAAGTTTAAACAATGATTTCTTAGAGAATATTTCAATTTACATTTATTCTCTTTTCTAATAGATCATAGAAGGATTGTTAAATATTCATTTTCTCAAAGATTTGTAAATTCTTAAGTTCTTAATAACAGTAATAGATTTCAGTTATATCTGAATTACTATAATTGCTACGAGACGCACCGGAACACAGCTGACACTAGAATGAGGTGACGATGTAGTATGCCAGTCTTACCACACCTCAATAACAAGTATTTTTTTAAATATCGTAAATCCTTGTACCCATGCTCCTTGAAAAATCGTAAAAATTTATATAAATCGCATGTTTAAAGATTTTAAAAATAAAATTAGTTAAGAATATGAAATTTACTCAAATTAGTACAACCATCGATGTTATATCTATGAATGAGATGATACAAGAATATTAATACTTGTAAGATGGTGAAAGTATAATAATTTTAAAAGGTTTATAATTTTAACAATACATGGGGTACCTTAATGCAGCGCTGAACTCATCGTTAAACTGGGCGCATATAGACGGTAGAAATCACCGAAGAGCTCAGTGCTGAGTTTTGGAACTTGGTCATATTTATACACTTACCTTTTTCCCCATTATATTCTTTTTGATGTTTATAATAACGAAAATGTTTTTTTTTTTAAAGGTAAGAAACAAGTTTACCGAAATAAAATATGCATATAAGTATTAGTTTTCAGAAACTATTGATTGAACTCTCTTTAATCACGGAATAAGACAATTATAATTTTTTTTTGGCTATTATAAAATTTTGAAGTGCATTTTAAAAGGAACTAAAGCTTAAAGCTTACAGATAACAAATAATTAAGACCATTAAAATAACAAATATACTATTTATTATATCGACGGTAGACAATAAAAATCTAGCTACTCATCTGCATTTACAAACCACAAAACTTCTGTCTCTGAACTATGTGTGTCTTTCAGTTAACAGAATGACTTACTACAATTTCAACATTTTTGAATAATGTCATTTTAGTGATATTTCTAGTTGAAAAAGTTATCTATACATACAGTGAGTAAGTTGATTCGGGAGTAGCTGATTGCAGTGTTGAAATATAGAACTGTGAAAAAATGTATACATTTTGCCACTAGAAACATCTCTAAAATTAATAATATAGAATGCTGAAATCGAAGTTAATCATTCTGTCAACCGAAAGGCACATATATGTCTACAGAGGTTTGAAAGTATATCTGAATATTTAACCTATAAATGATTATGGATTGTAGGACTATTAATTATTAAGCTGTTATTGTCACTTGTAAAGTTTACTAAAATGAAATTGCGAGATTTTCATTGCCTGCCATGGATAGGTCAAAAGTTTTCACACTATTTATAAGTGAATAATGTTGGGATTTCACAAAGGGAAAATTCATCAAATTATTCACTAATTTAATTATATAAAAGGTTACTTGATGATTTTTCAAAATAAACGAACGATAGATACCTAACTATTTAAATATAATATGATATATAAAGTTGTTAAACCACAGTAAATGTATTTAAGGTTATAAACATATCCATGAAATATTTTTATATTTCACTTCTTCTTTCACACAAGTACAATGAAATAGTATTTTAAATAATGTCATTGCATTGATTCGGTGGATTTTAAATACTTTTTCAAACTTAAAAAAATAAATTAAAATTTACATTTAGTAAGAAAATTTCATTTAATTTCCTTGGAAACATGTGATTTACGTTAAATAATGTTAGTTTTCTGAAACCATTATTTATATATTTTTTTCGTCACTCTCCTTTACCTTCTACCCTTCAAGTATTTATTTGATATTATTTTTCTAAAATTCTCCGCTTTTCAACGATATATTATACATATACTTTCTGTCTAGTTTTTCGGAGATTCTTTTTCGACCTAGATAAGCATTATTCTGTTTTTTCTCCATTATTCAATTATAAAATTCTTTCAAAATTTATATTTAGCATTATTTCCTAACTCCTAACAATGAGAGATAGACAATTATTCAAAATAAACCAAATTAAAGTTGCTTTAGAGGAAGAAAGATTGATATTTAAGCCCTGTAAAGTGACATCAATGGGATAAGACCTGATTGATATTAAAGACCACTTCATTATACAATGATACACCGAGTTTAATCAAAATCGTTAGAGCCGTTTTTGAGAAAATTATAAAAATGTGTTTCAGCGTTGATATAAAGTGGCACTTCCGGTTAGCCGATTTTAAGGAAAAGTTGCTGTCACATCTAAGGCATATACCTATCTTAAATACGTAATATCAGTTTCGTACGACTTTTCGTTTTTCAGCTAGACTGCTAAGATACAGACACACAGACCATTTTTCGGAACTTGGTTATTTGGACTCAGAGTACCCCAAAATGTATATTTCCGATGAAAACTCAGATTTAAAAATTTTCTCGATCGCAATACTTACCCTTACTATATATTTCATAGATACGTAAGGGAAAGTATAAAATAAAAATGCTTATCCAATTCGAGAATACTAGTCGGAAGGTGTATCGTTGGAAAGCTGAGAATTTTAGGAAAAATAATATCTAATATAGAAAGTTGTAGAAGGTGAACGAGAGTGGCAAAAACATCATAAATAATAATTTCAGAAAACTAACATTATTTAACGTGAATCACATGTTTCCTAGGAAATTAAATCTTTTTTTCTTACTATATGTAAACTTTTAAATGTTTTCTAAGATTGAAAAGAAAAGTATTTAAAATCCACCGAATCAAGCCAATGCCATTGTTTAAAATACTATTTCATTGTACTTGTGTGGAAGAAGAAATGAAATATAAAAATATTTCATGGCTATGTTTATAACCACAAATATATTTACTATAGAGTATTAACTCTAGATAAGATATTATAATTAAATAATTAGGAATCTATCGGCCGTTTATTCCAAAAACTAATCAAGTAACCTTTTATAAAATTAAATTAGTGAATAATTTGATGAATTTTCCCTTTGTGAAATCCCAACATTATCCACTTACAATTAGTGTGAAAACTTTTGACCTATCCATGGCTGGCAATGAAAATCTCTTAATTTCATTTTAGTAAACTTTACAATGGAAAATAACAGCTTAATAACTAATAGTCCTACAATCCATAATCATTTATTTATAGGTTGAATATTCAGATATACTTTCAAACCTCTGTAGACATATATGAGCCTTTTGGTTGACAAAATGATTAACTTCAATTTCAGGATTCTTTATTATTAATTTTAGAGATGTTTCTAGTGGCAAAATTTATACCTTTATTCACAGTTCTATATTTCAACATGCAATCAGCTACTCCGGAATCAACTTACTCACTGTCACACCAGTTTTTTTATTCTTAGAGAACTCATTTCAAAGCTGCAGGGCCATTTATATTAATATTTCTCAGATTTTAACAATGTCGGTAAACATTAGCGTTCATTGACCATGGTTATCGATCTATCAATTAATCAAATTATTAAGTTTAGGTACTCGTTCGAAGCACAATTTTACGTTCTTTAATTTATTAAAGAATACGTTTTTCACTTTGATGCACTCTTTAGTAGTAATACATGAAAAAAAAAACCAGTAAAATCTGGATTTTTTGGCTTTTTCTCTTGGTGGCGCGTGTTCGCAATTTAGTTTTTTACATATCAAAAAAATTGGAAAGCTATACTCAAATATACAATTCAACCAGAAAAACAACGCTATTTAGATTTAAGGCACGATTAAAATGTTTAAGCACAGTACTACATCTGAAAATAGTTTCAGTTTGACTTTACTGCAAGATCGCAAGAGTCTCGCAGGTAAGTTTTGCAAGGTCTGGTCAGGTTCTTGGTCTTGCAATAAATAACGCGGTCTTGGCCTTGCAAAAGTGCAAGACCAATTTTGGGTGACACTTGTTTCAATAATTTGTGGTGTAGAAAACTTTTAGTCTTTGAAGAGTCATGACGAAATCAGTGATGCAGAGAAAAAAAATTATCTTAAACAAATACTGGGTGTAAATAGGTGTTACACCTAAATTTTTATTGAACAAAAAGGGGTCAAAATAATAGAAAATAAATCGGTTCCCTTCTCTTAGTCTCTATCAGCTCACGAATTGGAAGATTAAATCTTTTCAACTGCTCAAGTCGTGGTTTTAGTTTCATAATATTGATAATTTTATTATTATAACGATGAAAAATAAGAGCAGATAGGGGATTTTTTTTTTTTTTTAGCTATCGCAAGTTGAGCATTATTCTTTTTAAAGATAATTATTGAAACTTAAGGAAGGAGTTTTCCTCTATTTTAATGTAATTCTTAAAAATTAAAGTTTATTTTTAGATTATTATCGTTTATTATGAAATAAAACATTGAATTAAAAATAAACAATGCGTATTACTATCATTTACTATCATATCACTACTATCATATATCGTAAATGATAGAAATAAAAGAAATTATTGAGATCATAAAAAATTCCGAACCCGATGTTTCAATGAAAATTAAAGTTTTAAAGATTTCTGCCTCCAAATAACGAAGTCTCCTAAAATGGTATATGTGCAGAGGGGATCTACTGGTGGAGGGGGGGGGGGAAGCCTCTCGGGCTGAGGACTCTCCCAAAATGGTAAAATGTAACTATATTTTATAGGAAAAAATATTAAAAAATTATCTCATCAGTATTATTATTCTTGTACATTACATTTGAAAGGACTTCAAGAATCACTTAAACACCATTTCATATAGATGGTTAGTATATTTCTTTTTTTTTTCTAAAGTAAAAAAAGAGAATAATAAATAAAGGGCTGGAGCTCCCCAAAATGAAATCCTGGACCCGCTAGTATATCTTTGTGTATGTGTAATAGCTATAACTATTTTGATCAAACTCGTTATATCAGCATAAAATTAAATAGTCTTTATTATCAGGTAGGTATTAACTTGGATTGAAATAGTCTAGCAGGAATTTCCAGAAGCCTTTCATCAAATTTACCTTTAATTTTATTTATTTGAAATTATTACCAATCTCCGCTAGCGGATCCAGGATTTAATTTTGGGGGGCTTCAGCCTGAAAGATTTTTTTTTTTCATATACATATAACGATAATTAGTTTGAAAAAAAAGAAAGAAATTAACTACCTATATGAAATGGTGTTTAAGTGGTTCTTGAAGTCCTATTAAATGTAATTAAACGAACAAGAATACTTTAAGAGATAGTTTTTAAATATTTTTTTCTGTAAAACATGGTTATATTTTACCATTTTGGGGGAGGGTTCAGCCCAAAAGCTGTAAAAGTAAAAGCCAAAGGGCTGTAAGTGAAAGTTGTGTAAGGCACCATTGCACCAGATTTTTTTGATCGGGTTATATATTTTGAAAATTATATATTTTTAAATCTTCTAGCATTATATTTCATTGACTTGAATCCAGTTGAAATTATTAGAAGAGAAGGCAACAGCCCAACGTTTATTTCATACCGGGGTAATACTAGCAATTCGGATGCAATTCTGACTCACACAAATTTAAAAAATGACATTCACTGTTCTGTGGAACATGCTCCAGGAGAATTAGGACACAAGATATTAAAAATAATAATTAGGACCCATAGGACTATTGGACTCTCTGAACCTCGAATAGCCAAATGGAACTTGAAAAAAGCTAAATGGAAATTATTTTCCAAGATATGTGATTTAAAGTTAAATGAGCATGTAATACAAGGTAATGTTGATGTTATTAATAAGAAAATATGTGAAACAATCTTAAAATGTGCCATAGAAACTATTCTTAGAGGTTGCGTTAAGAAATATTCTCCTTTTTGGAATGCTCATCTGCAGAGATTGAAGTTCCCCATTCACTGCTACTGAGTTAAATTCAGCTATTGAAAAGATGCCATGTAAAAAAAGCGCAGGGCCAAGTAATATCCTTCCTGAATTTATAAAACATCTAGGGGAGTCTGCAAGAGCTATTCTCCTGCTGTTTATGAACAAGATCTGGAGAAAAGGCTTGCCAAGTGCATGGCGGAAGACTGAAATAAACCCTATTCCTAAGAAAGACAAGACTCTAAACAAACCAGAACACTTTAGACCAATCGCCCTCACCAGCATGCTCTCAAAATTGTTTGAACGACTAGTATTGTCTAGACTTTCTTCGAGAATTTCTTGCAAATTAAGCGAGCTATCTCTGACAAACAAGCAGGATTTAGAAAACACAGGAACACGGTGGAGCACATGGCATACCTTTCACATGAAATAAAAAATAGTTTCCACAGAAAGTAAAGTACATTGGCGATTTTTGTAGACTTTAAAGCAGCATTTGATAAAGTCTGGAGAGAAATGCTGTTAGTAAAAATTAAAAATATGGGTGTGGCAGGTAATATGTTCAAATGCATTTATTCTTTTTTGGCCCAGAGACATATCCGGGTAAAATATAATGGTGTAGTTTCACCTTATAAACAGACAAGAAGAGGAGTCCCCCAGGGTGCAGTTTTAAGTCCAATTTTATTCAACATAATGATTAACGATGTAATTGAAATACTAGAAGGTATTCCCGGAGTTCAAACACTTCTCTATGCAGATGACTTAGTTATCTGGGCTACTAGCAGCCACATGAAAGCAATCTAGTGCTGCTTAAATAATGTGTTAATATCATTACATAAATGGACGGTGGACAACCAGTTTGAGGTTAATACTCTCAAAACTCATTATCAAATCTTTACCCTCTCAACTAAAAGCCACGAAGTAGAAATTATATATAATAATGAGAAGCTGACTCAGACTGATTCTGCAACATACCTGGGTATAAAGTTAGACTGCAAACTTACTTGGAAGAACCATTTAGATAAATTAATTGAGCAAGGAGAAGGCAGATTAAGCTTGCTAAAAAGACTGGCAGGAATTAAATGGGGCGCACACGAAGAATTACTAACCCTGGCATACAAGTCATACATAAGGCCAGTAATGGAATATGGTGGTGAGATATTATTGAATGCATCAGAAAACTCACTGCATGCCTTGGAAGTGGTGCGTGCAAAACAAAGCTTTGAGACTTATTACAGGGGCTGCAAAATCCACACCAATTGCAGCGCTTCAGTTACAAACGGGAATAGAATCACTTCAAACAAGGAGAGAAGTGGCAGCAATCTGCCTTATAGAGAGAATGAAAAGACTAGGTTTGAAGTACTGGGCTGCTCAAGAAACATCTGCCTAGCGCCTCAAGACACAAAAACCACTAAGAGTAAAAGTTAGAGAACTACTGGAAAGAAATCACATAGATCTCGGCATGAGTCTTTCATTTAATAAATGTAATGACCATCAAAGATTGATTGCAGAGGCACAGCTAGATCTAACACAACCAGTAAACAAACGCCAAACGCCTGAGTGGGAATTGAAAGTGCTTGCATTGGAAACAATAAAAAGCCGCTATTCTGAGCAGAATTGGCTCCACGTATACACCGACGGCTCCGCTCAAGCAGCTACGCGGAATGCAGGAGCAGGAGTATACTGCCAATATTTCATGTTATCCATCCCTGCTGGTAGCCAGGGAACAAACTTTAATGGAGAAGTCAAAGCCATTTCGGCAGCATTGACTGAAATAGATAAAGAACTCACCTATTCCCGAGTTGTGATCTTTGTCGATTCACAAGCAGCCATACTTTCGATCTGCAATGGCCTGGACCATCCTGATGTCACTAGTGCCAGAAATCGGATTAATAACTTAATTAAAAAAGGAATCCGAGTGGCTTTCCAATGGGTTCCAAGCCACTGCGGGCTACTAGGAAACGAAAAAGCTGATGAGCTCGCACGGATCGCCTCGGAAATGACACAAACTAATCCCCTGCTGCCATACCAATCTGTTAAAAGGATTTTAAAATCATTTTACAAGGAAGAGAACAAGAGTTGGCAAAAGCGACAAGCAATGGGGAAAAAATGGGAATGTTTAACAGAGGAGCCGATGAAACAAACCAAAAATCGGAAAGAATCAGTGGCAAATTTTCGCATGGCAACAGGGCACGATTACCTGCAAAGGCATTTATATAGGAGTGGAGTGGTGGAAAGTCCTGTGTGCCCTCTTTGCCAACAGAATGAGATGTACGACCTGCACCTCTCAGTGTGCCCCGCTCTGTCAGATGTCCGCAGTACTTCTGATGCGATCGGAACAAATTTAAACAAAGGATTCATGGCAGAGTCGTATTGGGCTGCCAGGAGCCGAATGGCCTAATAGCCAATGGCAGAGGCGTTTAATAAAAAAAAAAAATTAAAAAATAAAAACTCCAATTTAACATGATGAATTACATTCATTGCATGGATAATATCCAATATTTATTTTTTCTGCTTTTTCATTATTTATATTCTGTATATATTGGCAACTTTAAGAAACCAACTGCTCAGCAAGAAAGCACACTGCAATCTCTGTAATACAAACTTTAATTACCTGAGCACACCCAGTAATCCAAACTAATTCTGAACAAGAAAACAACAAATTTTAGATAACTTCCTAAGCTCATGCCTATGCTAAAAAAAAAAAAAAAATGTAGTATACAGTTAAGCATGAAGATGCAGGGTTTCATTTCAATTTCTGTGTTTGATGAGTGGTGCGGAAGCAGACACAAAAGTCAAAACAAACAATATTAACTAATTTCTCTGTAATCTACTCTAAACTGTATATGACACTAGGCGAGCCTTCTGTATTTAGACAATAAACTTCAAATAAACATCAATAGTTGTTCATAACTAGTAATTTGGCTATTCTATCATTCGATTTAAAAACTATTTGATTCTATTTTTGAGAGAGACGATGCAAAGGAATTCAGGCAAGTAAAGAGTTGATAGAAGTTTTTAGTCAGAGAAAATACAAAGTTAAAATAAATAAATTATATTTATTTTTATTTCCATTGTGCTGACATGTGTTATTTTATACAGAAAGGAAATAAAAATAAGTATAATTTATTTATTTTCAATGACTGAAAACCACAATCAACTTCTCTTCAATATATCTGCTACAGTCAACTATCAATTCACTATCAGTTTATATATAAATACTTCTTTGTAACTGTAGAGGTATAAAAGCAGCTCTTTAAATATTTTCCTTTATTTATAGAGCACCCTAATAAGGTAAGATAAAGTAAAAATCTGTAAGCAATTATGCAGAGTAAAATTATTTTAAAAAAATGTAGAGAGAAATAATTGGTCACAGCAAAATATTCATTTTAATGAACAATTACAAAAATAGGTGATTAATGTGAAAATATTTATCCATTTACACATATTTCGAATAAAATATGAATACATAATACTCATTTTTTTTTAAATAATAAAATAACAATGAACATATTAAACAAGATACATAAAATATCACATAAAATGAAACATAAATTAATAAAATATTATAAAAATTCCAGAATTCAGAATTCCAGTTTTTTCTTGCCCATGGATCAGTTGGTTAGTTCAGCTATAGTTCCCGATGAAAAGATTTCTATCCAGTACCCATCTGGATCTTTAATAAATGCAATTCCTTTCATTTTTCCTGTTTAAAAATAAATTTAAAAAATCATTAAAAGTAAATAAAATAATAATAAAATTTTTATTACATTGATGACATATTTATTTTCTTAAAACATTTAATGTTTTTAAAGGTAATTTTCATGAGATTTGTTTTAGAATTTATGGTAATGGAACCCATGGTATGTCGCTGATGTTCAGTCCATAAACTGTTTCTAAAATAAATTAGTGATTAATAAGAAAAGTATTTGTTCTCATTTGTATTTGGAAAATGGAAGTGGCAACATCATGATATGGGCCCACTAACAGTACATTCATACACCACTCTCCAATCCCCAAGAGTTTGTTGTCTTTTCCTGAAGAAAAAGAACAATATTCTTGGCTCAAAGCTATTCACTGAGGAAATAAATAGTTTTAGCTTAGTTTGTATTGACCATTTTAATAATATTAAGAGAGATAATGCTACTGTTTGAACAATTAAAAAGTAGAGACCAAAATTAATGACAGATATGATTCCAATTGTTTACCCTAACCAGCCCCTCTATATAAATAAAAAATTATGTTTACTTAGAAAGAACCCATCTGTTAGATATGTGGAAATAAAACAAAGAGAAGCAAATTTTTTTTTCTCCAAAAAAATAGAAAATGACAAAATAAAAGATTTTAATGACCTTCAAATAAACATTGGAACAAAAATAAAATTTCCCATAGTACTATAAAATTCACCATGATGAAAATTATAGCCTACTATACCTTCTGTCAAACCTTGAAAAAAACCTAACATTTCACTTTCTGTAACAATAAAAAAATCTTTCCATCAAAATTTAAAAAAATGATAACTTAAAAACCATATATATTAAAAATAATTGAGAAAATTGGTTTGAATCCTGGGAAAGCTTAAATAGTTTGATTTTTTATCATCTTAGAACCTAGAAATGAACTCCACTTTTCAAAATCTTATTTTCCCTAAAATTTTAATCTTTTTTTTTAAGAACTTGTTACTTGGTTGGATTAAAAAAGGATGGAAAATTTATTAATAAATTATGTCAATAATAGAAGTTTTAGAGAATGAAAGAAAACAAATAACTTTAATTAATCTAAAAATTATATAAGCACAAAGAAAAATCACACTGAAGGGAATCATGTTATTGTTTAACATTAGAGGGAGGAGGTATTACCGTACAGTAATGGCAGCCATCAATAAATGCGGCAAACGAGAACACGAGGAATTTTGTTATTTTTTGTATTTGTTGTTCTGCAAATGGTTGTTCAATGAAATTATAATAAAGACATACATTTTAGTAGATACAAATTTTTTAATGACTTGATAATGAGCGAATCAGCTCAAAACGTCGTTGGAAGTAAAATAAAAAATTGTATAGTATAAGAGCTTATATATTCCTTGAAGACAACGTATATAAGAATATTGAGTGCTCTTGAAAAGTACTACTGTAGTAGCTAAATATATTTATCTTAAGATTTCTAAGAATGATTTTCATATGCTAATTTTCCTCACAGTTGAATTGAGTAGAATAAAAAAAGTGACATAAGATTAATGCAATAAATATTTTTTTAAAAAACAAAACAGACATTAAGTATAAATATATTTGCCATTATATAAAAACAAATAAAAAATAGTAGAACAATATATTTGCTACTGAAACTTGGAATATGGACGTTTTACTAGTACTCAGATTTATCTAAAAATATCCATAAAATATTTAACTTGATGCTAACTTTTTAAATTTTATTTAATGGGAAGCAATTGCATACTAAGGCGGAATAGAGAATATGTAATTCAAATATTCAGTTATAATGATTGTTTTAACAAAACAACTGTTACAATTTAAAATTAGCTAGATGTGTGTTTGTTTGCTTTTTAAAATATTTCTAAATAAACATGGAATAAGTATAATACTAAAAAATTCAAAATATTATTTCTTAAACAGTTATGTGTAACTCTGTTTTTATGAATAAAAAGTACTTACCATCATTAGGCTTCTTAACAAACTCTACACCAAGTTCTTCAAATCTTTCACAAGCCTTTTCGACATCATTTACATGGATTCCAATATGACCTAAAAAGTAACAAAATTACAAGTTTTTCCTGTGACAATACATAGTGCTCAACAATTAACCATTAAAACATTAAAGCATTACTACAGGATATCAAAGCAATGAACAATAAATTCACACAAGACACTTTTTATCAATTTACAAGATTAAATTTAAAACGAAATTGGAAACGTATTGAGTCAGATTCTGACAAAAAATATTACTTGAATTTGAGAATGAAATTGGATAATCATAAACGTTGCATCGCAATTTGATAATGAAGAATTGTTTCTTAACTGCGAGCTCAATTCATCTTTAAAAATTACAGCAATGCTTCAATTTAATTCTAGCATCATAATTACTCTTGTCTGTAATTATTGTGCTTGATGATCTGAATAAGTAGAGGGAATCATGATTTCCATTGGTTGGAATCATAAAAATTATGTTAATGTGAAGAAAGAGATGTCTAGATGGTGGTGGAAAATACAATAAAAAAGTGGAAACTATTAATTGGATGTCTTCAATAAATAATGACCACCATTTGATGTTTATCACCAAGATCCAGCCTGTTTCCTTCTTTATTTCATTAAGTCAACAATTACCAAATAATTACATTAATTTCAATATTTATTCATAACAATCTGATAAGTTGATTCATGCTGCGTATTTACACATCACTAGGAATGAACATTGTTGGGGGCCAGAACTGAACTAACCTAATATAACCATACTGTATATAACAAAGGATGAATTTCATCTCTTAAAATGATGGATAATTTACTAACAACCAATTTTTTGTCATCTCCGTCCACTACTGTACATGCCCAGATAGTTACACGATTTCATCTGCTGTGTGCTCAATGTAATTTTGAAACCAAACACCTTGAAGCATGAATTCAAAACTAGTAAACAAACATATAAATAAAGAAACAACATACCAAATCCTCTTGGGTCTGAATTACCATTATGGTAATCGCAATCTGGATCGCTCTCAGAACCCCAATTACTGGAAGAAAAATTTCATGAACACAATTAATAAAAATATCCACAGTTCTCAAAAAAAAGAAGAAAGAAATTAATAAAAATATTATAGAATGAATTTCAATAAAAAAGTAATAAATCACAAAACAATAAAGCATTAAATAGATAAACAAATGTGGTCTAATCACATATCATATCAAAGGTATTTCTTAATTTAAGATATGATAAATCTTAATAGTAATTGGATATATATAAATAGGAAATTGAACCATTAAAGGGATAAGAAAATTAGCTTTTAGGACAAGATAAATAACAATTTCTTCTTCTTCTTTTTCTTAATCTTGCCCTCTTCTACCGCAGAGCAGTGTGAGGGGTATAACAAATTTATCGTTACTAATGGGCCACAGCTGAAACTTATATCTTAATTTTCATTTATTTCATTTCATAAAAATTATGGGAAAAGCGAAGATATCTTATAATAGATATCTTGTAACTACTAGAAAAGAATTGCGATTCTATGTCAAGTTCAGGATTTTAATAAGTTCATCGATTGAAAATAAAGTAATGAAAATATATATGAGCTTCATATATTATTAAACCATTTAAAAAATACTTACTGGGTCAATTCTATTGTTGCCTTTCTTGATAAAGCCCACTTAGTTCTTTCGACATTATCAGAAGGTATGTCATTAGGATTCTCATATCCCATGAAATAGAGAGTAAATTTCAAAGGAGCTATATCAATTTTCTGCAACAGCTTCATACCTAATACTCCGGTATAAAATGGAATAGTCTTTCTCGGGTCCTTGATCCGATACATTGTCTGCTGCATAATAAAATCCTAATAAAAAATAAAATTAATTTTTAAACAACGAAATTGAATTAATTGTAGTATGAAAATTCAATATTATTACTTTCGTAGATTCATCAGAATTTTTACATAAAGCTTGAGCTTCTTCGTTGGTCAAACCAATCAAATTATCCCCCATTGTATTTCAAACTACAACGACAAACTTAAGAAATATCTGGGACAAGATTAATTATACTAAATAATATATACTAAAGCCGGATTAAGAACAAAAACGTATACTAAGACCGTTTTAGATTACATAAGCCCAATCAATGAATGAAATTCAGCTACAAGACAATCGATATTAGAGACGAGTTGAAAATTAATGGACTGGTCAAATAATTTATTACCAAGTGACAGTTATTCATTTCAAAGTGATATAAAACAACCCTGTAACTACGGGCAAGTTTCTAAACTCAGTGCTGAGCTCATTGATGCATCGGACCCGTCTCTAAACGGAATATAATATTCACCCATTTTTTGGTGTAAGATATGTATAAACCAACCAAAATTTTTTACCTCTTATAATCTCAAATTTGATTGATTTTAATTTTATTTCTGTCATTAATAAATATAAAATTTATATTTATAACATTATGGTATTCATTTGTTGAGGATACCGCAATCGTAAACCAAGGGGTCTGCGGCAATAACATTTAATTTCAATATTTAACATTTTAGGTCAACATTTTCAATTAGGTAAATTTACATTATAAAACAGTCAGTCAGCATACGTATTGGTATCAGCGTGCGGCTATGTTTTTCGGGTTAAGCGCAGTTTCCAACCGTCACCGAGACTGGGCCTCCTCCAAAAGCTTTCGTGAGTCGATATGATCAGCTGCAGCAGCTCTCCAGTTTCGGATTCCCAGTAGAGCCCGTGCGTCCGATGTCACTGAGTCCTCCCTCCCATCTTACATTTGGCCTGCTAACCTTTCTTTGTCCAAGCATCTTTCCGGACAGCATTTTCCTGGGTATCGCCAATCATCCATGCGGCTCATCGAAGTCGTCCTGTCTTTATCAAGACTTATAAATTTTGTAAAGTTCATCAACTTCACCAAGTCTATGTCCTTATAAAAGCAAGCGAGTTCGGCATTTTTCCTTCTCCAAATTCCACCCTCTCTAACAGGACCAAAAATCCTTCTCAAGATTGACCTCTCAAAGATTAGAAGTCTATTTTCATCTTGCTTCTTAAAGGCCCATGCTTCTGATCCATAAGTTAAAACAGAGCTGAGGAAGGTTTTGTAGAGAGTGATATTGATCCTGCTAGAGAGGAACCTGCTTCCAGAATGCTTCGAAAGGCTAAAGTAGCACCGTCTTGCCGATGCTATCCTTCTGTTGACTTCTCTAGAGATGTCGTTTTCGGAGTTGATATCAGATCCGAGATAGACCAAAGCTGCATACCTTTTCGAAATTATATGTTCCAGCCACAAAAGAACCGGTCTCTGGCCCATCTCATCTGATTCTCATATACTTGGTCTTCATTAGTGTGTAGTCCAAGTTTCTTTGCTGCATCTTCTATGGCCAGGAACGAGTCTCTTAATGCAAGTTCCGATCTGGCGGCAATATCAAAGTCATCAGCGTACCCAAGAAGCTGAACGGTACTGTTAAGACGGGTTGCGTGGAGTTGGATTCCGGACATACGTACTGCTTTCTCTACAGCGAAGTTAAAAAGAAGACAGGCTTGAGCATCTCTCCGTCTTACACCCCAGTTAGTACGAAAGTCTTCCGAGAAGTCACTTCCTACTCGTACTACACACTTCGAGCCTGAAATCATCATTTTCACGAGCCGTATCAGTTTAATTGGAACGTTCATTATCAACAGGGCCAGATAGAGCTCCGGCCGAGTTACACTATAGTAGGCGGCTTTAAATCAACAAAGAGGTGATGGGTAACTGTTCTATACTCTTTACGTTTGTCCAGCATCAACCTCAGTGAGAACAGTTGTTGTTCCAATGTGGACTTCCCTTGCCTAAATCCCGCTTGATATTTGCCTATCTCTCTCCCTCTCGGCATGAGGAACTAGTCTCTCAAATAGTATTTATAAAAGCAGATGGAGTGACTAAATTTTTATTGCTTACTGTCGATATATTAAATAGACTTTTTGTAATTGTAATGGTCTTAATGACTTGTTATCTGTAAGCTTTGAGCTTTAGCTCTGTTTAAAATGCACTTCTAAAATTTTATAATAGCCCAGCATTACCAGAAAATAACTTCTATTCAAAGTAGAGCGGTAAGTGAAAGTTGTGTGTTGAGCGCACCAGATTTTTTTAGTTTTAATTGTGATATAAAATGTTTTAATAATTGGCTTTTAGGAGGTGAGGGCGGCAAACCAGGCTAAGGTGATTGCAATAGGTAATTGAAGTTGCAACAAAGTTAAGCAATATCCTATGTAGTAGGTACTTGAATGGATGACCCTTCACTGTGGAAAGCCATGCAGCTCAAAATTCCCAGAACTATTACCATTTTGTCTATGTGGGGTCCATCAGTCTACTGAACACAATTTACAGCAAACTGAGAGTAGATTTGATGACCCTGGGATCGCGATGTGATTTTGCAGAGTCTCATTGGAGGTTTGATTTATGGACAATCTGTTTGGAGGAAAGAAATGTAGGACCAGAGGAAGATGTTAGGAAGGACATAGTCATGCCTTGGACAGCCTGATGTGCATTGCCTTGCCTTTGAGACATAAGAGTGTTTATAGGAGTGAGATGTTATGCATGCCTGTACTGGGACCCACTAATATATTTAAAGCAATTTACATTTTTTATAACCAGCCCTGACAATTCTGCCTCTTAAGAGGAAGGTCTAAGTCTTGGCAGTAACCAACCTTAACCTGCCTCAGCAGCATTTAAAAGCTACAAACACCAGCTGTCTAGTAAACTTACCAAATTCTTATAGGAATACTGTTTGGGCACTTTGATGACTCGTCAGCCGATGAAATCATCCCAGGACTTTTATTTTTTTTTTTAAGCAACTGGTTAACCCCCGCTTTAGTTGGAACAGCCAAAGAATGTCTCACGAGTTCATCCGAGTGTTCCACACTTTATTCTACAAAGGATTGTAGGAAACAACAATGTACATCATCGCAGACATGCCTCTAATTGATTAATTTATTGTGAGCAAAACCAGATCCACCAAACGTGGGAATGACCAGCGGTGTCAAAAGAAGAAATAATTTTTATTCTTAAAAGATGGCAGAGACCCAAGGATGCATCATCTTCTGTTGGTTATTATTCTGTGAACAGAAAAGTCATAAGTCACCACCCACTGCATGATTCGCAACATTTTGACATGGATGAACCTCCAAGCATGGGGTGAGGGTTATTACCTTACCCAACTGCTTACTAGGCATGTTTGCATCATTGGATCTATTTAGAACACATTAAGCTGGAGGAATCAATGGATCCTATTATACTTAACGCAGTATAACCAAATAGTAAACTAAACGCATTCTTCACCAATACAGGTTTCATCAAAGAGAAGAGCAGACATGTACATGGGGCAGAGGTCAAACCTGGAAAAGCTAAGTCACTGATAACGACAAAGCAGGAGAGTTGAAGTGCAGTTGCAGACTGTGCAACACAAATTGAGAGCAAACTCAAATAACAGGAGTGAGAAAAGAGATTCCAGACAATGGCTTAATAAGAATTCTTGCTTCTAGCTAAGTAATGCCTGACAGTGACTGTGGATATGCAACGAAGAATAAGATTTTTTTTAGTGGGTAGAAATATTACTATTGTGGATTTCTAGTCACACTTTTATAAAAGATTTTCCGCTACTCCAATTTAAAAAAGTTTTTTTGCGAGACTATAATACTTGGATTTAGGGTACCTTAAAACATGAAATTCCATTTTAAATTCAGATTAAAAACTTTTACCATCACAATACTTTCAAAAATAGACAATAATTCAATATGTAAATAATAAAAATAGAACAAAAACATTATTATTTTGTATTAATACAATAAAAACATTTTATTCATTCACCCTTTACCATCTAAATAAAAACAAAATAATTATTTTATTAATTACAGTTGAACTTAAAAATTCTCGTTAAGTACAGTAATTGTTATATACACAGTTTTGAATTTCGATGGTCTCAGTATCCATAGTAACTTACCGATTTGAATCCTCAGTTATTTTTATTGATCATGTGGGTCGAGAAAGTGAATAAAGAAGTAGTTTTCATCCCTTGGTTTCTCAAATCATCTGGTCCACCATTTATAATCTCAATTAAATGCTGTCATTTTTTATCAAATGAAAATATACTTATAATATTTTTATGAACCTGAGTATACTTAACAATTGATTTGTAGAGGTACAAATCTATGTTATTACCTTGCATAACTATCAAACCTTTTCTGAAATTCCCCATGCAATTTGTATATTTACTTCTGATGTTATAAGGTTAAATTGTATGCCTCCTTTCTTCAGCCGTTAAAGTTTGATTTTCTTTATTTTATCCAGTTGACTGTTGAAATTATAAGGATGAAAAAAATTGTCAGGATTTGCAGTGACATTTTTTTTGGTTTGATTTGGTTCTTGTATACCTTTCAGACCAATAATGCCCTGATGATAATCCAAATGTTTGGGTCAAAACGTCGGCTAACCCATTAAAGAAATATTTTATTACAAATCCTGACAATTTTTTACATCCTTGAAAATTATTCAATACATTTGTCAACATTCTGATTATAACACCACAAACATACGTAAAAAATAAATTAATTGATTGTAACTATCATTGGTCAATTTGATATTGGTTAACTCTTAATAGTATTTTTAAAAAATATGAAATTAGTTTTTTTCTTACATTTCAATCACAAAAATTATAGCAAAATCTTAAATTTTCATCTGTAACATCCAACTTAAAAGAGAATTACCTGAAAATAATCCCAATCTTCCTTAAGACAAAGACAAAAATACAAATTATTTTAACATAAATGAAGTGTACTCTAGAGCTATAACACTAAAATGAACAAACAATAAATTTTAAAAAAGTTCTTATTTATATAAGAAACCTTATATAATGTAATATAAATATAAATATAAATCAACAATTTAAAATAAATATTAGATATTTACAATAAAATATTAACTTTCTTTTTCCGAAATAGTTCCTATGACAAATTACAAATAATAAATGGGGAATGATGGTAAAGATAAATACAATCAATCGTGTTTTTGGGTTTTTATTTTAAATATTTTTCTTAAAGTACACAAAGGTAAAATACTCTTAAATTCACACGTTATAACTTAACAATTGCATTATCGCGACTCAGATATTATATTATATATATATTACATACATATACATATATATATATATATATATATATATATATATATATATATATATATATATATATATATATATATATATATTACATATAGAAATCTATTTACACAAATTTATTTAATTTAAATATTTACACATGACTTGAACACAGAAAAAGGTCACTAATTTTAGCCATATAAACTCTGTCTCTATGCATGATTATTTCAAGTTGTTAACTAGTGTTTAAGCGTCTACTATAAACTTTAGTCATTCAATTATTTCATATCTTAACAAAATTATTATTCTTTCAATTCTTCTTGAAATTATTAATCATTCTGAATAAACAATTCTCTTTTTTTAAAGATTCAAATATAAAAAAATAAGTAAAAAATTCATTTATTATGAAAGTTGAGGAGGCTGATTCTCAATTTCATACATACTGTTTCAACATATGATTATAATGAATTTTTTTAAAATTTAAATATTTTTCTTTTTTTTTTAGACTATACACAATAAGAAATATCTCCTATCTGATAAGAACAACAGGATTGTTATTTAGCACAAATTAAAAAAAAAAATAAACACACAATGTGAGCGGCGACTTCTTTTAAGTACCTTGTTAAGATCTTTCACATTTCACTTGGTTAATAAGGGAATTGCAAATAATTACATTACAAACTTTTAAAATTTCACAAATCAACAGAGTTGAGGCAGCAATAAAGCAAATTAACATTAAATCGAATGCAACAAAAAATAATTTGACAGAAGCAAATATAACAATATAACATTAACTATTAGTCTTTCCCTCATCTTATTAATATCATAAATAGCCAGTACAAAAAGTACATGATCAAACAATTATGCAAAATTTTTACAGAATTGATTTCTGATTTTTAGTCTCACGACATCATCGTTAACAGAGCTTAGACAGCAATGATTCAAATGTAATACATGGAATTAAAACAAAACAGAAAAATAAAATAAAGTAAAACAAAGTTTACAGTAGCTAATAAATTATCATACAAGTTGATTATTAGTCTTTCCCTCTTTTTACATATTATCATAAATATCGAGCACAAAAAGTACCCAGAGTTCTATGCTAGGCCTCTGTCTGATGACAGGTTGCAATTTGGTAAAACAAAAAAAAAAAAAAATTACCTACTGGCAGAGATCTATTCTTTTCGACCCACCCCATTAACCTAACAAATCGAGATAACAATGAGAAACGCCTTTAAGAAGAAGTTTTCCCTAATAACAAATTAAAATAATGATTTCAAAACACAACAATTTTTTTTTACAATTCCATATTTTTATAATACGGATAATTCTCATTTATATATAGTGCCAACAAACAATGCTGACAGCTTTAAGAAATACAAAAACCGTCTTATCAATAAGGAACTTCTATTTTAAACAGAAGATGGGTAAATGTTTAATATCATTTGGTGTTTACCGAAAAGGTATATAAGCCTAGGAAAGGATATATCACACTTTGTATACAACTTCATGGGAATTCATTCACGAGTTAAACCGTGACCAAAACAGATCAACTAGAATGAGTGCTTATCGTATTTATAAATATTTAAATATATTTATTTATATATACCTATTTATATAAATTACAACGTGGGTTATGTACAGAGATTTGTTGGGGGTCACTTATCCGCAGGAACGTGTTGTTCGACTCCACTTGTTTTCTGGTAACCCCCACTATAGTCCAACCTATACTGCCCTGAAAAAAAAAATAAAATAATAATAATAAATACATGATGAAATAAAAACAAGAAAAAGAAAAATTAGAACTAATCTATGTTCCTTGGCATCTAAAAATGTAAAATGTGATAGGAAATTTTTAATTCTGAAAAAAAAAAATTTTAGAAGCTCCACTTTCGGTAGTAAAATTGAGGTGAAAATAAAATTCTACGAACATTTTTAATTAGATTATTGGGCAAAAATTTCAAGTTTTCAAGTACATTTATGTTTAGGACTATTTTAGATAACCAGAAACTCAAAGGAAAGATTAGTCATTGCTAGAGGTTAACTATTTTTATGTGGTTCACAGCATAAAATGAAATGATAAATCTATGTTTACACACTTCATTTACATATGCACGATTTAAAGTTTACAAGCTTGGTTTTACATGATAGGATTTTTGTTCCCGACAAAATGAACAATAAGTAGTAGCATGTAAACCTGCCTTGAAGTACAAAAAAGCTTTTTCTAGATTTCATGGAACTAGATAAGGAAAAGAAACCTACTACATACAAATTCTCATATTTTATACACATTGGTTGGTTGGCATGCATTAATGGAAATTAAATTATTATGTTAAAAATTCATTTCCTATACACGGATTTTGCATGGGAAACATTTTTAAAATGTTTAAAAAGCCTTTCTGAAATGTTAATAAAACTATTTTTTAATTATAAAATAAAATCTTCAAAAACTAATAGGGACTTGAGGCTGAGGAAAAAAAACACATCTGTTTAAAAATATTTTTAAACATTGCAATCTGACAGATTAAACTTGATAAACTTATTGGAGATATTAAAAACAATTATATACAAGTTTATTTATCACTGACAATATATACATGTAAGTAAAATATGAGAGAAAGGAAATTGATTAATTAATTTAAAACAAAACTTATTCAATGTCGAAGGCAATGGTGGGAGAGAGTATCAAGAAAGATTCCACAGCCATTCTAGAGTCAGAAGCAGTTTAGAATCTATTCAGGAACTTGAATTTTATTTTATTTTGGAACAGAGAATAAATTTCAACTTTCTAACTTACAAAAGAATAAGTTGTGTAAACTTATTCCTGTTACACTCGTTTGAGTTATGGGTGTAACATCCAAATACAAATTAATTTTTTTACTTCTTGCAGATAATTTAATCTCATGATACCCAGATAATTAATAATAATTAGACAATTGAGTAAAATTATAAATAGATTATCTACATTTAGAAACATATCAAGAGATAAATACCTAGTTTTGTCACTTCTTCTATTGTAGCTTCGGGACAGTCAATAGCAGAATGACTTTGTGAACCACAATTATAACAGGAAGTGGGAGGAGGCTGATGAGGCTTAGGTGGGACCTGAGGCTGCTGCTGCTGCGGCGGCGGTGGTGGCTGCTGTAACACTTGGCTCCCTTGCGGTATGCTATAGCTAGCTATGGGGAAGCCACCTGGAGGTGGTTGGTAAGTATATACAAGTTCGCCATTAGGCTGTTGAAATGGTGCATATGGTCTCATGAAACCTGCCGCACCACCACCAGGAAAACCTCCTGGATATGGTGTCCTTACATACTGGTGAGGCAGGTATCCATGGGGCGGGTAGAAACCACTTGTAGCTGGGTCAGCATTTCCATTACCGCCAGCACCATTTGACATATTAACTTCTCTCCGCCTAAAAATGGGAGAGAAAATATTAAAATATCATTTTAGAAATAAACTTATTTTAATAAATTATGAATATTATATATATTCAATAATACACTTAGTATAATTGGAGTCTATATTTTGAGTTTATTGCAAAAAGATATTAAGTAACATTTCATTAAATTAAATGATCAAGTATAGTGCATTTAAGTTAAGTTTGCTTGTAGGGGAAGGGAGCTAGAGCAGCTTTTTCCCACTCAAGTTCCACTTCCCCTCTTCTCCATACCAACCACCTTATTCTGGGAAGGCGTTATTCCATTTTCTTTAAATTTCCCACTAATGTTTATTAAAGGTAGAGATTTTAATTAAAAAATAAAATAATGAAAAATATGGTTAAATAATCGAATTGAAAAACATATATATACATATATATATATATATATATATATATATATATATATATATATATATATATATATATATATATGAATTCACAAGATCTACTGTTCACAGAACTCAATGTTATTACTAGAACACGGATCTGTAGATCTAAATTTACCAAGAAATAGATGGAAAATATAGAAACCCTAAAATACTACGTCATCGGATATTCAATAGTGAGGAGAAACCTTTTGAACTATTTTACGTAACGTGTCTTTATTCCCACTGAAATTAATTTCTCTATTGATTTATTTTTATTTAAATTTATAGTAAAATATTTTTCAGATGGTAGTTTTCTATCAATTATATGAAAATTAAACACAAGTCTGCGAATTGCTTCTTTATCAAAGTTGTCAATATTTACTTTTGTTTTATTTTTGGTCCGTTTCTTGGCTGGAGTTTCAAAACAAGATTTATCACCCCTCTTCTCTAAAGCTTCACTCTCTTTTATGACGTTTCTCAAAGTGTTTTCTGAGACACCAGAGAAACTCTTTTCATAACAGAGAAGACATGGATTGGACCACTGTCAGCATCTGTTTTCATGAATTTATGTAAGTTCAAAATTACATTTTTTCATAAAATTACATTCTGAGAGTCTTCCCTTTATCCAGTTTACTTGACATAGTAAAGCAAACATTAACAAAAGAAATGGAAAAAAAAAGATGATAAAAGAAATTTCTATGTGTAAACAAAAATTTAGAAGTATATAAAAATGAGTAGAGAAAACAAAAGAGTGGGGAATAGATGGGAAAATGTTTTTTCACTGCGCATCTCTCTGTCCCACTGCCCAACCGCAAACTTATCTTAGATAGTCTAAATTGATAAATTTTCTTTCAGTGAAATCAGAAAATTGTGTAAACAATTTTGATTTATAATAGAGTTTATGGCATCCATATATACGCCGTTTATATCACTCGTGTGTTTTTGGAGCGAAAAATATACTTAAAGTTCAGCAGCATCAAAAATGCACTTTGCAAATTTTTGTAATAAACCAGTGATATAGTATATCTATACAACCTCATGACTAATAACACTATTTATATCACTTTAAAAGCTCAGCAATGCAATTTTGGCATTGATTTTTTTTTTTAATTACCATTTTAAATAACTTTTAATGAGTGTACATCGCTAAGTCAAAAATTAGACACAAATTATTTAAGAACACCCATGTCCATTACAGACTTCCTGCATTTATAAAATGTTCAACTTTCAGGGTCTAGAAACAACGGGAAATTACATGGTATCCTAGTTTATCTCTAAAATGCTTCTGTCTGGACAAGTAGTATCCACCACTGAGTCCACTACTTTTTTTTCCAAATTGTAGGATTTTTAAGTTCAATGCTAAATACAAAAAAAAAGAAAAAAAAAAAAAAGCTGGTACACAGTAAACAACTTTGGAACAAAAGATTAATATTGTTGTTTACATATATTGCAATACTCCCTAAGAAATGTATGTCTTTTCAGATATAATATCTCCTTCATCTGAGTTCAGTGCATGGGTAGACCTGAACCCCTAGATTGCCAGCCTGAGGTAATTGACATGATCAATCCTCAGCCAGAAAATATGTTATCGCAGATTTAGATTAGACTAATTTTGATACAATAATGTTGAAAAATGGGGATGGCAGATTTCCAGGGAATCAGATGATGAACATACATTACATGAAAACATTAATGAAGGACAAATACAATTATAGTAACATGTTAAAGCATTATTCAAACAGAAGGTAAATTACATGTGGTTGCTACCTTTGAAGGTAAGAAAACAATTCTGAATTATGAGCACAATGAAGAGGATAATATTAATGATTCTAATATGGTATATAACATAGCACCATGAAAAATGATGTGGGAATTGAATAACTTTTAAATTCTATAAAGACCAATCAGACTAATTCAGGAACTGAATCAAAACAGCCTTATAGATGTCTCAACAAGATAACTCCTCAATTGCTTCAAATCAGGCCAAGATGCTGAATGAAAACTTATCAACCATGGAAGAAGACATCACATCATCAAAATTCATTCTTGAATGTTCAAAAAGAAAGATCACTAAAGTTGAATATAGAATCATTGAAAAATCGAACGATGAAGACCATATGGTTAATGCAATGAATCTTTGCAATCTACTGAAGTCCGTATTTGTTGAAAGTAGTTGAGAAGCTGAAGTATTATTAACTACAAAAATATATATAATACAAATTTTCTCTACCGTTTATTTTTTGGAAAGTAAGGTTAATGATATTACCAATTTTCCATTAGTATTGATGTTCAGTGTTAATTATACGTTTTCTGTTCATTAAAACATTAATGAAAGTGGTTAATAATATTAATAGATGAGGCAGTGTAAGAAAATTGTTAATTGTGATAATATATTATTATATAAGCATCTCAAGAATTTAGGATTGATGTTTTTGATTTAAGGTTTAAAAAAGAATTTTGAAATTTTCGGATGTATGTCCATTATTGGTGGGAAGATTGCGTTAAAGAAGATCTGAAGGGACTGGGTTTGGATGGCAAATGGTGGAGAAAAGTGTGTAATAAGCGAATGGTGATGTATGCATCCAACCTTCGGGTTCGCTAAGACTTTTGTTACTATCATGTCCATTATTGGTACTGACCCCCGACCATCGCGAAAAAATTTAAATTTTTGAAATGTCCACACAAGCTAGTACAAAAACGGGTTTTGATAAATTGGAGATTAAACCGACAAAACTGAATATTTTTTCAAATTTATAGAAAGATACAAGAAAAGGAGATACTTCAAACTTTTAAAAAGATATTTTAAAGTTCCAGACCTTAATCACAAAGCGGCAGTAATAATAGAACAATTTAATTTAATACTTATGTACCTAGGAATGGATATATAAATTATATTTAACCAAACAATGTAACAATTTTCAGCTTCAATTTTATTACAACTAATTGAAAAAGTTAACAGAACATCAATCAAATAGTTATCTTGATTTTAATCATCAAAGTCAAATCATCCATCATTTTGTATTATAACGCAAGATAGGGAAAAATAAATGAACTGAGAATTAAGGAAAAAAATAAGGCTATAATACTGATTAGCCTGCAAATGTGGCTGAGAGTCAAAAATCCAAGCAGACCTGTTGGGCAATTGTCCGCACAACAAGCTCCTTGTCACCCGGCACAATTATATAAAGCATTGTATAGCAGAGGTTCCTGAAAATAAAGAACTATAATTGTTTACTCAAAGTTTATTTGCCTGGATATAGAAGGCTCAACAAGGTTCATTGATATTTTGGCATTCAAGGTGACAGAAAAGGAGGCACTCATAGTAGATCCCACGATCAGATTTGAAACCAACAATCAGGATCAGGACTTCAACGTACAGACAGAGAAAGAGGAAATTTATATTAAATGCATATCTTACCTGAAGAAAAAATACAGAGATGAATTCGGCAAACGAGAATTCTCAGTTAAAGGGCTACGGTTCGGGAGAAGGGAAAGCATTCTACTTTATACAAGTAATTTCTTGCAGAGGCTCGGTGTTGGAAGGGAGCAGATGCAGACCATGGCAGAAACTATTATTTTAGACTCGTTCTGTAAACCGTTCTTGGCATATCTGATATGTATTCTATTGGTCTGACTTTCTTACATATTTTTTTACATTATTATCTATTGATTGATGAGTATGCTGTGTTATTTAGCAACTCAACACGGTTGAGCAGCCTTACAAGGTTGTTGTATTTCTCTTGTATTTGAAACCTCCTAATTAAATTTTTATAAACCAATGTTTTAAGTGAATATTGAAATTTGATGAATTTATTATTTCTCGGCTGTTTTAAGAATAAGAACAATAAGAACTTTAGTGAATTTTCGAACTACAAGACTCAAAAGTACTTTAGAAAAAAAATATGTTAGGATTTGGAATTTTAGTGGTAATATTCCATATGGATAAATGTTTTAACAAATAAGTACCTAGAATCCGGATGGGGACCCCTAGCTCTAGGCACAGCGGGACGACCAGGAGGGTGGTGCCTGCTTCTCCCCCGTCCACCTCCTCTCCTTTCTTCTGTTCCTCCACCTCCACCCCCGCCAACAAGGCGTTCATCCTGAATTACACCTTCAACTAAAAAATAGATAATTCATATTTACTCTCAATAAAGACAACCAGATCAAATTAATTTTAATACAAATAGGTTATATATAATTTTTATTACAAAATCTTCGGCATAAAATAACTATTGAACTTGCTGGAATTAGGCTATTAGTTAATGAGTAGACAAGTTAATCACGAGAGATTCAAACTGATCCAAGAGTAAAACACATAACCAGTATACAATAAAAATTAAAAATATGTCGATTATGGCAGATGTTAATACTTCATTCTTGTAAATTTTAGAAGTGATTTTGATAATATATGTACATCAACTATTGTTCAACAACAACTTCAGATTGTGTTACTGGCATTTTACATTGTATAAACACCTACCTAAGTTGAAAACTAAAACTAAATCCGTGATTAAATGTTAGCAATTAGTTGGTTTTAAATCAAAACCGCCTAAAAAAAAAGTATATATATATATGTATTATAACTGCAAAAAACTTTACCATGAGGAGGAGGAGTGCCTGGTGAAGATTCGTCAGATGAGCTTGGCTCAGATATCCTCATCTGCCTAAAGTCAAGTTGCTGATGTGGTACTGGGTAAAAAGGTTGGTATTTTCTAGTATTGGCTGGAAGTGTATAACAAGAAAATACTCCTGTTGGGTACAATGTCATAGGTTCGGCTGGATATCGCCTGATTGTTTGTGTCTACAAAAAAAAATTAAATAATAATACATACAAATTTTATTTAATAAATAAAACTCCATTCAATATGAGGTAATTATTAAATTCTAAAGATAGATATTTTTAAGTGATATTAAAAAAATTAAACCAGCAAAAACATCCTATATTTTTTAAGAATATATATGTATATACACACATTAAAATGTATTAGTGAATCACTGTTTTTTTCATAAACCATTTTATTGATTGTAAAAATATTGCTCGTGATATTCAAGAAGTATGTGAACAATATCATATATTCAGAATGAGCAATTGCAACAATGTCATAAACCCAGAGAAAAAATAGTAACACTATCATAATCACTTCAATATTTATCTGTCTAATTAAAAGTAACAGCTTATCAAAAGATTTAAATTTCAAATTCTTCAGGTAATATATCACATGACATTCAAATTAAACAATTTATTCAACTATTAATATTTCTAAAAAAAGGCCTAAATTAACAGAAATAAATTTTGTTTTAGAATATATATATATATATATATATATATATATATATATATATATATATATATATATATATATATATAAATGTGGGTGGTGTGTGCATCATCACAGGCACTAAACTCAGAACATGTCTTCATCACATTAATTAATACGACACCTCCATTACTCTGTCTTGCACCAGGATCTGCCAAGCTCTAGAGACCAGAAGCATCTCTGCATCAGCTTCATCAACCTCATCTCATTTCTCAGCCTGTACTGGGTATCTTCTTTTACAGAAATGAACATTTTCTTTTTCTTTCTCTTAAAAACCTGTAAGCTGATGGCATCTGTAGAGATAAGAGCGTGATATAGTGTTTTTAAGATATATGTCAATACAGGTCTATTTAAAAATGTTTATAGAGCAATCTTAGTGAATCTCGTCACCAAATGGCACAAACTTGGAACCCTATTGGCAAGCATATATTTGGTCTTAGTTTGGTTGATTCTTAGATCCATTTATTGTTCACTTGCCTCTATTGCTGAGAAGGGCCTTCTTTTTTAAGTCCCTCTATGACATCCACATAGATAGATAAAATCTGAACTGATTTGGTGAGAAGCGTACAACTTCTTAGCACTTCGGAGTACCTTGTCACCGTTTCCATGTAGTAAACGAAATTCTATATAGTATAAACGTAATTAGAGTTATATAATATACATATATTTTTTATTATTTATTTTGCCTCTACCACTAAGGTCATTGGCATATTAATTCACCATTATAAGCTGTTATAAAATTTTGTTAATCTTAAGTAGTCAACATTTTTTCTTTATCTCCTTTTTATCATCTTGGAGGATATCTTCCATTGCCGTTCCTCACTTTAAGTTTTCTCTTATCTGTTACTGTCCTAATGACTTACCAGTTATGATCGAATTGCACTCATCACTCACATTGAATGTTTCCTATTGGTTATTGTAATAATAGTATAAAGAGAATAGGTTATAAAGAACAACTTCACAGCAGACAGCGATTTTAATATAAAATATATCTACAATAATTTTTACATTTACAACTTTTTTCACAACAACCACCCACTTTAATGAAAAAATAATATCAAGAAAAATCAATAAGATACCTGTTCAAGATCAGAAGGTGGCTCTATCTTTTTCTTGACATCTGTAGATCCAATACCATTTGTTTGGCGATTGAGAATTGCTCTAAGCTGAGCAACTGCATCAGGACCAAGTCCTATCTCCCTCAAGTCACCATCTCCCATCCGTGAAAGCTACAATATATAATTAAACTGTTACAAGTATTTTATTTCGATATGAATTTCATATCTCATTTAAATATTGATGCGATTTTATAAAATCTTACAAGCTCCAAAATGTCAGCAGTAAATTATTTTTTGAATAGTATTGGTAAAAAGTACAAATTTTTGCCACATCTTCTGTTACTTATGCAGTAAAAACAACTTCTTACCTTTTAATTAATTTTTTTTTAAAACAAAATGGAGCTCAGAATAGCTGTATGTAAAATGATGATGGAAATTCATAGTTATCATGACATTATTCAAGTCTTTAAAAATCCTAACACCGAGAAAGAAGATATTGATGAATAAGGTAAATAAATATTAACTAACTGAACAATAGAAGTTAGATGGAAACAATTTATATTCATCGGATCAATTAAGGTATAAACCTTATTTAAAGCAGAATACAATAACATTATTAGTATGCTATTTACAAGCATTCTATTTCGTTTATTTATCAAGCCAGTTCTTTTAATTCTTCCTCTCGCCCCCAAAGAAGCAAATAAAGCAGTGAAAAAGTCAAAAGCTTAATAAAAAAATCAAACAAAATTAAATTAATTAAAAATCTCAAGTGAGTAATGATTGACTATTGACATTACTCCTAAGAAAATATGAGATAAAACTGACTATAGAGGCTGTTTAACAATCCTTAACCATCTTTAAATTTGATATTTTTCAATTAATAACAATTAACTGCGGAACTATATACATTAAAATAAATTGAGCCTAATCAATGATTATTAACGCATCCATCTTTTGTTTTAAAAATTAAAACTATTTCATAAATAATTTATGTCTAAAAATATATGAAAATATTAATATAATATAAAAGTGTCCAACCATTAATAAGCTAACCATTTTTTTTTTTTAAATAACCAAATAAAAACTACTACCAATAATAATAGCACACATACCAGAAAAAATATTTTACCTGCTCATAAGAGAAGGGATTAAGAGATGTGGCAAAAGCGGGGAGTTCTTTGGATATCGATTCCCTCAGCTGATCTGATGATGGTGGTGGGTGTGGCACACGAGGGGGAGGAAATTTCACTCGAGATGGAGGAGGTGACCCAGAATTAGGTGAAGAATTCCGAGACAATGGAGAATCTTGAGGAGGTGGATATGACCAAGGGAATGTAAAAGGATACCCTGCCACAGTCGTTACATCTCCTATAAAATATAAAACTTCAAATGCTTCAATAATTAAATAGATAACATAAATAAACAATTGATCTAAATGGTACAAATTTATTTCTAGTGATAATATTGTGCCAATTTGACAAGCATTTTTAGAAGAATTTTAGAATAAAAAATATCTATTGGAAAATCTGATCCAATTTTTTAATTAGAATTTATCAAGAATTATCTTCAACAGTTTCATAATTATACACTGAAAATTGATGGCTAAGATTTCTTTAAAGTCTTTTGCATCTTCATCGTTTATAGAAGTCATGTTTTCTTATGTTAATAAAATTTGTACTGCATCATTTGAATTATAAAGGATTCTTGCTGCCTACTGGAATAATCTTAATAAATTGGCAAATTTCATGTTAATACTTTATTTATAAACCTTTTATAAGCTATAATTATCTGAATATTTCTTTTGATGGTGTAACAACATCAATATAATTTAATGTGTTTAGTTTAACAGTAAAACAAAAATGTTTAAAAGTTCTTAAGATTCAATAACATTATTATTAATTAGTTCAAAATAAAATTTATCTAAACATAGTCGTTATCTTTAACAAAAATAACTCTTGATAAAAAATACAATTTTTTTTTTAATACGAGATGTCAAATGTTTCCTGAATATTAGCAATGATTTTTAGTTTTCTTTATTTTATATTAGATTGGTAAATAAGTCCTTTCAGTTTTTCAAGGTGAAATAAAATTGGTGTATTCAACACAAACAAATTATTTTAATCTATAATGTATTGACCATTATTTAGAATGATCTGTTACCATATTTTCCCTAACTGCAAAATACCACATTCATAGAATATATGAGGTAAAATGTCAAAAGACTGATCTAAGTAGTTTTTGAATTCCCGTTTGTTTTGAAATTGCATTCAATTCATGGAGTTATGCAGAGACTCTTAAATAAGAGGTAGTAGCTTGGAGCTAGGTTCGGTGAATAGGAGGTAAAAGGTCCTATCTAAAGCTTCTTAATTTATTGTGAGTAACCAATGAGTTATGAGATCTAGCATTCTTGAGAAAATACAGGAAAGAAAGTTACAAAGAAAAGAAAAATGTTTCGGGGGCCTAACTTATGAAGTATGTATTCTATGGTAAAATTTATATGAAGAAATTTGAAAAGTAATTACCTACTAAACAAAAAAAAATCATCAGAATCGAACAAGTACTAGGGATGATACAGTGTATTTTATTTTCTGCACATTTTAATTTATTACTTTCCTAACTATACTAGGAAAGGAAAATATTGCGATCGGGTCAAATTCCAACATATAGTTTTGGATGGATCTATATGTTTCAGAGCCCCTGAATCTGAAAATTCCTGCTTAGCCTGCTTATCTGAAAGGTAACAAAATTTCCTACAAAACTATATAAAACTCGTTCATTTTGGACAACTATTAACAAAGTTACAGCTATTCAATTTTTGTACTGATGAATACGGGTCTAAGAGGTGAAAGAGGGAAAAAAAGAAAAGTAAGTGAATGTAAGAAAATCTGTTGACCGCATCACTCAAGTTTTCTCTTGACTTTTAACAGAAATTATTGGTTGACAAAATTGGACTAAGGTAAAAAACGTTTTTGATTAATAATATTAGAGTGTATTGAATTTTTTACACAAACCCGTTTACATTGCTTTAGTTTATCTAAGAAATCGTACTTGAATCTTTTCTTTGATCAAATTTTAGGAAAATAAATCTAATTCAACTTATTACTTATTTTTTTTTTTTTTTTTTTGTTTCTCAATGGATACATTTAAAGATATAAAAACTTTTCTGAAATAGGTAGAAAAGTCATGTGAGTGGACACACCAGATTTTTTATCTAGTATTGTAAATCTTATAAGCAAAATTTTTCTCTTTTATTTCATTATATTATTGCTTTGAATTAGTTACTTGTATATAATAAACTTTATAGTCTCTATTGTGTTCTATTGACTGGGAATAAAAAATTTGCAAACAGGCAACTTGGGTTTATTGAAATATAAATAGTGGAGTTTATTGAAACAATTCAAGATACCCCAGTTAAACATTTCAATAATCTCCTTTACTATTCATAATCACTATAATTCAGGAATTTCTTTAATAAGACTTTATTCTTTCTGGTATGGTGTGAAACTCTAGCAATTCCTTTCCTTGTTGAAGATATGAAGGAAACAGTATCCTTGATCAAAACTGGTAATATGAGAACAGCTGTTGTAGAAGTGCTGTAGTTTACACCCCAAAATGTAGTCATAAAAGTCTGAGAAAGTCAATCTTGAAGGTACATGTAATTTCAAAGATGATATCATATCAAGATATTATGATTCAATTTTGAGACAACCGAAATTAGAAGTTGAAAGTTTTAAATTTTTATGAAAAAATATTTCTGTTTTATCTATATGTGTTATTTCAAACCTAGATACCATTCTCCAATACTCAGGCCTTCAAATATTTTTTAAAGGAATTTTTTTTCAGAGGGAAGTAAAGTAAAAAATGCAATTGATTTTAACAGGGGTTGAGACTTTATTAAAAAGCTCCATTTTAACAGTATCTGAAAAACTGTTTAGGAAAAAAGTTCTTAAAATAGAAGTTGTAAGGAACTTTTTTTTATTATTATAAAGTTCTAGATTTACAGTAAAAGTCAAACTTTTATTTATTTAAGTCCTTAAAAAAAGTTCCGTTAAATGAAGAATAATAGCTAATTGGGCTTAGATTAGAGTTGTTTCATGATTCTTATTTACCCTTTGTTTGAGTAGCTAAATTAAAAATCACTTAGCGAAATTGACAGAACTTTTAAATATAAGTTATTTAAATTAAAAGTTCTGTAAAACCTTTACCGTTGTTGTTAAGTTGCAGTGGGAGAGGTTCTAGCTCTAAATGAAGTTAAAATAAAAATATGTTTTTCTCACTCAAGCCTTGGATTTAACTCATTTCTTGTGTTTTTGTTCAACAATGCTCAATGGATTGGACCAAATACAGACAGGCAAACAATTTTTTTTTGTTAGGACTATGTGATAAACTGACTGGATACTTAAAAGTATTTCTAGACATTTACAACAACCAAAAAATAAGGATGAAAAGTGGTAAATACCCAGATAAACTCAATAAGAATAATTTTTTTACTGCACATCCTGACCGTTTTTCATCCTTACAATTTCAACAGTCAACTATACCCATCTCTAAAAACAAAAAATGTTTTATTATGCCCCTTGTTCCCCTGCTTTAAAAAGGAGACTTCAGGAAAATTTCTCTAAAATTCTTACAGCTGTTCTGGCAATATAGCCTATAGAAAATGTATAATATATTATAGAATTTGATTTTGTAGTCCCACAGCATAGAGAGTCTGTCCTACAAAACAAAAAGAAACAGATCAAAACAGAATCAGTACTTCTTTTTCATGAGTTGGTTGAGGAACATGCACTAACATAAATAGCCGACCAATATGTTTTTAGAACTCAAGGGCTATGAAACATAAAGACCTGTTGAAAATAAAATGATCCAATAGCAACACTTTTCTTTACTGGATACCTCTTGTAGCAGTAAGGCAAGTAAAGATGTGACTGATGAGGAGATTCTCTAGAGGAGAATCCAATAACATTTATAAGACATAAAACTGGCAATATAGGAACGATTTAGTGTTTCAAAAATGCCGAATTTGAAAACAATTCTTTAATAATGCTATAGCTAATTTTTTATATGAATTTAAATTTGAGATAGTGTAACATGGCAACCAAGGTTACAGTTATTTATGTAACAGATGACTGTGAAGAGTCACTTGTCTTTCGTGCTCGCATAGCATACTTGTTTTTTAATGCCGTAACGGGATTGGGATTACCAAAGAAAATTGCTTGAAAAGTCCAAGGAGAGGCTTTCTGTTGTATCCATGAGAATTCATTTTTATTTAATACTCCAATTATATAGAAAAGGGTAAATTATAGTAACATATTTCATTATTTTTAGTACTGGGATAATCTCACATTTTGGACCAAGTCTAACAGAGATAATCTCGCATTTTGGGCCTAGTCTATCAGAGATGATATTGGATATTCTCACGTTCACAGTCATCCTCTATTATCTAGATATCCAAGTAGAATGATTGATGTCTAAATTGTTTTACATTAGTAAACCGAGATATAATAGGCAATTGTATCTACTGCTGGACTGAACTTAGGTTATTATTTTTAATTTTTTTTTTTTTTATATATCTTCTTGTTTGTAATACTCATGTACATATTCTGTTTATAATTAAGTAAATATTAAAGAAATATTATATTTTGTTTGTGGTGCAACTGTCTTATATTATATTTAATTTATTTATTTTTTTTAATATAATATATTCCTTTTTTTTATTTGTAATCCCCTCTACCCTAGAGGGTCATTGGCGGGTCATAAATGACACTTTTTTTATATCTAACGTATAACACTAGGATTATATTAACTAATATTGTTAATCTGGTCATAATAGGAAGAAAATTTATTTGAAGAAAAAGTTCAATCTATTATGTTCGTGTTTTATCTATCTAATGAGCTGCTAGACATGTAAATAGAGGCGCTCATCATCAATAATAATTACTAAGATACCTAACATAAAATTAATGATTGTGCCAATGGAGATAGAAAATAAGTAATTTAACTTAAATCAAGGAAATCAGTGGTTTTTATTATGAGGGGACGTACACACATACATGGAATTCCCTTCAAAGGAGTTGTGACTGAATACTTGAAGTGACTTTACACTTGTCTTAAACACCAAATATGCCAAATAATACAAAAAAAACAACTAATACAGCAGTGATGGAGATGAAACCTAGTTTTACAAAACAAATATTTTGGTTTTAACTATCTTTAATTTAAAAATAAAAACAGAGGAACCTAAACATTAAGGCTAATCGAGCTATGAAAAATTATATTTTTTCAGTTCTTTTAAATATCTTCCAAGATTTTTATGTATCTCTCATGACATACAGTACTGCTAATTGAATATAGAGAGATAGATTTTTGCCATTTTGAATTTTACAAAGAACCCGTATTTCTTATTTCATGCATCCTATACAAAACTGATATTTTAAAGCCAATAGAAACTAACGATTAAATAATTGTGAAAGTCTAGAGAGTTGAAATAAATAAAATCAAGCACATTTCCAATAAATTATTGCTAGTGAAACACTTTTTAATGTTATCCAGCAGCTGAAATTTTGGCTGAGTTCACAATAATGTCAGTATTGGCCACAACTTAAAGATAACAAAAAATATTCTGATCATTAACTGTCTTGGGAAATAGGTTTTATTGGTGTGACAGACTTACATAATTATGTAAAAGTAGATTTATGGATGAAATAATAGTCATGGATATTTGTGAGATAAAACATCTAAACAAATAATTTTATTGTTCCATTTAATTACTATTAATTTCTGGTGACTTTTATAAAATTGATGTAAGACATCTCTGGAAAGATAGTACCCAGGTTAAATTAGTTAATCAGCCTACTTAATTAAATTAAAAAATATTGGAAAGATATGTAAAAAAATCTTATCATCTAAGACCTATACATAGATGATCAGATCAGATTTCTTTACTTGCCTTAATACATACCTTGCCAATGTTTGTTTGATTAGGCTGACAAATTTAGGGGATGGGGTGACTGAGCGGGCTAACGTGTGTGTAAAACTTGGTGTGCCCTGACAACCAGATAAATCAAAGTTTAATGATAAAATAGTAACGATTTCGCATCCTGGTGCTAGGGGAAATTTTAATTCTAACATTAATCCCCCGCCATCATCTCCTTACCTGGGAAAAATTCCCTATAGCCAAAAAGGCGAGGAAGGGGGAGAGGGGAATAAAAAAAAAACATTATTTTTTATGTGGAGGGGGCGGGGTGACCAAGCGGGCTAACACGTGTGCACAGTACCGCGCGTTCCCCAGCAACCTGATAACCAAAGTTATATATAGATAAAAAATTAATTATGAGTGTGCCTCCATCAACCCCTGGCCCAGGAAAACCTCGTATAGCCTAAACGGCGAGGGAAAAAAAAGGACATATGCATAAAATATAATTCTCATGTTACAAGCGACTGTCATTCTTCTTAAAATAAAAATATTGTTTATATTAGTTTTGTATTCATTTAAATTTAAGTTTGGTAAGATTGAAACTAGCGAGAAGTCTTAGTAGCATGGCTAAGTTTGATTTTTAATTTAATCAAAACTAATTTAATAAAATATGTATTAATATACACATGTAATATATTATGTAAACATGATAGATGTAATACATGTTTATGTATTTTTTTTTTTACTTGTAGTGATTTCTGAACAAAATAAGTTTAATTCCATTGTATTTCCATACAGATAAAAATATCATTGTTTTTCCAACACTTCAACAAAACAAGTAGCTACAAATTTAATTTGAAATTTCGATATTACATAGCTATTCCTTTATTTATTATGTACATTTTTTCATCTTAAATGAAGATTAATTCATCTAACAACTTTAAAGTAATGGTATAACATTTTATACCATCATTATAGAAGGATCAAGAGATAGTTAACAGTATATTGAGTTAAAAATGTTGATATAATCAACTAATAAATATACTGTCTGTTGTTGTAATAAGTCATTATGTAACATTTAAAAAAAAATTTAATCACTATACATAATTTGATGAATTTACCCTCAGTGAAAGCAAAACATTATGAAATTGGAATACTTATTTATAACATGTAAGAGGGTTTGTGTAGTTTTGAAGCTTTTATTGAATTTTTACGATTATAAATATGACAAAAGCCACAAACATGTACTCAAAAAGTTAGATCCAACAAAAGTATATGCAGTGATTTTTTTGCAACTAACTAACGAACTAGTCTTAAGGACTATGAAAATATATTTTATAGACAAGCATGATAAACAGACATTAATTCCTTCAACTTTACAATTATAATGGTGGCCAATACAATTAGCCTTACCTCTAATGAGATGTAGTTCTTTTTTTTAAACACTATAAATCAATTAAATAATGAAACTGTGATATCTTATGTGACAAACTATAAATTAATTCAGAGTGTGTAACAATCCTAAAAAATCATTTCAAGATTAAAAATAAACTGTATAGAACTTCAATGGAAATTATAACTTCTCAATTATATATTTTACATTTTAATAAATCGTATAACACTTATGACTACACACACTGTACTCCTGATTGAAGCCATGTAGTGCTACTGGGGTTCTAAGAAAAATCTATAGATAATACTAAGACAGAAAATATTTAAAAAATATATATAATAATAATAAATTAATTTCAACCACACAGCAATTTTAACAATACTATGCTTTACTATAATAATTTTTTTTGTAAACAGAAAAATATGACCACAGTCAGCCCAAGAAATTAAGAATAAAAAATTCATATATTTCAAAATTATCAATTGAACAACAGAAACATTGATAGTACATAATTTAATTTAAAATTAAGAAAATTGCTGAATGATTTGCTTTCATTAAACTGTAGAACTAATAACTATAAAACAATGAAATTAACATAATAAATCAGAAGTAAATAAATCGTAAGCATTGATTATAATATTGTTAACATTAAAACAAATGTAAATAAATAAATACCTCCAAAATGGTGAGGATTAGGAGGAATTGGAGGGCACTGTCCAGGGTTGGTTGTAACTCCAATCAGGTGATCATCATAGGTAACACAAGTGTGATGATAATTCTGGAAGATTAATATCAATAAATAATTCATACTCCATGCAGTACCGTAAATTGAGGTCTCTTGGACCCACAGAAAAAGTTTCAAATTACATCTATTATTAAGAAAATATAAATATACAATTCACAGATTCTATAAGTCCACAGGTAAGTTACCATGTTCTCACTATTTTTCTCGGCCTGGATCCAAGTTTAGAACTATGGTTAAAGTAAACTCAATTTACGATATTATTTGTATAGACGTTTAGTAGAAATGAGCGTAAAATAAAAATAAATAAATAAAGAAGAGAACACAGTTAAGAAGAGAAACACTGAGGTTTCAAAAAATACTTCTTTTCATGGTTCACAGAAAAACCATGAAGTTCATTATTACACTGTACCAAACCAAACTCAGAAACAGAACAACAATGTTCCATAAAGAAATATAAAATAAGGCTAAACATGAGTATTTCTGAGAAACTAAAAACTATATACTATTTTGATTGCAATAATTTACAAAAAAAAAATAAATAGAAAAGTGAAACTGCAAAAATAAGTCTAATAATCAGATAAAATGTGTATAGAAAATTAATATAGAAATGATATATGTAAAATAAATTACACAAATAAGATAATCGAAACATTTGCCATTAATCAGGCAGTTCCATAAATATGAATGCACAATAACTTTGAAAAAAAGCAAAATTGAGAAAAGTCAAAGAAAGCACAATAAATAGAACATGAACAATGAATAATTGTTTCAATTTTCCATACAGACCAATATCAAAATAAAAAAATTTAATCATTCAGAAAAAATCATAATTGTAACATGATAGCCTGTAGTAAAAATGTTGGCATTATTAGTATAGAAACAGAACTAAGTAGGCTTTATATTTATTAAATAGTTACTATGAAAATTTGAGCAGATAGGTAGTAAACTGATGTTAGCCTAATGAAAATGAATGTTAACAATGAGTTCCTTAAATTAAATCAACTTGATTTTCAAAATACTTTCATAAAAAAACAATTTTGGCATTATTTAAGTAATGTTTAATACAACATAATTTGTTCTGTAGTTTTGGTAAAATATTCACTGCATTTATACATAAATAAATCATTTAATAATTTCTTTGACTGAATGTGTACCTGAATTTGGGGAGGAGGTTTATCTAGAACATTTTCCTGAGAATTCCCAGCTACATAATTAGACTTATTTCTATTGGCAGTCTGAACATATATCCTACGTTCTTCTTCTTGAAGTTGACTATAGACTTTTTCTAGATTCAATTTCTGTTCATATGAGAATCCAGGGTGATTTATAGCTAAGGTATATATAAGTAAAAGATCATCAAGGGCTGCATCATCACTACAGTTCTTTAATACAGTATGGATATCTTCATTTTTAGTCAAAATTTTGTAAATACTATTGGAGCAGGAATAATTACATGAATGTAAAAGTGACACATATACAGCTAATTTAGTCCTAACCTGCTGACTACTCAAACACAGCAATTCTGGTGAGCTTAAATCAGATATGTTATTTGCTTCATTCTCTGATTGTCTTAACTCGTGGAAATCTCGTTTTCCCAGGTGCTCCAAGCATGTGCCAAGAAACCGTAGTTCAAAGGGGAGACACAAATTCAACAATGTGCACATTACATCTGTACGCTTATAACTTTTTAAACCTTTAAACCATGTAACAACATCTTTTTTACAAACCATTGCCAGAAATCATTGATGTTAAATAACAATCAAAATCCTCCTTTTATCCCTTATCAATTAGCCCCACTGTCGCAGGACACTCCTGCTACACAGAGAACTTAACAGAACAACTATTATCACCGCGTTAAAATAACATCAGAAAGAACTGCTTAAAAACATCGGCATTGTTTATAAAAACACTAAAAACACAAAATTAAAAATTCTTATTGTAATATTTGGCTATAGTAATTCTTTGACCAACTGACTCCTCAATGTAAAGGCCTTCTAGATCTAAAAGCCGTTCAATTCTAGCCCTCCCCTGAACACCACTCACTGTTAACTGGATTCAGATGGATTTATATTATGATATATCTACAAATTTCTTCTCTGGTTTCAACTTTTGTCATTGATTAAATACAATAGTTGGTTTTAATTTAATTCTTATTAACCTTTATGCTGAAATCTTCTTTATAAAATTAAGGAATCTTTATTGAAATTGGGTTGCTCATCTATCTTTGTTATCATAACTAATTTATCCGGTTTGATAAAAATGTTGGTTACTGTTACGAGAGCTAATAATCGAAAATCTAAGTGGTCCTTAGATTATAATACAAGGTAAGTTCTTAAATTCCTATTTATTTATTGTTAATTAATGTTTTCTAAACCAATATTATTGTTTAGGAATAAAACAGATAAGAATTCAGAGGTCGCTTCCCCTCCAGGTTATAATCCATCTCTAGTCCAAATTCACACAGAAACAAATAAGGAATCAGACCCTAATCATCTAATAATTAAAAAATCATGGGATCTTGCATTAGGCCCTTTAAAACAGGTATTTAATTGTTGACCTACTAAAATTACTTAATTAGTCCTTGACTTTGTAGAAACTAATGCTATTTGTTTAGGTTCCCATGAATCTGTTCATTATGTACATGTCAGGAAATTCAATTTCCATTTTTCCCATCATGATGGTTGGCATGTTGGTTATCAGGCCAGTTAAAGCGCTCTTCACAATGCAACACAGTATGTTCATCAACTATTGAATTTAACCACCTTTGTATTTTCCTCTATTTTATTACCTCATGTTTTGTTCTAGCCTTTAAAATGATTGAAGGAAGCCATGCAGCTGGACAGAAGTTTGTTTACTTCCTTGGCAATATTGTTAATATAGCTTTAGCATTGTACAAATGCCAGTCAATGGGGCTTTTACCAACACATGCTTCCGATTGGCTGGCATTTGTGGAACCACAAACACAACTTGAGTATTCTAGCGGGGGAATAAATTTAACATAAAGTATTTTTCTAATTTATTTTCCTTGCAGTGGAACATAAATAATGAGAATGTATGACAGTTGAAGTGAAGAAACATAAATTATGTAACATTATGTACAGTTTTTATTTTATAAATTAAAATACAGATCATAAATATCTAGATGTTATGAAAGATTATAACTATTTATTTATCCCTTTTTTCATTTCTTCCCATTTTCTTTGGCCACCTCTTCTAAATAGAGTTTAAACTTGTTTAAGAGGGTTGCTGGATCTTCTACTTTCTGTACCTGTCAACATCAATAAATATTACTAATTACTAATAGAAATCTTCATAAGTCATAATAGAAATCATAGGATATGGGACAGATAAGAAAGACGATTAGGAATATTAATTGTTTGCTAAGTTTAAGGTGTCATATATATTTCAATTAGAAACATTAAATTTATTAATATGAATATGTCACTTATCATTTTTTAAATGCAGGCTAAATTGTCAAGTCATTGCCTTTTCTTGGAAATTAATATGGGAGTAACAAGCTACCAGCTGGGGATTATAACATTATTGAAAGACCACATTGATTAGATTGTTTATATTTAAAATGTTATCCCTTACCAGCCCATTTGTGGGAATCAACATATTTTAACCAGAGGAGAAAGGTTTCTATTTATTCCATTGATCCATTATGAAATAAATTTAATCCTATCCACTCCGACTCAAGTTTTAACATATACTCAAAAACTCAAATGACATCAGTCCTAAGTTATTCAACAGTAAAGACCACTTTATTTATTTTTTATTTTTTTAAATTACTTAATGTAAATGAATTATGATATCCAGTCAAGAAAACAATTAAAGATACCACTTAATTAATACTTAGCTTTATTATAATTATTTACACTTCATAAGGTCCCAAAAAGTTCACTAGGGTCAAACAAAACTAATCCAGTAAATTGGGGATTCTTATAAAACATTGTCAAAAATAAGAAATATTTAGTTTTTCAATTAAATTTTGTTTGATTGGTAGTTCTACTTTACTGCTCTGATATGAGAAAATTGATTTTTATTTTTTTTTTATTTTTATTCATGGGTTGTAATAGCGTCTTACTTTGAACTCTCAGCTCAATTTGTTTATCAGGGTCTAAAAATCTTATACACAATATGGAGTATCTTTTTGAATATAATTTATATACTTTTTTAAATAACAATTCACTGTGCATTGTTTAGTAATTTTGTCTCTTAATATATTCAAAACCTTTTCCAATCCTTGTGACTAAATTCAATGAAAATTCAGTTAAGTCATTTATAAAAAGGAATGTAAAAATCAATAAAACTTAATATGAAAAGAATTAATACAACTTCCAATAAGTAATTATAATAAAAAGGGTTGAAAAAGAAAATAATAAATTTCTATTTATTTAGCTTGGATTAATTTCTTCTCTTTTTTCAATCTAAAAATATCCTTAACCAGAGGTGGCCATAAAAAAGGCACTTAAAAATAGTTTTTTTTTTTATATTTTTCACAAATGCGTTCAAAACTTTTTCAAAGTTGGGATACTGGTATAAAAAAAATATTTGTAACTGAAATCTCTCTCCAGATACCATAATACAGGCACAATTACTGAAAATAATATACAATTTTCTATCAAATGATGAAATAATATTGGAAGTCTTTTCAGTTTAAAGATATTTGTTACAATGTAAATCAAAATATTTTGTAGCGTATTGCAGAAACAATTTGTTCAACTAAGTTTGTAAAAATTAAATTTACAAGTTATATATACAAGTAAATATACCAAACATTTCTTCTCCAAATGCCCTAATACAACCATGTTGCTGAAAAAAGAATTCCCATTCAAAGAAAAAATATTGGTGTGAGAGTTCTTTGAGTTTAAAAAGCTATTAAGCTTTATTAAAATTCAATTATAATAAAATTAAATTAAATTCTTAAGTTTTGTACAAGTAATCATAGCTAAAAGCTCATTCTGTATATTCTAATAAAATCATAAATTACTGAAAAGGGCATGGATTTATCTTTCAAATGAAAGAAATAATATTCGAGGGATTTTTGAGTTTTAAGAAATCCAAAGGAGTTGGTCCTTTCATGCAATAAGCCATGAAAAAAACTAAAGGGATGAAATTGGGGAGTCACAGTTAAAATAACTGTTACAAAGAGAAATCTTTAAAATAAAATACAATGTGAACATATCATAAATACTAGACAAACATTTGACTATCCTTATAATCATTTTAATATATATATATATATATAAAATAAAGATCATGAAAATCATAAAAAAAAATATCTTCGGCATTCGATTTGAAACTTGGCAAAATATGATCAAACTATAAGGTTTTTGTAATTTTTAACTTGCATCTGAAAAAAATCACGTCAAAAAGAGTGAGTTCATACTTCAATATCTATTTATGCCAAAACATTTTTTAGTGGAACACTGAATCTCTATCCTTGGCCAGTGTTTATGAAAACTACTACTGGACTGGAATTTTAAAGCCACAGTTCAATAAATTTGATATTATATATGAAACTCCTAATAGATAAAAGCTTATTTCGAGCTCAAATTGTCTTCCAAACATCAAATATCTCAAAAGCTCATAAGACCATAATTTTGAAACTAACTGCTATAATTTGTCATTTATTTCTTATTTTTGTATTTGCTTAATACATATAAATTTTCATTAAAATCTGAGGTGGTAGGTATCATCTACTAAATTTATCTGTTGTATAGCCCGTCCCTCAGGACAAACGCCACTCCCTGCTGCTCTTACTGGATTTACCCCTGAGAATATCATTGTGAATCCAGATGGCAAATTCCTGCTTCCCCAATTCTTCCTCTTCACCTCACTCAGAACCAAGATGTCCGTCCATCCTATACCTCTTGACCTCCTCAACGAGCTCTGCCTCTTTATCAGTGAGCGTCCTAATATTCTTCGTAGATAATCGTATGTCCTTGTCCATGCCATGTCTTTTCTTTGTTGACCGTCAAATTCCGAGGCTATCTTTGTTACTTTGCATCTTATATAATCTGGGTGGGGGATTGGTCCCAGCCCTAAAGCCCCTGTATCCCCGGGACAACTGGCCTCCAGAGTATTTATTTCCCGGCCCGGAGGAAGGGTGGCCGGGCTATAACTCCCTCCTCCCCCCGGTGCTGGGTTTCCCAATTTGGAGGGCTAGTGGCTGTTTGCAGTCCAAGGACTGGGCAATGTGGTTGTCACATCTCTAATGTGATAGAAAAACGATGGCCATAAATAACTAATTTTTACTCTGAGCTAGTGGAAAAAAAGTCTTATTTGTGATTGTGTTTATTTTTATTGAAGTTCAACCAGTTCGTCTTGGTCTCTATTTCCTCCTTAAATATCGAAGTGTCACGCATATTGTTATATTCCAGCTTAATTAGTTTTTTCTGAATGAAGAAAAGAATATTTCGTTGACTCCGAACAAACAAAAATGTTGAATTTTCTTGTTCCATCCATTTTACGAGTGAAAACATACCTATTAAGTATATATTATTAATATTAGTGCAAAATGTCATATGTAAAAATTTTCAAATTCCATTCTATTCTATGGAAAATAGCAGAGAGCAACAAAATATGAAATTATACTAATAAATCATAAAGAAATAATTACTCTTTATGCTCTCATGTAATTCACTCAGTTTTTACATACGCCCATTTGCATTAACAGTATGTTTTGTGATATGTATTGTTTTGTTTTTTAAATCAAGAATCATCAAATATGGAATCTGCAAATACGGAACTCTATCGCATTTTAATATTTGCTAATGAACAAAATTTGTGGATATCAAACCCGGGAATGTTGAAGGTTAACTGTATATCGGAATCGGCTTTTCCCAGAGATTTTATTCTTATACGAAAAATTGTATGCCACCCCTGAATTTTAAGTTTTTTAGGCCTCTTATAAATGGAATAATATAATTTTTAAATATTTCTTTTAATATTGCCTAATGGCAACAGTAGACAATACACAAAGAAATAGAGATGGTGTAAAACAAATTATTCTTAAAACCGGTTAAATTACTATATGTAAAGTGGCAGAAAACATGGCATGTCTAATGTTGGATTTTCAGTATTGAATAGCCCATCTTTCTTTCCTATTTACTGTTTTGGTTCACTCCATTAAACCTAATAACATCAACCACCTTTTTTTTTTTTTTAAGGCTAAGCTAAAGTTCCTAGATTAAGATTTTTTATAGATACTCTATTAGATAAGTTTACACAATTTTTGAAAAAAAAGTTTACCTATTGGATGTGTTTTTACTACATACATCTAATGGCAATGTGAAAAATTACCCACTCCCATGTTTTTCCATTTAAATCAATCATATTCACACTGATCTCTCAGTACATCAAGATGTCAATTTGTTACTCTTAAGTTCATTGCACTTCTAATCCACCAATGCCCTAGAAATTGAAATGGTTCTATTCTGCTAATTGGAATATCTTAAACAGCAGAAACCGGTCGAATAAAAACAGTGGATGCTGTATTAACTATTGCATTGTCTACCTTTGTTTTTTAACACTCTTATGGTATTTGGTTTTCTCTATTACATTAGCATTTATCATCCTCAGCCCTTTATGTTATGCTTACCAAATTTTCAGTTTTGCCAAAAAGACACACAGAGACTTACAATATTCTAATAAATATAATCAGACTTATCACACAAGAATTTTGTCATGTTTTAACACTTTAAATAGTGACTTATACAAGCTATCATCAAATACATACAGACTCATTAAAAAAAGATTCCATAACAAGTTACATGAACATAAAAATCCACTGTTGGTTAAAATAGACATTATTAGCACACCTGCCATTAACAGGAGACTGACAAGGTTGTGAACAGATGTTTTGTAAATTTCTTTTACCTAAAACCATGCCACAGAAGAGACAACTACATGTAGTGTTATTTTATTACTGATGTTGACAAGCTATCCAGTGATCATCAATGTTAGATTAAACAGGTATGGATGTTGTTTGAATAAATATACCTATTTATAACCCAAGATTTCATGACATCTAGATGACATAATACAATGTCAAACATTATTCTTATTATAAATATTTAAGGTAGAACAAAGGAAATGAAAATAAAGTTCAAAATTGAATGATAATTGCTAGACGGACATCTGGAGTGAAAAACATATGTTAAGTGAGATTTTGGACATCGAATGTTGATATTTACAAAAAAATTATTTTTGCTGTTTGTATGCCCATAGTTACTATTGGGCAATTTTTACAATAAAAAATATTAATTTTGATAGCTAACGGAATGTTTATTTGAACAACGTAGTTGGAGTGATACCTGTGTGGTAGATATCTTTTTTTAAGCAGTCTAAAAATATTTCTTTTCACAAACCTTTTTAAAACAGTTGTCAGAAGTGATCTTCAATATTTCAAATAACAATAAATAAATATATTGAAGAATGGTGAAGATACTGAGTTTCTCCAGTGATTCCAAAGCTTTTTGCAATATATTTTTTCCGTTTGGCACTACAGACCATGAAGGTCTTTGATGGCGAGATGTGGTCTCCTAGACCACATCCTGACTCCTGATTTAAGTAACCAAGGTTAGGGTCATCAGTCCTACGCCCGGTGGGTGTGAGTTGCCTCCAGTAGCTGACGGGTACAGTAAGCAGTAAGCAGTAAGCAGCCTCACATACCCGGAGGGGGGAATCTCGGGTAGCATGGCTCTTTCTCTGGTGGACTGTCACCCAACCAAGTGCTAACCATGCTCAGCGTTGCTTAACTTGGTTACCTATTGCAAGCACCACGGTTACTCAAGCAATATTGCAATATATTAAAAAGCTCAAAAAAATTTCCAGATTCAAGTGTTTCAAATCAGAAATAACAAGTGACTTATCTTTATCTTTAATTAAGTATCCACAAAGTTTGTTTATAAATCAGTGAGAGAAAATTTGAGACTACATTTTCAGTGAGTTTCTACTGACCTTCAGACAGTACGACTTTCTTCCTCTCAACAATTTTATTGTTACAATTAATAATTAAAGGCTCTGGAAAGTATTTGTAACACACAATTAGAATTATGGAGGAATTTCTTTTCGTAACAAGTTTATTGACCAAAGTGAAAATTAAATAAATGAGCTTCCTCTTCCTCACTCTTCACTGATTTATATCCGCTACTACACTCAGACACACAATTGAGTATTTTGGTTTAGTTGTACTTGAAAACTTTTAGTAAAACAAATCAAAACGCTAAGTTAAAAATAAAAAATATCACGGAATACAATGTAGTTTCTTAGGATTTTTTGACTCATTATTACTACCAATAGATATAGACTTCATGGTTTTGGAGGTATTGACTTTCTTAGCCGCTTGAACAATATTTTCCGTCTTAAATTGTGTGGCTAGTTGAAAACCATGAAACCTGATATTGATTCTTGCAGAGGCCAAAATTCATCGAGAAAAACCGATTAAATCACATGATGAATTAATTTTTTTTTTTATTAACAATCCGCTATAGGTTTGTACTTAATAGCAAACAGATGTAAAACAGTTATTATACACATAATAAATAAAAGATTATCCAATAAACTTTTCTGATGTAGAAGTTCTAGTCATATCTATAACAGTTAGAAATTATAAGCAAAACAGAGAAGCAGAAGCAATGACGGCCTTAGACATTTCGCACTCCCTAGCAATGAATTAATCTCTCCAAATAATTTTAATTTATTTCCTAAGATGTTTTATGTTACATAATATTTGAATTATATTTCATTCATGATGGTTCTAATTTGGATTTATTAATAGATTAATATTAATTTATCTTGTATACTTTGTAATTTTTTATAATTTCCAATAAGTGGTGGGTATCCATGGGTCTATGCCTGGGTTGCCCTGCCCTGAGCAGAAGTATAGGAAGAACCATTCATCATTGAAAGAAGCAGGACGATAAAACTTACAAAATAGTTTATGAAAGCCTTAGAATAAAGGTTTGCTAATAATGGTATAATGTAATGTAGAATAAATTTATTTGGAAGAAACTAATGACAAATAATCATCAAATAGTTATATGAAGTGCGCAACACTTTAATTTGAATTTATAGAACAAATCTTGTGCCAGAATAAAAATAGGGTTAAAAAGTAAAATAAAGAAAGATGAAGATCAGTACCAGCACTTTAGAATGTTGATTGATTTAGATAAAACTAGACATATGCATTTTATGTAGACTCACTAGTGAATCCATATGGATAGGCCAGCTGTCTATAAGGGGGAGTGTGAGTTAATAAGCACCTCATAACCTGCCTGGTGTAGATAAAATACAGTACTTAAATATTTTAATGACCAACAAATGATTCATAAAGAATAAATCAGCTCCTTTTCATTGAGAGAGTGTTAGTATCATAAAACAGCTCAATCCATAACCAAGAAAAAAATTGGTATGTTTGCTTTTCACCTAACGAAACTGGGCTTGGAACTGAATTAATCTCTTCCCAAGTTTGAACGAATCACATTCTATGGGAGATTGAGTGAAGTGAGATGAAAGAGGAAGTTAGTGAAGCCATAACCACAATAAAAAATAATGATACCTTGCTATGTTTGTATATCTGGAATGTGCAAAACATAGCTTTACATAATTAAATAACTTAACTTTTATATTGATAATTGTTCAAATTACTGTGCATTAATTGGTGGACTTTATAGAAATAAAACTCCTGAAACATAATATAAGAATTAGAAACCCAAAAAACGATAAAATTATTAATATATTACCTCATAATTTTGTGCAATGAACATCCCAGTGTATATTCCAGCTCCAAAAATCAACTGAAAATACAAAAGCAAGACATATTCATTGAAATCTCAACTAATCACTATTATTAATTCATACTAACCAGTCCTCTAAACATTTTGGCAGCGTTAGAACTAATCTGAGAAAGTTGAAGGGTACAGAAACATTCAAAAGAAAATTTAAATCTAAAGTTGGGAGTGTGAAAGGGAGGTTTTAGTGATTGTTACAATGTTGATCTGGTCAGCTGCTAAATTCAAAATTAGAATTAGTAGTGTTAGCCTTTCTTGGTCTAGCCAGTTTCTCTATTTCCTTTTCAATGATGAATGAAAAAATATTTTAAAACATTAATTATCAAATAAATGAATGCATTGGTAATTTTCTCCTATAAATCACGTTACCAGTACGTGATCTTCCTGAAGCAAACAAAGGCGCCGACCCTTGGTAAGGTCAAATCAGTTTTCAAGACAGCTATTCATAGATGTAATGGATTTTAGTTATGGCTACAGAATTTCTGCGTTGTCAACTTAGAAGAAGGTAATTATACCTTTTTCTGTTACTAGCTAACATGTTATTCTTGATTAATTAAAACTTGCCTTTTAAATGTAATCATTACTGTTGAATGAAGGCTCTTTGTTGTCAATGGAAACAAGATTTATTTTGAAAAGAAATATATCAGACACCTCTCCTCAGGAGAAATCGCTACTGCACTTCGACCTTTTTATTTTTCAGTTCACCCTGATTTATTTGGAAAATACCCTTCTGAGAGGGTAAGGTTTATCAGTGATATCAATAACTTATTTTCTTTTGTGTTGCTTTTCCTCAATGTTTATTCTTCTTAATTTTATATTTTTCCTGTTCATTATAGGCCATAAATGAAAGCTCTCTGCAATCCTTGAGCTCTTACATACAGAGTTTACAACAAAATAAATATCCAAGACCCACAGATCTCACATTCTATTTAAGGCCTCATGGGACTGCACCAACAAACAATGGTATTTTTTTCAATAATTGTATTTAATAGGGGTATTTTTATATCTACATATGTCTAATGTATTGTAATTTCTCTGCTAGGCACCTTTAAATCCGTCAAAATATCTCTAGGGCAGGCAGATATTAAAAAAACAGTTGTGTCGATTCTTTCCAGCTGTAATCTTCCTACCACATACGTGGATAACCTAACACCTAGTAAAAAAGAAAATATAAATTTCAGACAGGAGTTCCGGACTAAGGCTTATAATTATGAAGAACAAGGAGGCAACGGTAATGGCCCCGAAAGAAACATTAAAAAAGTCAAGACTGAATCATTATCGTGAGTTTCTCTTGAATTGTTAGTATGTCAGTTTACATGTTAAGCAAAAGAATTTAAAGGAAACTGTAGTTTCACCGATTATAACATTATTTATAAAGTGTACTAGTTCAATCTATAGAAGAAATAACATTAGCATTGAATGACATTGTTATATTTATGTTACCCAGAGAACCATTTTGATAAATTTTTCCCAAAATTTAGATGGCATGTCTAGTGGTAATCTTGCTCCATCTGTTGACACTTGCCTGCAATCTCTTACTCCACCGAGTATAAATTGTCAATTTGCTGCTGTTGCAGACATTCACAGCTGTTAAAAACTGTGTGCATGATAACTTTATTAGTGGACTGACTTTGTCTACCATATATACATTTTTCCCCTCCTTCCCACCATTGTTGACAGTTGTGGGTTAATACATTGGGTTCTACATTTTCCCACTACCGCTAATAAGGCAGTTGGAAAGTTTGAATATGTGAACAATGTTAGGTTTTTAACTTTAGTGCGGCCATGCATCCCTCCTGGTCCACTATCTGTCACTATGTATATGCCAATATATGTCCGGTCCTTATCAGGCACCTTATAACACTCCCTCATCCTTTTCACTTGATGGTGGCTCATCGATGTCAGCTGACGGGACTCTTCCAAGAGTGAAGTGGGAAGGGCCCATCTCCCACTTTCTTCCATCCGTCGACAAACCCCCATGACAAGAGTTAGTTAGTCTCTTCTATCAGTCATGGAAGGTCCGCCTTAACAAGGTTGAAGATTCCTGTCTTTTTCAATAACCAGGCATTGGAGTATTCTCTCTTGGCAAAATATCACATTTTCTGGTGTTCTTGGACTCCAGAGTTAGGGCATCATGAGTTAATATTTTTTCCATGCTCATGTAGTTTCCTCTCTCTCCTCCCCTCCAACCCTCTGTTTCCTGTCAGGATCTGCAAGACCAAGAACTCCGAGAGGATCTATTTAGTCTTTAGTCTCAAGCAGAAGATGATAATATTGCACCCTCCTGGCAAGTAACCTACCGTCCTTACATTCCTCGATATAGTCCTCCCTGATGATCTTCCACTGGTTAGGGCTTTCCAATCTTTCACTGGAATCCCTTAGGGGGTATCTCTAGACTGTGCCTATTTACGTTGTACTTCTGGACATCCTCCTTGAGGACGAGGCCATCGCTCTGTTCAATACCTCCAATGCCCCAGCAGAGCCCTCACTGAATGGTGGCTAGCCTCCTCTTCTGTTGTTTGAGGTTTCTGCTTCATGCAGAGGATATGTACCACCTGGACTACACCTTTGTTGTTGACTACACATCCATTCTGGTTTGTATGTGGAGGGAACTACTGAGTAACCATGAGAGACAGAAAAAAAACTAAAAGCCTGATTGTTGGATTAGTTCCTCCCATCTGTACCAATACTAGTATCTATCAATTTGTCAGTAACAATGACATTTAAATCCTTCATGTTTTATTAGATCAACCAATTTTCTCTTTTTTTTTTTTTTTTTTTTTTTTTTGATAATTTTATAATTTCTAGGGACTGGTTATCTGAAAATGCTGATTTATCAAAAGACAAGTTATTAGCTCTTAAACCTGTGAGAGAGGAAGTGGTTCGCTTGCAGAAAAGTCTGTGTGATAAACTCTTCTTGAAAGCTATTCTTTGGGAATGTGGCTGGAATATATCACATTTTAGAGGTTGTTTACTCGCTTTTCAAGCTCTTGCTCAACATCATGTTGATGCTATGACAGTTTTAAAGGGTACGTTTTTCACAATTTTTTGGTTTAAGAGATACTGTTACATAAACATGTGAATATTATTAATGATATTCATGACATAGATATATTTTTTTCTGAAATATTTTCCTTCTCTCTATTGAATACAATTCATTCTAAGGTTCGATTAAAGTTTGAATTGTTGTAGTTTAAAATATTGATTTATTGTTTAAATGTTTATTCTGTGATTGGAGCAATGGTATAGTTATATATCTATTTTAATTTTTGAATTAAAATTCCTGAAACCTCTAAACTTTAAAAATTCTCCTTTTTGATCCCCAAATAGATTGGATAATATACATTTCTCTGGCACATCAGTTTATACTCCCAATTTGATCTCAACTGCATTATGCACTGTTATGCTCAGATTTTGGAACAATCATAAAAATGATTTGCACAATAAAACAAATTGTTGGCATATTTATGCATTCTGCATTGTAGTATCACTAAAAAAAAAAAAAGTCGTTTTATTAAATATCGGTTTTTTATAAACAGATTATTTCAAAAAATTAATGTTTAAAAGATAAAATTATACCCATTTAAAAGAAAAAAAATATACAAGAACATACAATTTAAAATGGTTAGAAAGTAGACCTAAGAGTAGTACAAAAGTGTTGTGTAGGCAAATGTACAAATCGTACTATAGCCCACCCGCAACTCTAGTCCTCAACATGGCTCCCTGACACACTCTTATATCTAGTTATTTGCTAAACGTGAACATTGTTTGTTAATTAAACAATGTAATCTTAATTTTATCAATTGAATTCGACTGCAGCTCAAATTTACATGATTTCTTTCTTTTTACACAATAGCTCTAGAGCCAGGGCCCAAAAATTGACCTGATCGCAGTCGAAGGTTTGATTGTAAATTACAAAAGTGTATGTTATCTGAGTAAAAAGAACCTTGTCATCCGTTCCAGAGCCATTGTTCTCAAAAATAGCAGCTGATTTAAAGAATTTTATTCCAGTAATTTGTGGATTGAAACGGTAAATCCATTGCGAAAAATGTGGGAAATTTTTTTATTTTTTAACTTGTCTATATGGTTATAAATATCTAAAAAATAAAATTCCTAACCTGCGTTAGGGGGATAAAAGAGAAAACTTTTTACAGCCAAAAAAGTCAGATTTTTTATTTTATTTTTTATTTTTTTTCACCTATAACTTCTAAATGATGTATCAAAGCAAAAAAATGTACTCTTTAATAAATTGAAGAATGTTAAATAGTGCGTCGAATGAGTACATATGTAGGTAGGTATAAAACCATGGTCATGGTCAACCAATGATGATTTTTACCAAATTCGTCAAAACTGAGACAAATTACTATAAATGGCACTGAAACTTGGAAATGAGTTCCTTAAAAGGAAAAACTCATAGAATCTCTAAAAGGAAAAACTCATAGAAGTTGTAGAGCATCAAATTTTGCGTCCAGAGAGGACCAAATAATTTAATGTAGGTCACTTACTCCGAACGAAATCGGTAATCTCCCAAAGGCAAGAAATTGAAAATGATGGTAAACATGATTTTCAATATTTCAACAATATGGGTGTCTATACTACTGACCTATTTTTGTTTAGAGTCTGTTACATGCAGTATAAACCTGATTTCCACCTCTACACAATGTGTGGAAAGATACTTAAAGATAATTGGCCTAAAATATAAATGTCAGTACTCAGCGAACGCAAAATTTGATGCCTTACAACTTTGATTCAATTGGTTTTTCCTCTTAAGGAACTCATTTCCAAGTCGCAGGTCCATTTTTAGTAATATGTATCAGCTTTTGACAAATTTAGTAAAAATCAGCATTGGTTGACCATGATTTTATACCTTATCACCTAACCAAATTATAAAGTTTATGTACTCAATCGACGCACTTTATTTATTTAACATTCTTTAATTTATTAAAGAATACATTTTTCGCTTTGATGCATCATTTAGGAGTTATAGTTGAAAAAAATCTGACATTTTTGGCTGTAAATAGTTTTACCCTTGATGGCGGCCCGCATTAGCAATTTTGTTTTTTAGATGTCTAAACCCATATATATAAGTTAAAAAAATAAAAACTTATCTCACATTTTTCGCAATGGATTTCCCGTTTCAATTCTCAAATTACTGGCCTAATATTCTTTAAATAAGCAGCGGCTCTGGAACGGCAGACAAGGGTCTTTTTACTCAGAACAACATACACTTTCGTAATTTACAATCAAACCTTTGCCTGCAATCAGGTCAATTTGTTGGCTCTGGCTCCAGGACTACAAGTACCCATCCCATTATATCGATTTGGTTTTTTTTTTTTTTTTTCTTTTCTTTCACAATCTCCTGAGGACTGTTAGTAGTGGAGTACTTGGGTTACATTAGACATTACTTGGGTTAATTTCATTAGAGGTTACATATAAACAAAGTTGTTCTTTCAAGTTTTGATATAAGTGATTTTTTTCTAAAGAGATTTTAAAGTGGATCTAGTTTATAGTTGAATCCTGTGGCCTTATTTATTGAATTATTATTAATGAGAAGGTTCTGGTTCTCAGAGGACGTTATATCCAAATGATATTAATTAACAAAAAAAAATCAGAACAGAACAGGGTTTTAATTTTAACTCTTTGCTCACTTCTAACTTTTTGTAATACACATTTAGCTTCAACACAAACTAATATATTAAAATATTTTACTTTAATTTTTAGACTTATACTTTTCATGTATCATTTTATGAGCTGTTATCAGTGCTTTGTTACAGGGAGGACTCTTGTGTTTGGTAACGATACAGGAGTGAGCTTTGATGGACAAATTTTGTTGAACATTTCTGAAGTTCGGAACAACTGGTTGGATGTATGTACTTCCTTTACTTATAAAAAATTACTTAATTTTTTTATGTTATAAAAATAAATATACAATATAAAAAATATAAGTATTTAGAGGATCAACAAAAAAAAAAACTTGTAAATCACTTTATTTTTTTAATTGAGTTATTGGTTATAATGAAAAGATAATTTTTTCCATGGATTTAGAATGTTAAAAAACATAACATTATAGTTATTGAATTTATTTGTTGACGTTTTTGCTCTCTGGAAGAATATAGTTTCTCATTTAAACCTGCAACTCAATTTTTAAAAAATATTTCTTACCTGTTTGTTTTTTTCTGTGACCCCTCACTTTTAATGGCCTAAGGCATTGTTCATTAATTACCTTTAGAACATATTTTTTTGTAGTAAATAATCTCCAACATCCGATACATAACGTGTATCCCCTTTAACGGGCATTGTATTATTGTATTCTCTACCTTATATGGGGTCTACTTTATTTGCAGTCATACCAGTAATTGTTGTTAAGAGATTGTGGTTATATTTCAGTTATCTTGTTAGATAACCTTACAAAGCTGAATTGGCCATGTTCTTTTCCTAATCTCTTGGAAAAAACCTTCAAGGTACTCAGAAATTAGACGAATTAATTCAGAAGAACATGTAGTGTAGTGGTTATGAATGCTAATTTCTGCACTGAGCAGTCACCCTTGTTTTGCTTATCTTTGTACAATGAAGTGAGTTCAAGGACTTTATGTATGAATCCTGATCAGAATGAACAAAAATACTTTTATTTTAAATATTATTGGATTCGTTTGGTTTTACCTTATGTTGTCGTTTGTTTCATTACATTTACAACTTTATTGTTTAAAAATAAAATACATTTACATGTGGTGATTTTAATCCTCCATAACTTGAGAGTGACTTTTGGGGATGCTATCGATTGCTAGCCTTGTAAATTATTGCTTAAAAACAAAACACTGTAAGATCATTTGGCCATTTTCTTTTCAGGTGCTTAAGAGGATTATCAAGTTAGGAAAAAGAGGTTTATTGTGGAAGGATAAATATTCCAGGACAAGTATGTAATATAACGGCTTTTAAGGTGTTTGTGAATAATTTGTTTTTAGAAATTTTAAGGAGTATGTTATGTACATATGTATAATTTATGAAATATTCGATGGTTTGATTGAAACTTCGTTGCGTTAGTAGTGTAAATCCAGAAATCCATAATAATATTTGAATTAATTAGATGATTAGTTGGTATAAATAAATTTTGAACATTTTTACTGCCTTTGAAATATTGTGATCAATGTTTGAATTGACTTATGAAAGTAATTGTTGTACTATTATTATTTAATTAATATTTAATTCATAGGTTTGTGCTTAATTATATCTTTAATTAATAAATACACACAATAATTATAAAAGTAAAGTCTACTCACATTGAATGTATTTGATTTATCAAGTAGATAATGCTTACGTACTGAGGAATTTATAGATTAAGGGGTAAGAATTCGTCAGGATTTTATCTTTGTTCTAAACTTCTGATTCCAAAACTCAGGGCCTCTTTTTACAGCTTTATTTTGATTTATCTTATTTTATTAACAATTTTTTGTAAATTTTATTGGTTACTTGATTTAGTGATGACTTTAAGCAGTAACATTCCCATCAAAATGTTTTCAAGCCATCATTAAATCAAGTTACCAATAAAATTTATAGAACTTTGATAAAAAAATAAAATAAATAAATAAAACAAATATATACTAGAATTTTAAGAATAGCTTTTTGGTGAGTTATGGAATTAAAATTTCAGAGCAGACGTAAAATTCTGATGACTTCTTTTCTCCTAAAGAATCAATGATCTGAATCCTAATTTATAAACTATGGCTTGCCTAATATTTTATATTTAATTTACTATGATATTTGAAAACATAATTTTCCAATGACATCAAATAGGACTCTTAGTCATTTTAACAAATTGTAGACCACCTGTTGAGAAACATTGGCTTAAATCAAAGCCATCTGATTCGATTTCTTCATTGGAATTGACTTTTCATTTCATTTAAATTTATATTGTTCATAGTTGATCATTTCTCTTAAATAGTGATGACCTGTGATTTAACTTCTTATTGAACATAGCTCTATGGAAATTCATTTTGTTTTTGGTTTATGAAAGTATGATGTTTATCATAATGAAGCTGCCACTTAAATTGCTTTGTAATATTCATGTATATTTTTTCTTTTATCAATGATTTGAGAGATAACACTCAGTAATAGCTGCTCAAGGTGAAATGTTTCAATTCCTCGATTTAATGAATACTGTTTGTTTGAATCATGCATTAAAACTGTTGAATCATGCAATTAACTGTTTGTTTGATAATATTTATTCATTTTATTATTTTTTTTTTTTTTTAGTTCATAAAGAATGTTGTCCGTGAGCAAGATCTTGCTTTGAAGACTGTACCTATGTTTGAAAAATCTTTGTCTCGAGTACTAAGGGATATCCAAGTTGTAAGAAGGTATCAGAGCTACCAATACTGTTATTCATTGTTTAAATTTTTTTTTTTATATCTTTACCTTAAGCTGCTTTCATTTTATTATTTCTTGATGTTTAACACTTACAAGTTATTGTAATACTAAAGTAATCATTCATTTAGACTTGTTATGTGCAGGATAAAATTAAAAAATGGCTTTTAAAAATTCGGTGTTAAAATAAAATGAGAAAATATTTATTTTCATTTTTTTCTGATATCTTAAATACATTTTCCTCCACTGAATCCTATCTAAACCAAAATTCAAATGGTGAAATATAATACAATCCTTTTTACCTACATCTCGGTTGTTATTTTTTCTTTTTCCTCTTACCGGGCCATTTTTAGCATATTCAAGGAGGAGGTGGGTGGAGAATGAGATGATTGCCTATTCTTACCAGAGTAGTATAGTCAAGATTGCCACAAAGTGATTTTCAACCCATCCAGGTTGTATTTGAATGAATGCTACTTGACTCAAGGCTGCTAAGCTCCACCGCCTCTCCTATATCTCAGTCTTACACTTCTTAATTTACCATCAGTCCATTCCTAATTATTTGTGTAGGCATTTGTTTTTTATTCTACACAACTTTTATATTTAATTTTATATGCCCATTTCAAACATCATTAGGATTTTACTTCAGTTTTGTTTACTGATTTATTTCTCTGAAACGTCATATAGTTCAGCCCTCCAAAATCATTATTTGATTCCTCATTCTTTGGACCAAATATTTTATGCGGAACTTTTTCTTCAAAGATTTGTCGTATTTATATGTAAGTTGCCATATTTCACACATAAAAAGATCAATAGGTGAAGAATGACAATAGTCTTATGGATTTTATCTTTCAGGTTTGTGGGTATTTGGTTTAAACTGAGGAACTTATTTATAACAGCTGAAATCAATCTTTCCACTACTAATCATGTATTAAGTTTTATTTCAAAATATAATTCATCATCTACTTTTATCAACATTACATTTAATTTAATGGTTTCCATCAGGATTTGATAATTATTTTTTACACAAAATAATCGATAATTATTTTTTACACAAAATAATTATTATATTTGATTTTTAATTTAAAAATTGTTTCTGATTTATAAATAAAAATTTATATAATGATCTTTGATGTTTATTTATTCGTTTAAAAATAATGATCACTCACTAATTGATACGGTTTTACATATGTAATAATGATTAAATTGTGATCAAAAAAATTTTGATCAGAAAATAAAAATCATCTTTTAAACATAAATTAAATTAAATATTAATATGTATGTATACGTTATTAATGTACACATTTGTTAATAATATATTTCTGAAATTGCTTTAATTGTGTATGTGGTACCTGCACTAAATATATATATGTACATGTATATATATATTTTTTTTTTTTTGGAAGCCAACATTTCTAATAAATTTCTAAATAAAAATGTTCTGTTTTTAACAGTTTACAGCAATATTCTCCACCTATTACTGAAGACTCAAAATATGTCGTAGAGGTTACAAAAAATTTATATTTCTGATTTAAAAAAGTGTTACTCAAGAATTATTATTATTATCAATTGTAAAAATGTTAAAAAATAATGATCAGGATATGATTTTTATCATTTATAATAAAAAATAAAAATTACTATCAATAAAGATCATCAAATGATTTTTTAAAAAATCCAGATATAAATTTTGATCAGATTTTATTTTATTTTATTTTTTAATTATCAATTTCAAACCCTGCTTTTCATATATTCACTCAACATTATCAAATTATCAGTACAGCTTAACCTAAATCTTTTTTTTTAATATTACTTTTTTTATGATATTTCTCTAAATAAAAAGAATGAGAAATTATCATGTTAAATATTGTAATATGTTTCTTTTGTAAATTAATTATTATAGCAGAGTTTAAATAAAAGATTAGGTAGTTGTGATATCCTAAAAGTTATCTCCATAATTAGAAGTCATATAATTTTCTTTTCATATCTAGTTAAGTATTTTTATAATCATTAACTTCTTTGAGTACAAACCTTATTGTTATGTACAGAAAGTTTCAACCTCGAACAATGGCAAAAACATATGAAGCCAATTTGATTCGAATGACAACCCTACTTAGTGATTATCAGGGCAGAAGAGGTTACCCAAAATCATGGCCTGATACCCTGGCAAAATATGAACTTGTTGTTGAAGCGTAAGTATCATCTTTATATTATTTAATTTCTCAATTCATCTTTCATCTTTTATTGACATCATTATTTAGCTATGTTAATGTTCAGCAGATGTTAGCATGGCATACATAAATGTTGGTACTAATTCACAACAGTTCCGCACGGATTACGCATGGTTCACAATCACTTCGATCACACTTGTTCCTGGAATCCCGAATGCGTTCGTGTTTCTCCGAAAGAGAACGAAGGCAACCGATTTCTTGGGCCAGTTACTATTAACTTTCCTGCCATTTAAGTACTTTAACCTTAACCACGTTCAGTTATATAGCAGGAGCAGATTTACAATCGAAATTTAGGCTACACATCATGAAACCTGAATTGAGCTTGTACATATATTATAGATCTGTAAAAAAGAAATAGTAATACATAAAAATCTTTAATTATTACATCTCTGGCTGCTATTTCACGATATTATTTTTCTTATAGATGATTTCCAATATTCATTATCTTGGAATTATTACATATTCTTCGTCAGTTGTTTCCCAAATACGTTAATTCCTTTCTCGAAAATAAATACTTTTTTTTTTTGTACCATAGCCTACAATAATCCCTTTTTTCGGATTACCAAGAAAAATAACTGCGAATAACAATAATTACACATCATAATTACAAATCAGACAGTATATGCATACAAAGCGCCCCCCTCCACTAGAAAATAGCCCCTCGTATTATTAGAAATCTAAAAAAATTCATAAACTAGATAGACGATTGCGCAATTCTTAAAAAGGCTTGCTAAAATAAATTATAAATTCAATTATTCCAACTTCTATTGGAAAACTCGAATAACAAAAAAAAAGATAATAGATAACTTAAAATTATTTATTATCCAAACGATAAAAAAATCTTTTATACACGGTTATAAAAGATAATATACAGTATATGCGTATTTACAGCCACTACATGTAAACACGTGTCAATAAAAATGTTATTACTAAAAGCTTTTTTTTTTAATATGGCTTGAAGAAACTACTCAAACATTATTTTATGTTTCTTTTTCTTTTTCTTTCAAAGTAATAACCGTTATAATAAAAATTAATAATTAACTAATTAGTAAATACACATTTTTTTAATAAGGAAGTTCCATAAAGGGAATACGTTGTATTTTTTTCAAAAATGCATGAAAAGGGATTGTATTATGGGGCAATAGCTGACGTCATAAAAGACAACATTCGCCTGTTTTCGGTATTCCATGAACAAGTGTGATCGAAGTGATTGTGAACCACGCGTAATCCGTGCGGAACTCTTGTGAACTAGTACCTAAATGTTATTATGTATAGCAGTATAGAATTTTTTTTTTTTTTATTGTGTACTTTAACAAAGAATTCATTTTTAACACTTAGCCCTTTGATAATGAGAGGGATGTGTTAGTGAGGTGATAATTTTGAGAAGAATGATAGTGCCCTGTGACAGAATACTGTCCATGCCTCTCGACCTTCCCTTCATCTTGAGTAATTAAACAAATTTTTCCTGTATTTATGAATGTCATCAATGTTGTTATTGTACTGTATATCTTAACAATAAAATAAAAAAGAAACTTATATAACTAACAATTTTAAAATATTTTCCATGACTTAATTCATTAAATTTATTTATTTCTCACACAAAATATTATTAGGTAATATTTACTTTGTTTCCCACCATCTTTTTTTGATTTGTCACTTTGGATAAAATAATGGTAGAGTTTTCAACATATATAAATCAATTACAATGTTTACATACAAATGTGTCTACTTGCATAATTCTGTTTAATTTTAATATTTACAAATTATTAAATCAGCAAATTTTGTATGTAAAATTCAATAATAAAAAACACTACAAATCATTATACAATGGTTTATAATTTCAAACAATTTAACATCAAAATTAACATTACTTTCCATGTAACATAAAGGAAAATAAATAAAAGGTGACTCCTAATATTGGCCTAAAGATTTTTTTTCATCAATGACAATTTTATAAGAAAAGTAGACAACATTGCTTCAGTTGATGTAAAACTTTCCAAAAAACCAACAATATAAGCTTTGCAGTAGAGCATATGAAAAACATTTAGAACACCATATCTATGTACCAAATTATCCTATTAAGATATTTTATTTTTTAGGAAATTTCATAAACTTTTTAAAAATCGTATAGAACATCAGCAAAAAAGTGTATACTTCTTAAATTATTCGGAAATCTAATCACTCCTCTTAACTTTTTTAAAGCTTTTTTTTTTGTTGAAGTATGTTATATAGATAAATTTAAAGGCCATCGGAAAGAAGACTTTAGTCATGTTTTATTGAAATTGGTACATTCGTGTAAGTGCCACAGCTGTACCAACATAGATTTTTCAGTCGCCATCTTGAAAGGAAAGGGCGGATAGTAAGGTCGAGGTAGGAGCCTTGGACGACCTCTGATGTTGATTTCAAACTAAAAAAAAAATAGCCCAATAGTCTTGAAGAAAAGCTATGGACGGCAGACTGACAAATTTTTTTATTCAATTTTCAAATTCTACTTATAGTAAAACGTTAAACTTCAAATTTTTTAGAGGTTAAATTTTAGAATTTTTCGGACGAATATAATGGTTCATTATTGAAAATAATAAACCAAAATTACAGAAAATACTCATAAGCTTTTAGAGGTAAGACGTATCCAGATTATTTATGATATTTATCTCTACCTTTAATGAATGACAACGTTATACCGGTGAGGCAGTTAAACCTGGGAAGCACTTACAAGGGGAGGCTACTGTAAGTAGATCACTGATTTCAACCAAATACTTTTTTATGATACTGCATTGACAAATATTGGACACATGTCCTTGGGTTTGTTCCAATGGGTCCTAGGAAATGAGAAATTTTTTTTTATTTCTTTCAAACAAAATTTATGTTGATGTCTAGATGGTCCCATATCAATTTTATTAAATTCTAACCAGCACTTCTGATAATGCACGCGCAAACACATTTTTGTAGATATGCCAATATTTCAGAAATGGCTCGTTCGATTTGGCTCAAAATTGGATAAAAGATAGGTGTTTGTGAAAAAATAATGTAGGGTCAATTTTGTTTTAAGTTGACTAATCATTCAATTAGTTGCTTTCTCTTATATATGCGCAAACATGCTTTCCTTGATACACCTATATCTTTAAAACCGCAAGATTTGGCTCAAATTTTGAGGAAATTTAGGGATTGTTAAACGTAAAATGAAATAGGTATCAATTTTATCAAATTCTACCTACTATTTCTAAAAAAAAAAATACTTCTGCTTTCATATTAGGAAATGTGTTATTTGATATGCCTATAGTTTGCAAACGGCACATTCGATTTGACCCTAACTCGGAGGAAATTTGGAGAACAGTATAGAAATTACTTAGTATCAATGTCATTGAATTCCATTTTAATAAATAAAATTAATATAAATAATTGTTAACAATATAATGGCTGCACAATGTTGAAGGCACTGATCATATGGAGTGGGAGTTAGGTTATTAGGTTATTACAATATTATTAAGGGGTTATAAAATTTTAGATTTTATTCAATAAATTAATTGATACTGTATTGTTCGGTCGATTCCTAACGTTACTGGCATGATACTTACTGCCGTTACTTAGATTTCGTGTAATTTTCAATACATTTAAAGTTATTTATACTCTGAATTTGTAAAAAAAAACAATGTCTTATTTGTGATTGTTCTTATTTCCATTGTGGTTTAACCAGATATCCTCCTTAAATATTGAAGTTATGTGAACTTCACCCATATTTTTATATTTTCTAGCTTAAAGCGTTTTGTTCTGATTGAAGGAAAGTATTGGTTTCGTTAACTCCGAGGAAACAATAAGTTGAATTTTTCCCATGGAGTTTCTAGTTCCATCCATTTTACGAATGGAAACATATCTATTAAGTATATATCACTACTATTAGTGTAAAAGATCGTATGTACAAATTTTCAACTTTTATTTTATTTTTGCTAAAGATGATATTTTGTAGTCTGCAACTGATATAAGTAGTCTACTACTATGGAAAATAGCAGATGACAATAAAATGTGAAATTATATTAATAAAGCATAAAGAAATAATGAGTTTTTATGCACTCTTGCAAAACAATCTATTTTTAATTACGACCTTTTGCACTAACAGTAGTGAAATGCATGTTCAGTACTCTTCTTTTTTTTTTTTTTTTTTTTTTATAAATTAAGAATAATCAAATATGGAATCTTCAAATACAGCACTCTTTCGCATTTTAATATTAGCTGATAAACGAAATTCGTGGATATCAAATCCGCGAATGTTGAAGGGTAACTGTATTTCCGAATTGGCTTCTCCCAGAGATTTTATTCTCATACGAAAAATTGTATACTTTATAATATTTTAATATTTTAGCCAATGAAAATGGTGAGGAACCTATTACTGACCTTACTTGGCAGACTTTTTTTTTGTGCAGAATAAAAAAACATATTGGCTATTGTATTAAACGAGTTATAATATATTACAATAACAAAGTCACTTCCATAAAGTAGGCCAAGTAAATTTTTGTTATGAAAAAGCAATTTAAATTCATTTTTATTTTTAGCTTCACCGATCCACATGGAAATCATTAGGTATATAGAGATCTATATGCTACACAAAATGGTACAAAACCAATCTCTGTTAACAAACACTGAATCAAAGATGTAAAATAAAATTGATTGACAAGTTTTTCTTAATTTCTAGTTAAAAAAGGAATGAAATTTAAAAATAATTTATGTGGGTAGGAAGAGCAATAATTCTTCTTTCCAACAGTTGAATATGGAGAAAATCCTGAGAAGTTATGAATGCTTTAGTTATCGGCTGGAAAAAAAATCCTCTATGAAAATGAAGTATTAAACTTAGCAATTTTTTATTTCTAAAAATTCATATATAACATTTTTGCAAACTTGCTGTACTTCTTTTTGTTTTTGTCTTCTCCTTCCTCGCCTCTTTGACTATACAGAGATTTCCCGGGCCAGGGGGTGATGGCAGGAGATTAATGCTAGAGTTAAAAGCCTTCCTGGGCGGGCACCAGGATACAAACTCGTAATTATTTTATCAAATTATTTTTTATCTGGGTTGCCAGCAAGGCGCGGTGCAGTGCACACACTCGGCCACTCTGCCCCTGAATTTTAGTAACAGCAGCTGTTCTAGCAGCTAGATGGAGTACGCTTTAATTTTATAAAGCTTGAGTGGTCTCAGATCCTAGATACAACTGCATATTGTTAAACCCTTGTGGTAAATAATAGAACCATAATTTTCTATTCAATCGTAAATAATAAGTTATTTAATTAATCAGAGCTTAAAATATTTTAAAGAATAGTTAAAATTAATGTTTTAATTTGTTTCAACCATGGTATGTAATAACAAAATATTGCAAGGCAAACATACTACTAAATGTTTAATTCAACCTGCACAATGTATATGGCAGGCATCCACACTTTAGGGTTAAACTCAGGAACAAGTTTATGTTTTCGTCTTAAATAATAATGACACTTATCTGCTGCTAGTGATATTTTGATAGCATCACATAACTATTTCAGGGAATCTGGTCCAATGATGGTCTCTCCTACTGGTCAGTTTATATTACCCTGTTCTTGTCCTGCATTTTTGATAGTCAATTTTATTAGTGAAAATATAAACATTGCTACGGAACTCCTTGACAAGTACCAAATGTGAGTGCTAATTCAATTAAATATTAATATTATTCTTTTCATTTTGTTATAAATCTACTACGGTTAATAACTAATTTGAATTTTTTTGCAGCATGAAAGAAGTTGAAAAAACAATCTATGAAGAATGTATCACTAAGCTAGGTCTTATATCTTTAAAAAAAGATGATTGCATCACTCCAGAGCCTATGATAGCATGTTGTTCGAAATTGTTACAAAATAGGTTTGATATACTTAATCGGTATTGTTAATGAAAATCTTAACATTTTTATTAATAAAGGTTTATGTTTTTTCTAGAAAAGAATTGCGGCCTTTATTAGAAGGAACTGCTCTTACTGTAACAAATTACTACTCTGTTATGTCAGATGGTCAAATATGTATTCCTTGGAATTGGAAAATATGATATTTTGTTGAAGATTGACTCATTAGTTTATGTTATATAAATGCATTAGGATTAGAAAATTCTACTCATACCTAGTCATAATTTTCATAAATAGTTCAATGCTAGTCTACTGAAAATAGTTTTAAGAGATATTAGAAAGAAATTTGTTGTTTTATTTTTTTAAATGGATTTTTGTAATGATCTTTCATGTAAATATGATTGTTTTTCTTTATATATATTTTTTAAGTGATGTTAAGGTTAGAAGTTCTGATGTTCCTATCTCTCTTAATACCGTGAAACCTCTTTTTAATAAATATCTATAGTGTAAATAATTTTGCATTTTGATAATTCCTTACAATCACGGAGGTTGAATACCAATAATACTTAATAATCTCCTGGGGTGCCCAGAAGGGGATATCATAGCACAAGTTGTGCCATTGAAATTTTTGAAGGAGGTAGTTACATTTTTATAAGTTTTGAGGGAGGCACATTTTTAATGGAGTTAAGATTTTTTGGAAGCAACCACATTTTTCGAAATTCCATTTCGAGGAATTTTCAAAGTTGGGAACAAGTGAAAACATGGAACAGACACAGTAGTGTAACTGTAGATGAGCTACAATTTTTCCAACTCTACTTTTATGTTTGTAATGTTTTAAAGACAAGGGCATTAAAATTTCTTGAGATGGGGATTATGCGCCATCGATCTTGGGAAGATGAGCACCCCTGATAATCTCTGTCTACATCTTCCCTTAGGCGTTAAGTGTAGTTGAGTATGCAGACACCGTACATTGAAGTTTCTCTTCTTATTATTCTATAAGGATTTGTCATAAGTAAGAAATTGCATGTAGTTGTACCCAGAAAGCTGATAAATGTAGACTGAAGGGAGTGGGGACTGTAATCTACCACTCTTTATCTAGTCTCTGTAACTCGACTATCTATTGTAGATATTCAAATTTGGTCTCAAATTATTCTTATTCCAATGTTGAGAAAAAAATTGTATCATATCTTTCTGATATTAAGTGAGAAAACTGAGTATAGGAGTTGTACAAAATGTCCTCTAAATATGAATCTCCCACTTATTCTTTATATATTTTTTGTCTGAAAAAAACAACAAATTATTTTTCAATTATTAAAAAGGTTTAGAGAGTGTGATTACTAAATAAATTAAAAAATCATGAATGGTCTTAATTTAAAGCAATCTATACAATATAAAAAACAATTTATATATAATCTCAAATACAAGGGTGGTATTTATGATCCTTAAAAACATTCCTGTTCCTAAATAAGCAATAATAATATTGTGCGTTTATTGCAAAAAGTCATTAAGTAATATTTCATGAAATTAGATCACTAATTACTTTGATGATTTTTCTCTCTGCAAAATCAGAACATTGTATTGTGCACATATTGTTAATATTTTTGATATATAAAAGGGTTTGTGTCTTTTTGCTGTACTTATGTCTTTTTACATAAGTTAATAAGGTTGAAATTCTTAATTTGCTTAACAGTTTAGCACCGTCAAAAATGTACTTAGTGGCTTTTTCAATAAAACCACGATATTAATAATCTTTTCTTTGAAAGTAGCAAAAATAAGATCTTGCTATATAATTAATATATATTTATTATATTGCAAGATCTTATTTCTGTTTATTCCAAAGAAAAGATTATTATTAATTATGAACATCATAGGTTTATTATTGCCATTCAATGAGATAAAATTAAAGTTTCATTTTTTAATAATTGGCTGGTTATTATATTAAAAAAATGATTTTATAATTTATTACAGTTTAATAATTTCAGGATGTCAAATGTACTAAAAATCAAATAAATTAAAGAAGTTTTAAAAGAATTATGTTATTTTCCTGAAGTTATACTCTAATAAATTATTACCTAAGTTTGATATTAGGAATAAATTACGTTTTTATTGTTAGATTTTTAGATAAAACTTTAGTTATTTTACTACTTAGTTTAATTTTTTTAATTTAAATGTAAAAATATGATTTTTCATTCCATTTTAATAAATTTTTAAGGTAAAATTCAGATTGTATATTTGTTTATAAAATTCTCTGTTATGTTGCTTAGTAATGAATTTTTATTGTTAACTCAACACTTTTTATGATGCATTGTATAACTTTTTTTCTATACATGAATTATTTTGAGGTAGTTATTTCTTATTAACCTATTTTTTTGCTCTTTTTCTTCATGAACTATTGTCAATCTTAAATCTAAATGATAAATTTAAGCTTTGTGGTTCTTATGTATCATGTTTTTACTTTAATGTAAGGAAACTATAGTTGCTGGAGGTTACACTGCATCTAGAACCTGAATAAAAACTGGGTCCGGGAGAAAACCCATATTTTATTGTGGTCGGATAAAAAGTTGTTTGAAATAATAACTGAAGTTCATTTTTTTAAAAATTATTTGGTACTTTTCGTCTAAGGGGCCGCTACTGACTGCTATCTGCCAATGTTTATAACCTGAACACTGATAACTCCCATAAAGCACTGATAAGCCTTCTTTTACTTCATATCTACCTATTATTGTATGAAATTTGTATTATTGAAAGTGTAAACAGATACAAAAACAAATTTAATAACAAAAAAAATACTTTTATTTGACGACACATGTATTAATGAAATAATAAAAAAAACACTTTAAGAAGATATGTACATATAAAACATCAAAATGAAATAATAAAAAACACATTTAAAAGAACATATTTACATAGAAAAGAAAAAATATAAAACGAAATCGGTTTTATAAAAAGATAAAACATTCATCTGTTTCTCGACAAACTCCACCAAACATCCACTGCTGAGATAAAACTCTCCCCACATGATTTTTTCGTTTAGAAAAAAGACTTTCTTTTACTTCAACCACTTTTCCAGGTCCTCCAATTTTTTTTCTTGGCCTGTATAACATGTCATGGGCACAAACCTCTCTTAGACATTTGTTCCACGTTACCATAGCTCTGTTGAATAGTTTCAGCTGCTCTTTGGCCCACTTCATCGTTGTCAAGCTATGGGACCATCCATAAATCAATTTTAAAGCTGTTAAAAACGAAATCCTCGAGCCCTCCAACCATGTTCCTTTCCTTATTGAAAGTTTTGTGTCATAAGTCCTACGAAAGCATCTCCATTTGGCCTTCCTGGTTGACTTCATTCGATGACGTCGATTCAAGTCGGCAACTACCCCAACATTTTAAAAATATTGAAGTGCCTGTTCTTCTGAAGGCGTCAAATTCCATATTCTAAGAAGATCCATAATATGACGAAAAGAAACACAAAGGGGCCACAAACTAAAAAAAAGTAAAATAAACACAAACGGGCCAAAAACTAAAAATAATGAAAAACAAACACAAACGGACCAAAAGTAAACAATTTAATAAGTGAACGTAATAAGGGAATAACTGAAAACTAAACAATGCAATAACTGAAAGGGGATAAGAAGAGGGAGGTTATGTGACGTGACGTTTGATTAGATAGATAAGAGGTGAGGTTTCAGACCGGCCTGCTAGACTAAAAGTACCAATTATTTTTCCTCCATCATGTATTTCGCTGGTGAGACTCGATTCTGAGTCAGTTGGAACAAACTGCGACAGGAACCCAAACCTTCGCATCTCATGGTGGCCCAAAACCTACTTCACTTCACACTATGAACCAACTTTTGTTCTTACATTCTATTCTTTTTTTACAAAATCTCGCCGTGCGCCAAAAGGCCTGGCGCAAGTTGATCTATTGCCTGTTGAGGTGGGTTGATATGACAAACCGTAAGATTAATAAAAATGGTCTTGATAATAACTTATTTAATATCACATTAGAAAATTCGTCTATGAGGATGAATTCTGTCTATATTTTTCTTTTCTTTAAATTGCTGCATTTTGGAACTTTCGGATATTTTTTCCACCATCTAAAGGAGGGCATGACCCCTGGCAGAATTCGCTAGTGCTGGTCAGGATAATAATTTTTTTTAATATATATTACATTATAAAAATCGCCTATGAGGATGAATTTTCCCTATATTTCTTTTTTCTTTAAATAGCTTCTTTTTGAAACTTTTTCTCCACCATCCAGAGGAGAGAGGGGCATGCCCTCTGGCTGGATCCTTTAGTACATGTCAGGATAATAATTTTTTTTTTTTACATCACATTAGAAAATGCATCTTAGAGGATGAATTTTTCCTATATTTCTCTTTTCTTCAAATAGGCGTTTGATTTTTTTTTTTCCAGCACTCAAAGGAGGGCGCGCCCTCTGGCAGAATTCGCTAGTGCTGGTCACGAGAATAATTGTGTTTTACTTTCACTTACGTATATATGTAATATATAGTAAGAGTAAGTATTGCCGTCGTGAAAATTTTCGAATCTGAGTTTTCAACGTAAATACACGTTTTGAGGTACCCTGAGTCCAAATAACCAAGTCCCGAAAAATGGTCTGTGTGTATGTGAACACTCCAGCTCGAAAACGAAAAGTCGTACGAAACTGATATTACGTATTTAAGATAGGTATATGCCTTAGATGTCCTAGCAACTTTTTCCTTAAAATCGGCTAACCGGAAGTGCCACTTTATATCAACGCTGAAACACATTTTTACAATTTTCTCAAAAACGGCTCTAACGATTTTGATTAAACTCGGTGTATCATTGTATAATTAAGTGGTCTTTAATATCATTAGGTCTTATCCCCGTTGATGTCACTTTACATGGCTTAAATGCCCAATGTTCATATACGTCTTCCTCTAAAGTACCTTTAATATGGTTCATTTCAAATAATTAACTATCTCTCCTTGTTAAAAGTTACGAAAAAATGCTTATCCAGTTCGAAAATGAATCTCCGAAAATGCTAGTCAGAAGTATACGTATAATATATCGTTGGAAAGTGGAGAATTTTAGAAAAAACAATATCTGATATAGAAAGTTGTAAAAGATAACGGAGAGTGGCGAAAAATTATAAATAATCATTTTTTAAAACTAATAATATTTAACGCAAATCACATGTTTTCAAGGAAATTAAATGAAATTTACTAACTAAATATAAACTTTAAAAAATATTTTTAAGTTTGAAAAATTATTTTAAAATCCACCTAATCAATGCAATGACGTTGTTTAAAATACTATTTCATTGTACTTGTGTGACGGAAGAATTAAATATAAAATCATTACATGGATTTATAAAGCATATGTTTATAACCTTAAATACATTTACTGCAGTTTAATAATTCTAGATCTGATATTATATTTAAATAATTAGATATCACCGTCCGTTTATTCCGAAATATTGTCATGTAAATTTTTAGACAATTAAATTAGTGAATCATTTGATGAGCCTTCCCTTTGTGATATTGCAACAGTATCCACTACTATTTCATTGTATTTGTGTGAAATATAAAAATATTTCATAGATATGTTTATAACTTTAAATATATTTACTGTAGTTTAATAATTCTAGATCTGATATTATATTTAAATATTTAGGCATTTATCGTCCGTTTATTCTGAAAAATCATCATGTAACCTTTTAGAAAATTAAATTAATAAATATTTAGATGAAATTTCCTTTTGTGATATTCCAACAGTATCCACTTTGTGTGACCCTATACAATTAGTTTGACAACTTTTGACCTGTCTATGACAGACAATGCAAATCTCTTAATTTCGTTTTAGTAAATATTGCTTAATATCAATATCATTGGAAGGCAGTGGATCAGCTGATGAGAGGGTTGTCTCCTCAACTCCTCTCTCAGTTTTTACCAATTTTATAGCGGAATCTCTCTGATTATTCACGTGATACAGTTAAAGTGTATATCAGAGCAGTTGATATTTACTGTTGGCATCTTTTTTTTTGTTATTTTAAGAAAAAAAAAAAAAAAAAAATTTTTTTTTTTTCTTTTTTTTTATTTATTTATTTATTTTTCTCTTATGATATGCGGTATGATCAGCAAGTGATGGCCAGTAAGGTGCCCAAGAGGTCTCGGTCAGACGGAGTTAGCTCACCAGCCAAACAAAGGACTCGTCGCTGCCTACGAGAAATACCTCCAGTGACCAAAATGAACACTTCAGAACCAGAACCTCAGCCCCAACCAGGTACGTCTGCACAAGAAACGATTGAAGAATCACCTTTCTTTACTCCAAACCCCTACCAAGTGCTTCAAAATGACAAAGAAGTAATGGAGTCTGCAGCAATACCCAGAGAACCAAAGCCTCCTCCGATATTTGTGAAAAATATAAAAAATTTCCAGATGTTCTGCACCCAACTAAATAAAATCTGCTCTGGCAGTTATTCATGCCTTAACAGGACCAATGACACCAAGATAACACCTGATTCTGCAGAAGCCTACCGAAAAATAGTGAAGTACTTATCAGAAACAAATGCGAATTTTCACACTTACCAGCTGAGGCAGGAAAGAGCTTTACGAGTGGTGATAAGAAATTTACATTCCTCAACCCCCACTGAAGTTATTAAAGAAGAACTAACGACGCTTGGTTTCAATGTACGCCAGGTAACAAACGTTTTGAAGGAGGACAGGGAGCAGCCAGGATTACGAAATAGGATCCCACTACCATTGTTTTTCGTGGACTTGGAGCCATCACCAGGTATCGAAAAAATATATGATATCACAAGAATATACTATACAATGGTGAAAGTTGAGAAGCCATATCCCAAGAGAGACATCGTGCAGTGCCATAATTGTCAGACCTATGGCCACACGAAGACATATTGCCACCATCTGCCGCGTTGCGTGAAGTGCGGTGAACAGCACAAATCTGTAGAGTGCACCAAACCTATACAAGATCCAGCAGTATGTGCCCTATGCTTGGAGGGACACCCGGCCAACTACAAAGGCTGCCAAATTTACAAGAATCTCAAAACCAGACACCAGAAAAACCGGATTCAAGATGAAGCACTAAGAACAAGAAGAGAGAGAGAGCCTTCCAGAATTGTAAACAATGATGTATCATTCTCCCAACTACTTAGAGGTAAGACTTTAACCGATAAATGTCAAGCCCTGCCACAACAACAACCTCAAACCCAACCTCAAAATCCTCTTCATCCTAATATACCTAACCACCAACAACAAATTCCTCATATTCCTCCTCCTTCAAATGCAACAGATCTCACAAGTTTGTTAGCATCTTTCCTCACCGATTTCAAATCCCTTGTTACTCCACTCATATCACTCCTCACGAATCTCGTATCTCACCTCATCCCTCCTTTGAAAAATCCTTAAATGACTCACATCCCTAAACCCATATCCATTCTCCTTTGGAATGCGAATGGTGTTAGAAATCATACAGACGAACTATCTACTTTACTACTTGACAAGAACATTGATGTGGCACTAATTACTGAAACTCGACTAACCACTAAACAGCACTTCAATATACCACAATACCTGACATATCGTACTGACCACCCTGACGGAAAAGCACATGCCGGTACTGCTGTAATTGTACACCAATCCCTCTCCCATCACCTACTCCCATTACCAATACATGATTTCCTACAGTCCACCGCTATCGTGATAAAAACCTTCTCCTTTCCGGTCACTCTTGCATCAGCGTATTGCCCTCCTAACCGATCCATATCCAATGCCCAATTCAGTTCTCTCCTCGACTCCTTAGGACATCACTTCATCTTGGGTGCAGACCTAAATGCCAAGCACCAACAATGGGGTTCCAGAACCACGAATTCTCGTGGCCGAACCCTGCTGTCTGCACTCAATTCCCAACGTTTTCACCTCCTTTCCCCCAACTCTCCTACCTACTGGCCCACAGATCCCAACCGTAATCCTGATCTTCTTGATTTCTTTATCCACAGCGGCTTAAGTCCCCTCAATTGTTCCATTACACGTCTAAATGAACTTTCCTCTGACCATAGTCCTCTAATCCTTAATGTTTCACTTGAACCTGTTCCCAAACCTTCTCCACCGTCATTCATTAGGGGCCCAGTAAACTGGGACCTTTTCCGCCAAATAATCTCCGATAATATTGATCTCAACATATCCCTCAAAACTCCCGATGACCTTGATAGTGCCGTAAATTCCTTTACTACCACAATCCAACAAGCCGCCTGGACTGCCTCCTTTCCAAAAGACTCCTCCAGAATTCCTATAAAGACCATTCTACCCCAACACCTCCTTAACCTAATCCGCACCAAACGCCGTGCCAGATTATTATGGCAACGAACCCGACATCCTACCGACCGCTGCTCCTATAATTACTACTGCAAACAATTAAAACTGGAATTAGCCACCTTCAGATCACAATCCTTCAACTCCTACCTATCCTCCCTCTCTTCTCGCGACAATTCCCTTTGGAAAACCACAACAAAAATCCTAAATCCTCACCGCATTTCCCATCCTCTCCGACGAGGTGATGGCTCCTGGGCAGCATCTGACGAAGATAAAGCTGAGGAGTTCGCCATTCACCTATCCAATACATTTATTTCACATCCGGAATCCCATCCTGCCCACACCGTAACAGTAGAAGAACTCCTTACATCACCAATCCCACTTTCCTTGCCCCCAAAAGCTATTCATCCTTCCGAAGTAAAATTTCAATTAAAAAAACTAATCCTCCGTAAAGCTCCTGGACATGATCTCCTTACACCTCAAATCCTTCGACAACTTCCATCCAAAGCAGTCATATTCCTTACATATATCTACAATTGTATCCTACGCACCACCCACTTCCCTCTGTTATGGAAACACTCCACTATTATCCTTTTCCCAAAACCAGGAAAACCTCTCAATAGCTCAACATCCTATAGACCAATCAGCCTACTCCCAATCCTTTCAAAAATTTTTGAAAAGATCCTTTTGAAACGAATCCTACCCATTATAGAATCCCAAAATATCCCTTCCCATCAGTTTGGTTTTCGCTCTCAACATTCTACTGTTCAACAAGGACTCCGAGTTGTTGATCATATTTCCTCAGCCCTAGAAAACAAGGAATACTGTTCGGGTGCCTTTCTGGACATTGCACAGGCATTTGACCGGGTATGGCACTCCGGACTGCTCTCCAAGCTTAAAATCCATTTACCTCAGTCCTTGTACCTAGTCCTCCGATCCTACCTCTCTGACCGCTCCTTTCGAGTTCGCTGTGGAACAGAATTTTCCAATATCTACTCCGTTAAAGCCGGTGTTCCCCAAGGCAGCGTCTTGGGTCCCGTGCTTTACATCCTCTTTACTGCTGACATCCCTGTTCATCCCGATACTTTTCTTGCAACATTCGCTGACGACACCGCAATCTTATCATCCAACTCTGATCCCGAAATAGCATCCTTAAATCTCCAAAGTCATCTCACCTTGATTGAGCACTGGTGTAATAACTGGCGCATTAAAGTTAATGAATCTAAATGCCAACACATTACTTTTACACTCCGACGCAATTCCTGTCCACCAGTACTCTTTAATTCCATCCAGCTTCCTTATTCAGACACAGTCCGGTATCTTGGCTTTCATTTAGACCGAAGACTAACTTGGAACCCGCATACTAGACTCAAAAGACAAGAACTCAACCGACGATACGGCCAACTATACCGACTACTAAGCAGAAAATCTAAACTTTCCATTGAAAACAAGCTACTGATCTACAAGACAATACTGAAACCTATTTGGACTTACGGACTAGAACTGTGGGGATCAGCAAAATTTTCTAACATCAAGCGCATCCAATCCTTCCAGTCTAAAGTCCTTCGAACAATAGTCGATGCTCCTTTCTATGTATCCAACAAAACCCTACATCATGACCTTAACATCCCATTTGTCCTAGACCTTATCCCAGAAAAGTTCTCCAAATTTCACCAGAACCTTACTTACCACCCAAATCCTCTTGCACAATCCCTATCAAGCATCTCCCATCCCTATAATCCTCCAAGAAGGTTGAAACGGCAGTGGCCTCGCGACCTTTTGTAAATTATATAAATTGGAGTTCTGGCAATGGCCAGATTCTTCACTCAAGACATGTGTGTATGTGGCTAAAGTGCTCTCGACCAATCTCCGCTGGCTTTAGTACCAGTGACGCGGTTGGAAGAGTAGCGCAGGGTTCTCCTGGAGTTCCCTCGCCTGATTGTATATAGGTATGCATGTTATTTTTTTTTTTTTTTCCTTAGTTTTAATTTTCTTATTTTTTAGGTTATTTTATTTTATTGTCTATTGTATATAATTTTGATTATTATTTTGTTCTATTTATTTTATTTTTTTTGTACATATGGTGTGAATGTCATCCTACCTCACTATAACCAATGTCGAACAGACAGATTGTTATAATACTCAATATAAAAAATAAAAAAAAAAAAAGAGTAAATTTTGCAATGTAAAATGTAATCAGTTTGTATACTGGTACTATAATGTAAAATGTAAACAGTTTAATAACTAATAGTGGTACGCGATCCATAATCAACGGATCGTGCAATTCATAATCAACGGATCATACAATCCATAATCAACTGATAATATAATAAATAATAGTTTTGTTATTTTAATGGTGTTTATGATTTGTTAGCTGTAATTTTTAATATATCACATTAGGAAATTTGTCTTAGAGGGTGAATTTTTCCTATATTTCTCTTTTATTTAAATAGGTATTTTTTGAAATCTTTTTTCCAGCTTCCAGCGGGAGGGATCGCGCCCCTAGCTGGATCCGCTAGTGTTAGGAGTTGTATGAGAAATAACAAAAAATATGGCTTTTTGGCTGTAAAAAGTTTTCTCTTGGAAGCTCGAGCTAGAAATTTAGGATTTTACTTGTTCAAATGTAATATATCTCCCGTTTCAATCCTCAAGCTACTGGTCTAATATAATTTAAATCAGCCACCATTTTTGAAAGCAGCAGCTCGGCAACGGCAGACAAGGTTCATTTTACTTAGAATACACTTTCGTAATTTACTCTCAAACCTTCGCCTGCGATGAGGTCGATTTTTGGGACCTGGCTGCGGGGGTACGTAATTACCCAGAGAGATCCCGTTTGAGCACAAAATATTTAAAAATATTTTTATTATAGTCGTATCTTGATCATTAATTAATTTGAAATGATATCATTTGGTCGTTTCTTCGGCATCATGTTAAAGTAACAAATGTGCAACGTTGGACAGGCTTTAAAATTTCTTATTTTAACATGGTGGCGTAGATATGTTATGAAAATAAATTGTTGATATTTCAATTATTAAAATGTTAACCAAGATATTTAAGTAGATATGGTAGTACATTCTCTTATGGCGCATAGAAGTTTTCCAATTTCTGTAGTCGGTTTTTTTTTAAATTTATTTATTTATTATTTATTTATATTTCATTCTACCTTGCCTAATGAGCTATTTGCAGTAGTGGGGTGTTATGCATGACTGCATAACAACACACTACTGCAAGAGGCACAGTTTAAAAGTTTTTATCTTCGGTGACTTCTGATCAAGGGTGTCCGTCTTCCGGCTGTCTTCTTGGTGGTGGTCCTCTTCTCCGTGCTCCGATGTTGAAGTGGGCTGGACCCACTACCTCCTTCCAGTCATAAATGAATTTCTTGAACCGAGGGAAGTTCTCCTTACTTACCAACTGAGGAAGTTCATCCTCTGTTAGGACGTAAATTCCTGCGGTTCTCATCATCGTTGCCCTTATTCCTTCGAATGCAGCGCAGGTCGTGACCACGTGCTCGACAGTCAACAGAACTCCACAAATGGGGAATTGGGGATCTATGTCCTGGCCAAAGCCATGTAGCTTAGCTCGAAAACCCAATAGTCCGGGAGGATCCATTTTGCATCTAGCCGAGTACACTCATTAAGTACGGTGGTGAATTATTTCCTTGATTTGATCCTTGATGTCTGAAACGTAAAACGCAAGTGGGAAATTTCGATTCTGAGTACACAATTTTTTTTTTAACCTCGCACGAATACATTGCTTCCCTATCTTCGGGAGTGAGGAAGTAAAAAAAACAAAAAACATTTTGAACATACTCATAGCTAATTATCCAATATATATCAGAAATTATTAATCATTCATTTTTTCTCATTCTGAACTGATTCAGGGTTTAGTTTTTGGGAGACTTCAGCCAGAAGCTTCTTTTTTTTAAAAATATATGTTATGATAATTACTTTGGAAGAAAATAAAAGAAACTAACTACCTATGAAATGGTGTTTTATTGCTTCTTGAGGTCTAATTAGATGTAATCAGACGAACAATAATACTTTTTTTAAATATGTTTTTCTTAAATCATGGTTATACTGCATGGTGATATAACCTGGAGACATTTATTTCCGTTGGAAACTTATGTTGGATTCGAAATGTTTCACGATCGCAATACTTTCTAATTAAATTAAATTAAATGTTTCCATTTATTCCATTCCAATCAAAATTAAATTTTTTCCTACCTCTTGCTTGTGAACTTACTTAAAACTTCTCCTATACAAATTTGTAAGTAAGAAAGTCTTTAATTTAGACGGAGTCTCCGATGAACTGATTAATTTCTCCGCAGTAATTCATCAAATGGGATATTCAGAAGAGGGTGACTTTTAATTTCCATACCGTAACCGGTGTGGGGGGGGGAGGGGGAGAAGCCTTCTAAATCACCCTCTGTCTAGATTTATATCTGAGGAGACGTCTCCGTCTTGGGCTGGATATTTATTCATTTATTTATCCTCCCTCTTCGCCCTTGAGGATTTATCGCCTCGGCTCGGCGAATAAGGGCAGGCAACGATTTTTTTATTCAGTGCGGGGAATAAGTTTTCGTCAAAGCCAAAGTGGTCGTTATTCTTTTCGCTGGCAGTCGGGTAATGTAGCCCCGCTGTTCGGAAGTGTAGCGGCCTGGTGTATAATAAAACATTCCGAAGAGTTCTGTCACTGTCATAGCTTCGCAACGTGTGAATGTCCGTCTTGCAATCGTAACTTTATCACAAATAGTGAGTTATTTTTACTTTTTGTTTTGCATATGATTTAAAGTTTTAAACTCTTAAATACTGAAAGAATCTTTTTGGCATTATGTAGTTTTAGTCTTGAAGGCTAATGCACGGTCAGCATTATTGTAAATATCATAAGTAGTTTTGATTGATAAGTCTTTGTACATATATGTTTTGGGAAGGATAGAATGTGTTTAATATTTTAGGGTTCCGAAAAATCTTATTTTTTTTTTTATTATTGAAATTTTCAACTGTATTAAATGATAAATGCAACTATTAAATATGAAATAAGTAACATGACATGTACAACACGAAGAGAAACTACCCATTGGTAGCCCTCCAATTATATTTCCATATTAGAAGATTCCGAGGCCATCTCCTTTTCCGAGGAAGCAAGGTTGGAAACAAGAGGGTTCAGATGGTTCAGAGGTTTATTATGGAAGGATAGGTATCTGGATTGAGCTAAATCGGAAACATGGTACATTAAAGTCGTTATGGATGATTTTATTTGTGACAAAGTAGTTAGCAATGAGGATTTTACGAAGGATTTTAGATTGTATATGAGAGGAATTTGATGGTTTAGTATAATAATAAAAAAATAAATAAAAAACTGGTCTCGGTTAATCTTATATTAGTATATTTTCTAGTGTTGCATAACGTGAAAGCGGATATTACATTTTTTTTAGTGAATTAAAAGTTATTCATTTTATTTAAGAGATAATTTGTAATCATAAATTCACTTACGAAGGATTTTGGATTGTAGGGATTGAATACGAGAGGAATTTGATGGTTTAGTAGAGCCCCAAAGCTCGATTCCGTAAGTCCAAATAGGCCTAATTATAGTAATACATATGATTCTTCTGTAAATAGTTGGAAGTTTAGAGTGTTTGTCTAGTAAGTGCTGCAGTAATCGAAAACGTCGGGCGGTTTCTATTCGTTTCAGTCTGGTCGGAAAAATCTTAAGTTTCAAAAATTTATATTTTAAATTTCTTGCCTAAAAAAAAAAAATAAATAAATAAAAAACTGGGCTCGGTTAATCTTATATTAGTATATGTACTAGTGATGCATAACGTGAAAGCGGATATTACTTTTTTTTTTTTTTTTTTTTTTTTTTTTTTTTTTTTTTTTTTTTAGTAAATTAAAAGTTATTCATTTTATTTAAGAGATAATTTGTAATCATAAATTGACTTCAAAAATAAATTATTTAGATTCAACTTGAGTTGGTTTTAACACTTAAACACTTAATTTTTTTCTGTGGATAAAATTTTAAAAATAAATTTGTAAGTATAAGAATACATAATAAGTTTTTTTTGTAATGTTATAAAAAAGAAAAAACTCTCTAGAATAAATGATAATAGTTTTTATTACCTACAAGTTTTTAACGTTGAATCTGCTGTTGTAAAATCATCAGGCCTTAGAACTCATATACAATTGTAAGAGAACTTATCCACTTGTAAAAAGTAAAACATTGGAATTGAAGTAAAATCTGAAAAGCAAAAAATACCACAGTTTAGTTATCGAATGCATACCCAAGTTGGATTGATTTACAAATCTTATTGTTTTTCTTCATTAATTTCATATATTCTTTTTTAATTTAATTAAAGTTCTTCAGCACTAAATCGTAATGTAAAATGGATCAGCATTTAAATGAAATATATTACGAAATATATATTTTTACAAAATTATTGACTTGATAGCATTAAAAACTAGACAAAATAAAATTATGAAATGAATAAATTTGATAAGAACCAAAGAAATATTTTACAAACGTTTTCAAAATTCATGTTTACTAAATTTAAAAAAAATTGATAAAAAAATAAATCTGATAGTGTTATTCAAATTCTATATTCTGATCTGTACCTGTAGACTAAATTATTTTTATAATTATTAACATTTCATTTTTAACCAAAGGGAAAAAAATATAAGAATATTTACTATGAATTAAACAGTTAAAGACGAATGAATAATTATAATGTTATGAAATTTAAGTTCTTTTAATTCTTGCAGGTATAAAAAAAAATACTTTTTTTGTTCCTAATCCTCACGTCAATTTCTCTAATTGAAATGATTAATTTCATATTCTTTTTACACGCATTGGAATTAAACGCCCCTTTCCAAACCTTGGTTATAAAAAAGACTAAAAAGGTTAAATTAGCTGATCAAATAAAGGTTTTCACAACATTTTATAATCAAGTAGAATTAAAAACAATTAATGACAAATATTGCCGATTAACTGGACACAATTTTATTTATTTTTTTGCACGAGCTGCACTTCAGCCCCACGACAAATATGGGGAAAAAATTAAGCGGTTCAAAAGAGAGTGTGTACTTAAACAACGATGGGGTTTTTCACATTGGCATGCGTATTCTTTGAACAGCTGTGTGGTGGGGAAAAAGTACTTGAAGTCAAAATAATACGTTAATTTGTATAAATATCACGATGTTTAAAATTTTCAAAAATAACTTAAAACCGTACGTCTTACATTAATTTTTTTTTACTATTCGAATTGATTCTTATAGAGAGCAAAATACCAGCAGGCTGTCTGTAATACGAGCAGAAAAAAAAATCGATACAAAAGTAATATTTTATATCCTAAAATATACATTTCACTTCAAATATATAATTTTAAGTTTAGTACCAGATGGTTAAGAATACAAAGAACATCTTTTACCAACAATTATGATTAAT